>CAJGYO010000019.1:73095045-73536248 GCA_904845875.1 Miscanthus lutarioriparius | reverse complement strand
CAAACACATGGGTCATGCATCGCTGGTATGTGGCCCCTGCATTTCTGAGGCCAAACGACATCGTCACGTAGCAGTACATGCCGAATGGTGTGATGAAAGACGTCGCGAGCTGGTCGGACTCTTTCATCTTGATCTGATGGTAACCAGAGTACGCATTAAGGAAGGATAGGGTCTCACATCCTGCAGTGGAGTCAACGATTTGGTCGATTCGGGGTAATGGGAAAGGGACTTTTGGACATGCTTTGTTCAGACCGGTGTAGTCTACACACATTCTCCATTTCCCATTTTTCTTCCTAACTAATACAGGATTAGCTAACCACTCTGGATGGGACACTTCTTTGATGAACCCAGCCGCCAAAACCTTCTGCACCTCCTTGCCGATGGCTCTGCGCTTTTCCTCGTCGAATCTACGCAGGCGCTATTTCACCGGCCTGGAGCCGGCCCGGACGTCTAAGGTGTTCTCGGCGACCTCCCTCGGTATGCCCGGCATGTCCGAGGGGCTCCATGCAAATACGTCGGCATTTGCGTGACGAAAGTCGATGAGCACGGCTTCCTATTTGATGTCGAGGGTGGCACTGATCCTCAGCGCCCGGTCGTCAGGGCAGGCTGGGTCGACTGGTATGAGTTTGACGGCCTCCGCGGGCTCAAAAGTCTCGGCATGATGCTTGGAGTCGGCTACCTCGCTACCGAGTTGGTCGAGGTTGATGATGAGGGTCTCGACCTCTACGATAGCCTCGGCGTACTCGATGCACTGGACGTCGCAGTCGTATGCATGTTCGTACGTCGACTCGATAGTGATGACGCCATTGGGACCCGGCATCTTGAGCTTGAGGTATGTGTAGTTGGGGACCGCCATGAACTTGGCATAGCACGGCCGCCCCAAGATGGCATGGTAGGTTCCCATGAACCCAACCACCTCGAAGGTGAGCACCTCCTTGCGGTAGTTGGAGGGAGTATCGAAGCAGACGGGTAGGTCGATGCGCCCAAGGGGCTGCGTCCGCTTTCCCAGCACAATGCCATGGAAAGGCGCGGCATCACCCCGGAGCTGCGACTGGTCGAGCTCTAGGAGCTCCAGGGTGTTGGCGTATAGGATGTTGAGGCCGCTGCCCCTGTCCATCAGTACTTTAGTGAGCCGGGTGTTACCGATGATGGGGTCGACGACAAGCGGGTATTGCCCGGGGTTCGGGACATAATCGGGATGGTCGTCCCGGTCGAAGGTGATCGCCTCCTGAGACCAGTTAAGGTACCGAGGAGCGGCCACCTTTACCGAGAAGACCTCCCAGCGCTCCCTCTTTCGCTGGCGTGCTGAGAGACACGCCGAAGGCCCACCGAAGATCATGAAGGCATTGCATACCTTGGGGAACCCATCGTCCTTATCGTCGTCCCTGTCATCGGCACCCTTTCTCTTGGCATCATCGTCAGGGAGCCCGAGCTTGGCGTAGTAGCGTCGGAGCATGCTGCACTCTTCGAGGGCATGCTTCACCGGGAACTGGTGGTATGGGCAAGGTTTCTTAAGCATGTCGTCGAAGAGCCCAGGGCCCCTGGGGCCTCGAGGATTCTTGCGTTCTGCAGCCGCGACCAGACCGGCCCCGAGGACCCCCTAGTTCCCCTGACGGTCCTTCTTCTTCTTCTTGGGGAGGTGGGAAGCCAAGGCCCTGGGGCCTCGTCCTTCCGCTTCCCCTTGGTGTCGTTGTTGGGGAAGATGGCCCCAATGGCCTCTTCACCTGAGGCAAAGTTGGTGGCGACGTCGAGCAGTACGGCCGCCGAGGTTGGCACGTTCCGGCCCAACTCTCAGACCAGGTCTCGGCAGGTGGTACCAGAAAGGAAGGCTTGGACAATTTCTAAGTCGCCGACGCTTGGCAGCTCGGTGCATTTCTTGGAAAAGCGTCAGATGAAGTCTCAGAGAGACTCGTCCGGCGCCTGGCGACAACTTTTGAGGTCCCAGGAGTTCCCTGGGCGCACGTATGTGCCCTAAAAATTCCTGACAAAGACCCGGACCAAGTCGCGCCAGTTGTGGATCTGCGAGGCAGGGAGGTGTTCGAGCCAGGCTCGCGCCGAGTCTGACAGGAACAATGGGAGGTTGCGGATGATGAGCCGGTCATCGTCCGCGCCACCTAGCTGACAAGCCAGGCGATAGTCGGCCAACCAAAGTTCGAGATTGGTTTCACTGCTGTATTTCGTGAGGTTGGCCGGTTGCCGAAACTAGGCTGGGAAATGGGCGACACGCGTAGCAAGGGGACCCTGTGGAGTGCCGGCGCCCGAGCGGGCTTGGGATGAACCGAGGCCTCCCTATCCTGCCGAGATGGTGCTGTGAGAAGTTCCAAGGCGCCACTGCGCCGCCGAGAGGCGAAACTTTTGGCCTGCTGCACCGCGGTGGTCTCGAGGAGATCCTGGAGCTCACCGTGGACCCGTCGCCCCTCCGTGGTAGAGGGCTCAGGCATTGTTCGGACTAGCATCGCCGTAGCCGCGACGTTCTGGCTAGCGCAATTAAAGATTGGGGGCTGCTCACCCCCGTCATCATCGTTGATGCGGTGGTGAACATTGCGGGCCCTCCGCCGGGCTCCTCCACCATCACCGCAACCTTGCTGCTCCTACTCGAGAGTGTCTCGAAGCTATTGCTGGAGGAGTCGGTCATGTTCGACCTTGGCCTGAAGTTCATGGAGCTGCTCCAGGTCCGGGCGTCGAAGTTGTGTGGGGGCGGGATTCTCGTTCCGTGCTGTCGGCGGGACAACGCGTGGAGGTGTGGTGTCGCCCGTTCCCCGATGAGGCGGGGAACGGTTGCCCGTCCCCTCGCCCTCATCGCCCATCCTCGGCATCCCGAGTTTGACGTGGAAGCACTCGCGAGTGGGGTCGTAGGTGCCCTCGTCGTCAGAGTCGGAGTAGCTAAAACAGTAGTCGCTCGCGGCCAGGAAGTGGCGCATGGATTCAGGGTCTCGTAGTCCAGAGAAGTCTGCCTCGGCCCGTGCCTCATCCTCCTCCGAGGAGTCAACGTGGGAGTGGCTCGAAGTCATGGTGTCGAAATCGAGGGCGAAGCGTTGGTGGCGTTCTGAGGGCTCTGCGTGAGCAGAGGCGTAGGCGGAAGCATAGGTGGCGGCGGCATTTCTCAACCTGAAGGGGTACGGGATGGTGCCATTGCTAGGCTATGCTCTATCGAAGTTGATCCCTCAGGAGGCGGTAGGGCAGAACTAGATGACAGGGCGTCGCCGCATGCCGCCGACGCTTCATCCGCGTCTAGGCTCAGGCAAGTCAGGTCCCCAATCAGGGATCTTGCACCAACAGCTGGACATGGGGCGCCGGCAGAACGCAGTGCGTCACCATGAGCTCGCGTGGTGTCGGCGTGGCCTCGCTCGCATCGTGTCTAGCGAGCGCGATGAGAGCGGCCACCCGAGCGCCGTATGCTCCTGGGCTACGAGTGCGTGATGCCGACGTCGATCGGCGAGGCTCGGGGCGTGAGGAGCACCATATCGTACTCACGTCCTAGAGACATGAACTCTAGGCTCCCGAACTAGATCACCGTGCCGAGATGCAGTGGTCATACAGGGTCTGCCATCCAGGACTTGTTGGGATGACGAAGTTGACACGTAGAGTCCCCTACCTGGCGCGCCAACTGTCGGTGTTTCATACTAGGGGGTCCTCAACCAACTAGTAAATTTGTACTGCGTGCCCCTAATCCCGGATGGTGATGCAAAGAGACACAAGGTTTATACTGGTTCAGGCAATCAATGCCCTACGTCCAATCTAGGAGATCGATCTTGTATTCCTTGTACCGAAGTGCTCGTAGTAGGGGGTTATAAGCAGGGTGAGAGAGGGAGCTAGCCCCAAGTCTCTATGATGAACGGGACGAATTGCTCGAGACGCTGATCTAAGTGTGGGTGCTACGGCCTGTGTTCATCTTCCTCGTGAGTTCGTATGTGCCTAAGTGTGTTCCAGTTCAGGCCCGTGTCCCTCGTCCCTAGAAACAGCCCCGGTCCCTCCCTTTTATAGTAGAAGGGGGGATGGGGGTGATACATGCGCTAGTTATGTGGCGTCGTGTGAACAGAGGCGGCATGTCCGAGCCCTATAGCATGTTGCTATGGCGGAACAATCGATGGAGTGGTTCTGCCTTTGAAGTGCTAGAGCAGCGCGCCGGTCACATCCGATCCTGTACGATGTAATAGCTTGTCATAGGGCCTGACGAGCGACGTGCCGGTCGTAGTGCGTTGTCTGCACGAAGTGCCGAGGCTTAGCCGGTGCCGAGGCCGAGCCATCGTGGGGGGGCTCGGCAGGTGTGAACACCAAGGTTGTCGAGACCCTGAGGTAAATTGTCAAGGCGTGGGTGGAGCGGCTGACCCTGCACACTGATTCCGAGGCTACAGGGATCCAAGCTTAACTCCCCACGCCGCGTTGTCCTCGGAGTAGTTAGAGTTAGGCAGCACAGTGCGGTATGGACATTTAGTCATGGGCACAGTGCTGCGCACAGTGGCCGGTAACTCCTGCCTTGTCTTGTTTCGGGTGGCATGGTGTCGATGTGATTTGCGTCTCGTCGGCCACTCCTCTCGTACCGAGCTATCATCCGGATGACGTCGTGGGAGTGGTTGGTCGAGGCAGAGGCGATGGGGTGGTTTGCCGAGCCCATCTTGAACGAGGTGGAGCGTTGGTAACTCGTCCGAGGCCTTTTGGGCGAGGTCTCGGGCGAGTCGGAGAATCGGTTTCCTGTCCAAGGCCTCTCGGGCGAGGCCACTGGCGAGGCGGGGAGTTAGTTATCCATCCGAGGCCTTGGACGTGCCCCGCGTGCGATACGGGGGCCTCGGCGGTCAGCGTCATACTCGGTTTAGGTGGAATAGTGCGGGACGTGTGTCCATAGGGCACGGTAACCCCTGCACCGTCAGTAAGGGATGGTAAAAATAAGATTTGACCGTTGTCCTATCGCTCCTGTTGCTGTACCCTGCTGGTCGTGGCTGATGTAGCTGGTGCTCGCAGGGGCATTAAATGGACGGGACAACCTGCCAGAGGGACGATCGAGGTGGAGGCGATGAGGACACGGGACGAGCCCGGCCTTGGGCGAGGCGGAGCGGGATCGGGGCCTCCGAGACCCTGACCGGGGGCCTCGGGCGAGGCGGAGATTTGGTCCGAGACCGGATTCAGTCGAGCCGGCCTCGAACGTCACTGTGAACTGTTGACTAAGGAGGCCTTATGGGGTTTTATGAGTTTTTTTGGCTTGTTCTTGTTAGTCTTGCAATTTTGCTCTATATGCCCAACTTGCTTGCATCTATTGCAAAATCGACCGTTGTCCTTCACAAAGCTAGCTTTAGGAGTGACAAAGACTGCCTTGCCTTTCTTGGGGGTATAGCCCAATCCCTCTTTGTTGAGAGAAAACCTTTGGCAACCCAAGCACTTTAGCAAGCGGGCATCTCCACCATAGGCATTGCCTAAAGCACGAGTGAGCTCATTCACCTCCTTCTTGAGGGTCTTATTTTCCACCATTAGTGAGGCATCACAAGTGAAATCATCACTCAAAGGTAAAGTAGAAGTGGTAGTGCTACAAGGAGGCTTAGTGGGAGCAACAACAATTGATTTATAAAAAGATTCATCAATAATATCATATGTTAGTCCCACATCATATGTCACAATCACTTGCTCCTTCTTGGCTCCCTCCTTCTTAACTTGCTCGAGGAGAGAGGAGTGAGCTCTTTCAACCTTAGTGTGAGCATTGCCAAGCTCCTCATGGTCTTCCCTTAGACTCTCATAAGAAGCATTGAGCTCATCAAAGGATCGCTTGAGAGCTTTGAGCTCTTTCCGTAATTCTTTGCACTCCTTTCTCTTCATCTCAAGACATGTGTGGGCATTCTCCAACATGTCCATGAGAGCCTCCTTGGAGTCCTCATCATCATCGTCATCGTCATCACTCCTACAATCAACACTTTCACAAGCATCATCATCACTATCATCATATTTTACCTTAGTGGGCTTTGCCGTGAGGCAAGTTGATGAAGTATCGAAGATGGAAGGCTTGTTGTTAATGGCTATGCTTGCAAGTGCTTTCTTCTTGGATTTGTTGTCATCATCACTTGAGTCATCATCCTCCAAAGAAGCATCACTATCCCACGTCACCACATAGCCACCTCCCTTCTTCTTTTGGAAGGTCATCTTCTTCTCGTTCTTCTCTGTGGTAGAACCGCCTAATCTAATGTCCTCCCAAGAGTACTTGTCTTTCATTAGACGCTAAGTACCCAAGAGAGTGCACTAAATCATGCCGTTCAGTCGAGCACACCCCAAGTGAGAACTAAAAAATCCACATTTTTTCCTCAGGATCATAAATGAGTGGATAAAGCTTATAACGTTCTTAATCATTCCTTACATCACTTTATTACAACATTAGAGTATTACACAAGTTGAATGCAACAGTGAGACTAAAACAGTTCACACGTAATACATTTTGGGTTCACAAGTTTTATCTTGCAGCAAAGCACAACCTATGACCAGAGTTACAGTGAAAATAGAGATTAATAGTGAATTATTAACATAGTGAACATTTATAAACCAGATATGATGGCAGATCATAAAACTTCTCTTCAAAAAAAACTTTAGTGAGGGTTATAAATAAACACTACGACCGTAGCGCAAAAGGATTCCTTTTTTAGCCCACCAGGAGGTTTCCACACACAAAAGTCATCTACCATCCGTCGGTCATCTGCAACTGGGAGAATAAAATCCTGAGTACTCGATTGTACTCAGCAAGACTTACCCGACAGAAGGAAAGTAAAAGACTCCAAGGATATGTAAGTTTTATTTGGTTTGCTAATTTATTGCCTTTGTAGGAAGCATTACTAATAGTGCATCCTTATGTTCTAAGTTTTTAGCAGTTGTTTTTAGTTAATTAGCTAATCATTCTAGGTAAGCACCTATGCTACTTTCAAGCATGTAGATAAGCAATTAGAACCATTTTATCACCTTCCAAGTTCTAGTTCTTACTACGGTGCTAGACCATAGTCAAGTCAGTATTGTGTCACAGAAATGGCCATTCGTGAATCAATGTATCCTAGTTGGGTACCCCGAAACACACATCTGCATGTACCCCAGGCATAAACGGAACCAACTCGTCTCACTCCTGTCAAGGGGTCCAGGTCCCCGTCCAAACTTGGACTCCAAGCCTCCAACGCTTGAGACCCGGTCTTAGTGTGGTGCTTAGACCTCCACATAGTACCCACCCCTAAAGTTAGTCCAGAAAGAGCTGGAACCCATGACAAGAGAGTAACAAGTCTTCTCGCTCCCGTAAGCAAGTATGTGCTCAGGATAATAAGTATGTGATCTGACTACCATCCACAGCAACAGACAGTGCTCAATCGACACAGGTGGGACAAATGCAACTAGAGCCTCGCTCGATTGCCTATCCAAGTCCAAATCCAAATCCAAAGTATGGTCCCGCCCCGTCTTCAATTATTATCCATATATATTTCATGTGATAGTAACACGATAATAGTAGCAATAATATCTTTCCCTATCTCTCGCGAGTGACAGGTAATCACTTGACTTCTACCGAGATCCTATAGCATAGCAATCTACACGATCCTATCATACTAGAAAGACTCATAGGATAAGGATATATATGCAAGTGGATTCCATTCAACTCCTTTAAACTTAATGCACAAGAATAAAAGAAAGTGTAGAATAATAGGGGTTATGCACCGGGGCTTGTCTGGGCAAGATATAGTCGAAGGTTAGCATTCCATCATGGTAACACGATCATCAAGGCATCATCTTTTCTGCTACTCCGGTCGACTCTATGGTCCATCGTTATTCCTATTATGATATACGTGGATGCAACGTAGAGACATAATTAATCAACGGCAACCGCAACTCTAAGAATACGATTATGCCTCGCAAGCTAACGAGATAGCTCTAATAACTAACGTACTAGGCTAGGCGTCGATCCCCAGAAAATGCTTTAGCTCTACAATCCCAAGATGTTTTGGCATTTTATTGATTATATATATATATATATATATATATATATATATATTTGAACTATGGCTCATTTAGCTACCTTAACAAGCTAATTATTATGGAGCTACAAAAATTATAGTGTGCACCTAATAATGTTTGGAATTTACTGTAAAATTTGTAAATCCAACACTATCACCAATTTATCACAATAATTCCCACAAATTTATATTTTAACAATATTAAGCATCTCAAATTAATTAGATTACTCTTGAAAATACTATAAAGCTATGTGAACAAAATATACTAGCAAATAAATCATAATTTTAGGAACCTAACAAAATTTGTTTCACAATTTTTGATCAACTACACAAATTTATATTGAATTTACAAGTTCACCTTAGAAACTAAATTAGAAAATGCTTTAGAAAAAGAAAAGGGCCTGTGGCTATCAATTCGGCCCAGCAGCCCAGCGCGGGAGCGGCTCGGGCGCATCGCAAAGGCCCAAGGCCGGGGACGCCCGCGCACGGTGATGGTTTTGTAGAAAAGCCCCCGAGCTTTTAGGTAACAATATGACTACCATGCGCACTATTCCTACCGTCAGCGACTTTGCAAACAAACCCTCGGGTGTTTCCACCTTTACCACGGGGAGGTCCCTTGGGATCCCCGCACTCGACGGTGCGGCGGCCGATGGCATAGGGAGATAGAAGTAAGGGGATGACCACCCTCTATGGCCAAACATGCAAGGTTGGGTGGCGATAGGGGCTCAGGGACGCACCGACGTGAGCTGCAGCGGTGAGCGTCTATCCACGGCGGCGGTGCGACTGTTCCAACGACCTAGGGCACTAATGGAGGGGTAGAGACGGCGGGGAAGCATCAAAAACTCACCAAGGACCGAGCTATGGTGACGGTCGAAATCAGAAAGTGCTAAGGTGGTCTAGCCCCGTGCGCCCGCACCGCGCGGCGGCACTCTGATCGCGGCACCGGCGCGTCACTGCATCCACAATGGGGAGTCGGACCAACCTGACACAAGCACCAGTTGGAGGGAATCAAAGCGAATCTAGAGGCACAACCAATTGAGGTTTTTACCTTCAGGTCATGGCTATCCCCCAAATCCCAGGTCACGGCGGCGTACATGCTCGGCGATGATCAAAATGCTAAATTAGCCGCCTACAAGGCTCGTCTATGCCTTGGTGCGGGTTGGTTTGGAAGCTAGCTTCCAATCCCTACTGTAGAGGCACTAAATTGAGGTAGGATGCCATGGTCCGCACATTTAAGCTTGGGAAGTGGCATGGCTGAGGTGGCCTGGCCAAGACTCGACGAGGCACGACAACGTGGGGATATGGCCGCACGAGCGAGGGGCAGGAGGTGCGTCGCTTAGTGCTCGGATAGAGCCATTAAGGCGTGCCTAAGCGTAGAACGCTAGAATGCAGTAGCTGGGCCCGAGCAGGCTCACCGACGTCAGCTAGCGGGACAGGGAGAAGCAGGGAGGCATCACCGTCACCTTATGACCGGGGTCAATTGACCCAGACACGGCGTGCAGCGACATAGGCCCATGGTAGGTGAATCATAGGCGCGGGGCAACTACCACGTGAGCATGGCAATGATAGCCAAAGCCTCGGCTCGACCCCGCCTGTGGCTCAACGGTCAAGGTAGCGCGCGCACGGCTGCAGCGAGGACAAGCGACAACAGCATCACAACAGCACCTCACAGCACGGCCGTGTAGCAATGTCACCGACGTAGCGCAGCGGCGCAGTGCTCGTGCGCACGTAAGGCCTAGGCATAGCTCAGCCGGCCCGACAATGGGGTGGCCGTGGCTGGCTCGGCCCGACACGTAGCACGGGGCAACGATGACATGGCCACCGGCATTGCCACATGTGAGGTGGTGCGCGCGTGCATGGTGGATGCACCAACGCGCGACGCCGCACCCCGAGCACAGTGACCACGCACACCCGGCCAACCAGCCCGAGGCGATGTCGTGCACAGATCTTAAAGCGTAAAAATCAACCGATTAGAGCTCGGTTGAGATTAAAACAAAAGCTCGAGACTCTAGTAGACCCTAAGGGCTTTGGATCCAAGCAACAAGCATGGCCAGAGGGTGACCAGCGAGGGAGATAGAGAGGTGCCAACGTGCGTTCGTCACGTTGAGCACTTGTTCATGAATGGAGCGCCAACAATATGGTCACAGCGCGTTCTAAGGACGTTCGGGAAATTTTTAAGAAAACACGTGCCACTCAACACCATTACAACCTATACCATACCCAAGTACTCACTTATAGGCAACCAATAGTGCAAGAACGTGAAGCTAGTGTTTAAACATTTTAGTTAGAATTTAAATGCCAAAATAGCATTGTCTACTATCCTTTTCAGACTTAGAAAAGGGCAAGGGTTCAGTTAGAACTAAACAACTATTAGTGCTTTTGTCACAATTTTTAAGAGGCCTAAACCCTATCAATTCCAACCAACAAGTATTTCACGTAATAGTCCATACTTCATACTAACCCAGAGGAGCAAAATACTTAAGCACTATTTAACTATTTTGCTCAATATAATTCGCCAAAAATGACACTTTAACTACAATTTCAACTTCTTGCCAATTTAACGAAAAGTTCTAGTTTAAATTTTGGATTCGATTTTTGAGCTCCCAAAAACACTAGTCAACAATATTCACTTTCCAAAATTAATGTTGCATTCTCATCTTCACTATTTGCTCATCATCTTTACATAAGCGCCATACACAAGCCATATTTTATTTTTGTTTATAGAAATTGTTTTTCCGTACCAAACCATTAAAACTACTTATTTTATTTGTTTTGTTAGGATTTTCATTAGCACTTTTACGCACTGAGTAAATTAACTTATGTTTTTGTTTGATTTCTCTCAACCATAAAGCTGGGTCGCGCAGGGTTTGTTTTTCATTTCACGTGTGTTTTAAAATCTTAAAACTTGAAAACTTGTTTTGCTAGATTCTCCAAGGCCTTAACCTAGATGCTAAGCAAGCTCGTAACACCCGAGGTGTTACATTCTCCTTCTTTTTCTTCTTGTCCTTCTTGTGCTTCTTCTCCTCATCCTCACCATTGTCACTATTGTAGGGACAATCTGCCACAACGTGATCCGAACTCTTGCACTTGTAGCATCTCCTCACATACTCTTTGCTCTTGTTGTTGTCTCTTCTCTTTCTTGCACCATAGCCCTTTTTCTTAATGAATCTTCCAAACTTTCATACAAAGAGAGTCATGGCTTTATCATCAATGTCACTAGCATCTTCATCATCAATTGATTCTTCTTTCTTGGACTTGCCCTTGTTCTTAGATGATGAGCTAGCCTTGAATGCCACACTCTTCTTCTTCTTGTCTTCATCTTCCTTCTTGTCATCCTTATCAACCCCCTCTCTTTCCACACGGTATGTCTATTGTGTCATGACATCATCTAGTACTTGGTTAGGGGTGAGTTGCTTCAATCCTCCTCTAATGATAATCAATCTCAATGTCTCAAATCTAGGAGGTAAGCACATCAATAACTGATGAGACATCATCATGATTGATCTTCTCTCCCAAAGCCTTCAAGTCATTGATAATTACTTGCAATCTATGGAATATCTTTAGAATGCTCTCATCATTCTTTATCTTGAAGCTTGTCAACTTGTCCTTGAGGATGTATAGCTCGGCGCTCTTCACCGCCGGTGTGCCCTCATAGGTCTCCTCCAATCTCTTCCACACTTCACTAGCTTTCTCACAACCTTGATTTGTTCAAACACCTTGGAATCAACGGCATTGTAGATGGTGTTGAGAGCCATTGTATTTCATTGCTTGTTAGCCTTGTCGGTGTTGGTGAGATTGTCCGGATCAAGAATCACATATTCACTCTCGGCCACATTCCACACTTGATCATTGATTGAACCAAGATACATCTTTATTTTTCTCTTCCAATAATCATAGCATGTGCCATCAAAGAACGATGGTTTGCCCCCCACATGGTTGAACACAACTTGAGCCATAATTTTGACACCGAGGTTGTTAAGCCTTCAATCAAACGGTGACCACGGCTCCAATACCACTTGAATGGTCCTAAATGGCTAGAGATGGGTGAATAGCCTATAAAAATTTCTACAAATACACTAAAGCAAGAGGTTAGTACACTAAATGGCGAAATACAATTTTACTCTAGCTCTACGAGAGTTGCAAGCCACCTATTCAATAATTCTAGTTGTTATGATCACTAGGCACAAACAATGGCTATGTCACTACTCACTAAGAGCTCTCAACAAGTGTACACTAAAGAGCTCTACTAGGTGATACTAAACTAGCAAGCAAGACAATCTCTCAAAACTA
The DNA here is from genome assembly GCA_904845875.1 of Miscanthus lutarioriparius. Classification (NCBI taxonomy): domain Eukaryota; kingdom Viridiplantae; phylum Streptophyta; class Magnoliopsida; order Poales; family Poaceae; genus Miscanthus; species Miscanthus lutarioriparius. The sequence goes on along the minus strand of CAJGYO010000019.1, from coordinate 73,523,997 downwards.
ATTACACTAAAGAGCTTGACAACTAGTTTGAAAGAAATGTAAAAGAGTGAGTAGGGTGATTATACCGCCGCATCGAGGAATGAACCAATCACAAGATGAATACCAATTCAATCACCGGGAGAATACCAAAGGGCAAGAGACAACCAATTTTTCTCCTGAGGTTCACGTGCTTGCTGACACGCTAGTCCCCGTTATGTCGACCAACACTTGGTGGTTCGGCAGCTAAAAGGTATCACACACCTAGCCCACCACAAGAGGCGCTGCAAGAACCTACCCATAAGTGAGGTAACTCAATGACACGAGTAATTTACTAGAGCTACCTTGCGGCTCTTCACCAGGGAAGGTGCAAGACCCCTCACAACCACCGGAGCCAGCCACGAACAATCACCAACACATGCCGAAGCTCCTCCGCTGCTCCAAGCCATTTAGGTGGCGGCAACCAACAAGAGAAACAAGAAATCCGTAGCCACAACAATCCCCAAGTGTCACTAGATGCAATCACTCAAGCAAAAGCACTAGGAATCACTCCCAATCTCACTATGATGATGAATCAATGATGAAGATGAATGGGAGGTGTTTGCTTAGGCTCATAAGGATGTCAAGTATGTCAAAGTGTCAAGAGAAACGTCCCCAAGCCAGCCAAACACTATTTATAGATTCCGCCAAAGGAATAGAGTCGTTAGTCTCTCACTCCATTTTTTCATGGGGCGACCGGACGTGCAGATGAGTATGATCGGACACAGACCCCCAGCGTCCGGTCCACCATCTCCGTCCACGTGGCACTACCTTCAAACCTCAATCGTCCAGCTTCGACGGTCAAGTTCCCGATCGCTCGTGCTTTAAGTGACGACCGGACGCACTCCTCCAACGACCTGACGCCGCGTGAGGCCGAGTCCGGTCAGTTCCAGTAAGCTCCTAGAGCGTGATTTTTGTGACCAGACGCGTCCGGTCGCGTCCCAGCGTCCGATCCTCATAATGCTTCTCTGCGCGCACCCACGAAGCCAACGTCACCCTACGTCAGCGTGACCTGACTAGCGCCCTGCGCGTCTGGTCCCGCCAACCGCCAGCATCAATAAGTGACTGGACACGCAGGTGGCAGCGTTCGGTCACTCCTCAGCCCTCGCGGCCAGCTGCGCCGTGCTGCTTATAAATGACCGGACGCGTCCGGGATGAGTCCGGTCACCCCGAGGCCAGCGTCTGGTCGTGGACATTTTTCTCTTTTTCTTTTTCTAAGTCCACAACCGCTTCACCTTTGCTTCCAACTTTCTAACCACAAAGTGTAGAACTTATGTGCACGTGTGTTAGCATTTTTCAAAGTATTTTACAACAGTCAAGGTTAGCACACTAGGTTCCTAAATGTATATGCAAGAATCATGTCACCTAGTGGCACTCGATAAACCATTTAGCCAAAGATTTTCCCTCTTTATAGTATGACTATCGATCCTAAGTCACTCACACCCTCTATGGTGTCTTGAGTGCAAAACAAAAACCTATCATATACCTTTGCCTTGATCATCTTGATTTTTCGTTTTTCTCTTTCTTCTTTTCTAAGTTAGAGCTTGATCATCATCATTTCATGTCCACCTTCATCACCATAGACCTCATCTTGCTCTATCACTTTTGGACCACCTTTTCTAATTCACATACTTAGATCAAAAGTTAGTCCTAGGTTTCATCAATTATCCAAAACCAAACTCGAGCTTTCAGTTGGCAATTTGGCAATTTGCACAAAAGCTGAGCTGATAAAGCTGTGGGAACTCCCACTGTCCAATAAGATGAGCATGACCTTGTCTTGGACCTTAGTTTTGAACTTAATGCAGTTGGTGTGGTCTGAGCTGGAGATGGCATTCAAAGACAGCTGACCGAATTCCTCTTGTAGAATATCTTCAGCTGCCAACTGATTTAATACTTCATCATTGATTATATTTCTCTGTCTAAGTCATTGATAACCAAAGCATTGGAATGAGATTTTGCTTTTTTCGAACAGACTTCAGCATGTCCTGGTTCAAATTTGTCTCCATAGGAGTAGCATAAGCCATTAGCTCTTCTGTAGTCTCTAAGTTGCCTGTCTCTCCATAACTGTGCATTGGCTGGTGTTTAATTTGCTTGGTGTCATCTCTCTGCTGGTGTTGGGGCTGTCTTGGCTGAAGTGTATTTCTTTGATACTTGGTCTTGGATCTTTCTAGTACCCCTTGCTGTACCTTAGCAATCAGAGCTACCTTATCCACAGTAGCAAGCATTTGAGGTTCTACCGTTGCTCTGATGTCCTCCTTGAGTCCACTGATATAGTGTGTTGTGAAGAACATATCATCATAGTTGCAGTTGTACATGGTTATGTCAAACTGAAGGCCTTGAAAAGCAGCAGTGTAGTCTTCCACTGACCTAGTTTGCTTGAGTGCCAATAACTCAGTGATGGCAGTTCTAAAATCATCAGCCCCAAACTTTTCCTCCACTTCAGCACAAAATGTTGTCCAAGAGCCAAGAGTATGATTTTGTTTGTAAGCTTGCCACCATTTAGCAGCATTGCCTTCAAAGTGTAATGTGGCTGTTGTGATCCACATTCCTTCAGGTAACTGATATAGCTCAAACTAACTGTGGCATTTATCCTTCCAGATGCGTGAGTAGGTACCATCAAAGGTGGGAAAATGCATTTTGGCATTGCCTGATGGGGCAGGGAATCCCTCTTGTCAGTCTTGGGTGGAGGCTTCTTGGCTTTAGACGATTCAGGTTTGGTGGTGCCCTTCTCTTTAGCAAAAACATTGTGGAATGTTTTTGTGTCGTCAAAGAGCATTGACACTGCATCACCATTCTCATAGTGGACTTTATGATCAAATCGCCGCGTTGTCAATTGAGCTACAACAGCTCCATTAGCCTTGACTTGCTGTGCAATCATGTGCTGTTCAGCAGAGTACTGATCCATAGCGGCACCCCGAATATCCATCTGTGTCTTAAGCTGTTGCTGCACAACTCCAATATCATTTACCCGAGAGAACAGCAGATCAAAATTTTCCATGACCTGATCCCAGCGAGTTTTCTCTTCCTCTGCGCTCTTGGACATGTTGTCCAGTAAGATTTTGGTCTGCGCTGATGGTTTAGGTGGAGCCGTGATGACTGACTCTAGAAAACCAAATCTTGCAGGGTAACAAGCAGCCGGCTTGGATGGCTCCTCCCCATTTTCGTGCTTGTTACTGTTCACCGCCGCCTAGGAGTGATGTAGAATCGAGGAATTTTACACGAGAACAGATGCCTTGCAACCTAAATTCACAGACACTCCCCCTTCAACCCCACCGCACTGAATTGAACGGACTAATTATGGAATTTTATGCAAGAACCCTCGTCGTTGATTCAATCGTGCAAAGAGAATAAAATAGTGAACTGGGAGATGTGGCTCATTGTGGTTCCGCCGCCGAACCCTACGGTGTTGGTGTAGTCCCCCAGTTGAAGCCGAGATGTGTCGAAGCATATGCCTTCAACGAGAGTCGCTGTGGTGCCTAGCTCCGCCGTGCCGCCGCCTTGCGCCACCGGATCCGTAACTTGTTGTGTCGTCTACGCTCGTCACCGTACTGCGGATTCGAGCGTTTCCCTACCAGATGCCAAGCCAGATCGACCTCGGCACGAACTTAAGGTACTTCACAAGCTCGCCGGAGGCAGAGACGTGAGATCAACCTGCTGTCGGGATTACGATCCGAGGCTCAAAACATCGGTAGAAGAACGGGCCGAGGATACACCGCCTCAGATATCACTTGTCACTCCTGGCCGCCAGCGGGTAGCTGTCGACGTGAGCAAACAAGTAAGCATAGTGGAATGGAGACGAACGCCGGCGAGGACACCCTCTGCCTTGTGGGTGTTTGTCTGAATGTCTCCCTCTTCGGGTCCGAGGCACTTAAGTGTCGGTTACAGACGCTGACCTCTTGGGCCCAAATGATAGTCTATTACATAAAGCGGTAAATAGATACAATACGCCTTCCTCCTTAATACACGCCTAGCTTCACCCGTCACTGGGTTCACCCCACCGATGTGTCCGGAGTGACATAGTTGCCTTGATGTGTTGGTTCTCCTTAAGAGGTTCCTGATAATGCAACAGAACAGAAATACATGCTTATATTCAAATGCTTCGTATAAGACAATGAAAGGAACTAAATATTTTGATAAAGAATGAAATTCATTGGGGGTCCTTGAACTTGTCCCGCATTCTCAAATAGGTCCGTGTCCCTATAAAACCAGATTTTCGCATCCCTAAACTTGCTAAGGCCCCGTTCGCTGGTCTGAAACTTGGCTGAAAAACATTATTCTAGCTGAAATATTGTGAGAGAAAAACACTGTTCCGGCTGAAAAAAGAAACCGAACAAGCTAAATTTCAGACCAGCCGAACGAGACCTAAATGGATCACCGTAGGTCCAAACCGGTTTTGTAACCCTGGTTTTGCACACGTGGCTGCCACCATGTCTCCTCAGTGCAACTAAGCAAGGTCCACGCATGCCTCGTACGCCGCCGCTTCCACGGGCACCACGAACGTGACCGGGTGTTGCGCGCCCGCCGCTAGGCCCAGCCCCACCACCGTGTTGAATACCGAGCCCGTGTAGCACCTGGACACTGCTGTCTGCGCACCGCCGGACCCGCCGTGCACCGCCATCGCCGCGCGGAAGGGAGTTTGCGTCCGTGTTGGCGAACACGTCGGGCGCACCGTTCCCCAGCAAGAGCAGCGTCACGCCCGCGACGGCGCAAGGCCCTCACTTGTGCGACGAGCAGTGGCCGGCGGAGCAAGGCCTAACCTGGCAGGAACCATGTCAGCCCGCGCGCCTGCCCCCGTGGGATCAGCGTCACCTTCTGCACCGCGTCGTGCCCCGGCGTCAGCATCCTGCATCAATCAGTCAGTGTGTTTGTGTTCCCATCGTTTAGTTAGTACTTAGTTGGCTAGATCCCAGTCACGGCAATGGAACATTAGCTTGAAGAACAGATTAAAGAAGAAGGTCGATTAGTAATACTTACGCACACACGGAGTGGCCGATCTCGTGGTAGGCGACAAACAGCTTGCTCTTGCCGTCGGTCATGCTGGTTCCCTCGGCCTCGAGGCCGGCGACGACGCGGTCGATGGAGTCATCGATCTCCTTGACACTGATGCGGTCCTTGCCGCGGCGCCACTGAACCCGGGCGTGCGCATGGCCACGACGCTGAGCAACACGTCAGGGTCCCACTACGGGAAACAGGGCCTTTGTCGAGTGCAACTTTCTTTGTCGAGGACTAAAAGTCGGACACTCGGCAAAGAGCTATTTTGCTGAGTGCCGCACTCGGCAACGATATACACTCGGCAAAGAAGGCTTTGCCGAGTATCAGGCACTCGGCAAAACCAGTGTCAGGCCCTCGGCAAACCCTGGCGCTCGGCAAAAAGCGGCGTCAAGTGACGGCCGTCGCCTGCCGTCCGGGTTTGCCGAGTGTCAGCCGGTAGGCACTCGCCAAACCACTTCTTTACCGAGTGCCAGACCCTGACACTCAGCAAAGAATAACGACAAACTATTTTTTTCGCACTTTTAAACTCCAAAATTTTTGTCGAGTCCTCTTACAGTACATGAGACTCCATGTTAAAATTTGGTATATTTTTATGGTTTTTTGCTATATTTAGTTAATTTATTTCATTTAATTGATTTTTTTTAGAAAATGCAAATTTGAACGGCACGTACATCGAATAATGGAATTTAATGATTTAAAAATGATATTCATGGTATTGAGTGTAGTGTGAGGCCGTATATAGGAACGGACCTAAAATTTCGAACATCTTGTTCATGAAACATGACCATGAACTTGCGAACGAGTTGTTTTTAAATTCTATAAAATGCAAACGAAGTCCGAAAATCATGAAACTTATCGAGATGTCATGATATCATATGTGGAGGATGTGATAAAAATTTGAGAATGTTTGGTGCACGTTATCACGTACGATGCTTACAAACTAGGACAAGTGCATCGACCACTAAGCAATTGAAAAATGAAGAGTGGTGCGGTATCATGCTATATGTGTTGACCAACCTTGTCGAGGTGTAGCCGTTCATTGGGTAAGTTCTGAATGAACTTGTTTCATTTCGCCGTATGTCCTTGTTTCTTCGTCCAACCCTCTTGTTTCTCGTTGGTACAGGGAATTTCTTCGTCAATCCTGGCATGGATCAAGGCAACATACCCCGCAAAAAAATGATACCCTTCTTTCACAAGGTGCGGGACCAGAGAGTCCCGATTTCATTGGTTGGTTTAAACAGAAAGCCCATACTGATGCACCTATAAGTGACGAGCTGAGATAGGTTGCAAACGGCTGTGCCGTGAGGGTCAAGTCATTTACCGGTTATGACGTTAATGGATATCGTTTTCACACAGCAAGCTACGAGCAGAGTCGGCCCAATCAAAAAACCACAAACAGCGGAGTTGTTACGCCCGGCACTGATGGACTCGACTATTATGAAAGAATTGAAGAAATCTACGAACTATCATTCTATGGTTCCAAACCTCTTACTCTTGTCATATTCAAATACCACTGATTTCATCCTAGAGTAACGAGACGGACCCCTAAGCTTGGGCTAGTCGAGATTCGACAAGATTCCGTCTATCTAGGAAAAGATGTCTACATTATGGCTCAACAGACCGTCCAGGTTTATTATACGTCATACGCGTGCAAAGACGTCGAGCATCTTAAGGGTTGGTCTATTGTGCACAAGGTATCGCCACACGGTAAACTACCTGTCCCAAACGATGAAGATTACAACTTCAACCCAAACACATATGATGAAGAGTTCTATCAAGAAGAGGGTCTATAAGGGAGCTTTGACATAGACTTAACCGAAGATATAGGAATGAAAGTAGACAATAAAAGGGATGATGACGAGGACGCTGGAGACGAGGTGCGAAATCTGAAGGACATACAAATGCTTGAGCGATTATGTTTAGGCATTGACAATGAAGACAACATTTCTCCTTCAGATAGTGTTGATGAGTTGGACAATGTTGATAGTGATGACGAGACCTATGATCCAGCTAATCTCAATCATGAAGATTATTTCTAATACATGTAATACTATGTTTTTTGTAATTATGTTTTGTTCATTTTTGCATATATTTCTAATACATGTATTACTATATTTTTTGTAATTATGTTTTGTTCATTTTTGCACCTATTTCTAATTACGTCTCGTTTTTCTTTTTTATTGCAGGTGATTGAACAAAGATGGCGGACGACCGTCATAGGTCCGTGAACTCGATTTACCAAAGACCACGTCAGCTGCAGGAGGAGGCGAAGGGGGTGGCGGAGGGATCGGACAGGAGGAGGAGGAGGACCGTCAGCCGCAGGAGGGGGCCGTCTCCTCCCACGCTGCGTGAGGAGGAGCTGGAGGAGGAGGTGGCGCCCATGGACGAGTCGGACGAGGAGCTGGTTCGACAGACGGATGGGGAGGAGGGGCTGCACGAGGACGACGAGGCGGCGGGCACGGGTTCCGCTTCCTCCGACTCCTCTTCAAGTGTCTACTTGCGAGGTCCTGTGAGCCTCCCACAGGTTCCGCTTCCTCACCAACGTCCAGTGATTCGCCCTGAAGGGCAAAAGTAACTTTATATGTTATCACCACTACTTCATATGATATGATGAAAAAAAGCTAATAATTTTTTTTAATCACTTGTGCAGGAACTGGGTGGTTGTGTCGGGTGGTAGCGCATGGCTAGTCAACAGCATCCTGCGTCTTCTGTGCAGGCAACCCTTTCCCGACATTGTCACGTACGCATCGAAGACGGAGCCGGCCTACTCGTTTGACCACTACGTCGTGCCCTCGATGCGGAGTACCCCAACAAGGCGGCGTGGGTGAAGGCAAAGTTTTGGATAAGTCTCCCTCGCACAACATTGCTCAATACGTCGCATTCATTGGATTTTTCTTGAAATAATGAATGGATACATCGCTTTTGTATGCAGACTTATTACAGATGTGAGGAGGGATTTGAGGCCAGAGCGGAGCTATTCAAATAATCTTGTCTCACATGCAATCTTTGCTCCTTTGTGCAGTCTCCATCTGACGGTGGTTCGAATAATCCACCTCATGCACCTTCGAATGATGGAGCTGGGTCTTCACCACAGTCGCAGTGGTCGAGATGAGTGCATGTTGTATTTTTTCATTTGTTGTTCACTTGGTGATGGACTTGTGGTATACTTGTGTTGCACTTGTGGACTTTGATGGACTTGTGAATTTATTTGGATGGACTTGATCACTTATTATTATATATGTGATATATATTGTGATGGATGTGATATGTGCGGATGGATGTGTGGATGGATGAGATATATATGTGATGGATGAGATATATATGTGATATATGTTTGTATGAATTTATTTGTCATGATGTAATGTAAAAAAATTAAAAATTATCGTTTTGGGCCACTTTGCCGAGTGTTGCACTCGGCAAAGGACCCTGTTGCCGAGTGCCATGGTCATGGTACTCGGCAAATAATTTTTTTTAAAAAAAAATCAAACTTTGTCGAGTGCCGGCCAGAGGGCACTCGGCAAAGAATTTTTTTAAAAAAAATTCAAACTTTGCCGAGCGCCGACCAGAGGGCACTCGGCAAAGAATTTTTTTAAAAAAAATTCAAACTTTGCCGAGCGCCGACCAGGGGGCACTCGGCAAAGAATTTTTAGAAAAAAAACATCTTTGCCAAGGGCCAAATACAGGGCACTCGACAAAGAATTTTTTTTAAAAAAATAAAAAATCTTTGCCGAGTGCCTGCAGGGTTGGCACTCGGCAAAGCGACCATCAACGGGGTCGGCGCCGTGACGGTCGCTTTTCTTTGCCGAGTGCCCCCGGGGCTCTCGGCAAAGCCTTTGTCAAGTGCCCGATAAAAGACACTCGGCAAAGAGGGCTTTGCCGATCAATTTTTTGTCGTGTGTTCTTTGCCGAGTGCAATTTGGCCTTTGCCGAGTGCCTCAGGCACAAATCTAGTAGTGTCTAGCTTCTTGTTGGAGCTGTGTACCCTTTGGATCTCCTCCGTCCCGCGAATGTCGGGGAGCCCGACGACGCCGACGGTGACACCTGCCGATTGAAGCGGCCGGAGCAAGCGGCAATGTGCGGCATCGAGGATCTCCGGCTGTTTGTGGCCGCCACGATGATGATGACGTCAGCCGTATCCGTGGCCGAGCCCGTCCATCTCCGTCGAGAGGCCAAGCACTGGTTTAGCGCGTCTGCTCCCGCTCGTCGTTCCCTCGCCGATGCCCGTGCTGCGGTCTTTGGCGGCCTGGCGTCGATCTCATCGATGAAGACGAGGCGGGAGAGCGCAGGCGCCTGGCCGACAAACGCGTCTCGATGAACTTCGAGCGGACAACGAGAAGAACGGCACACCGAGGACGCGACCTATTCCGCCTCGCGCCTTGCCGAGCCGACCTCTTCTTGGCGACCTCCGCGTGTCGTGCGACTTCCAGAGTACGGTTGTGAGAGATTCGTCTCCGACTTCCTCGGCGCCCGCCACGAGGGGCAGTGTGAGCACACGTCCGCCATCGGCCGAGCTGGCTGCCTCCTCCTCCGCTTCGCCCGGGCGCTTTCGCCGGTCGCCGCCCACCTCGCCCATGATCACTCCCAGGACATTGAGGACATGCCGTACGGCGCGCCCATCTCGCTCGCCGTCCAAGTGCCCGCGCCAAAGGAAGGGTATTTTCTACTATGGTTATTGTGAAAATAAAATTAAGAAATAAGATGAGAGATAGTCTTTTTTATTGTTGTCTAGTCATCTTGATTGAGCGCAGTGATGGATCCAGAAAAAATATCTAGGGGGATGGACTGAAGAGAGCAAGTTTATCCCAACATTAGAGACGATAAAGATTGATCTTTTGTTCAGTACTCGTATCATGTGAGAGATCCATAATTGCATGTGAGTGTTCAATCGTGCAAGCACAATTTATTTAATTATTTGGCACTGTGTTCTTTGTAATATTTATGCAGTTATGGAGAGAAACGGGGACATTGCATCTCTTTTTCAGAAGCATGAAGCAAAGAAGAAGGCAGCGGCAGCTACTGTTATTTCTAATCGCTCAAACTTGAATTGCAGCTACATAATTATATTGATGACATAAGACAAGATGATAGCTTCAAAGGTCTAGACAATATTGTTGATCTCTCAGTTAAGCTTATTGAAACAAAGAGGCACAAAGTGTATGATATGGTTTATGAGCTCCTCAAATTGGTATTGCCTCTACCTGTGGCAACGGCAAGTGTTGAAAGGGTATTTTCTACGATGGTTATTGTGAAAACAAAGTTAAAAAATAAGATGGGAGATAGTCTTTTTTATGATTGTTGTCTAGTCATCTTGATTGAGCACAGTGACGGATCCAGAAAAAATATCTAGGGGGGCTGGACTGACGAGGGCAAGACCAACTTATAACTCAATTATGTCCCATACATAACTAACATATAGCAGTTTTAAGCATTTTATAACACGATAACTTTGATAAACAATTGAAAGTGCATCATATTTCACAAGAAGTAAAAAATATAATTGAAAACGACAAACGGGGAAAGGAGAAAGGCCCACGGCCCACTTGGCCTATTGACGTTACTGCCTTACTGGGCCAATTTGGGTGGGGGAAACAAAGAGATGGAGAAACAGCCGATGCGTCATCTTCAACCTCTGTCGACCTCTCGGGTGTTTCAGATCTCCAGCCCTTCCTTTCCTTCCTCCATTGCCAGTCCACTGTCTAAAAATTCTTGAGAGGGCTCTCGGGTGTTTCATGTCTCCAGGCTGAGGGGGGCTCCACAGGCGCGGCCACGGTAGGGGGGCTTGAGCCCCCCCAAGCCCTGGTGGCAGATCCGCCACTGATTGAACGGGGTATTTAGTTGACGAAGAAGATATAATCAAGACATTTATGTCCCTTCGAAAGCGTTGAATAAAATAGTCACAAGAATAGTATTGTAAGTCTTCGGTTCTCTTTTATGTCTTATTTCAATTATCGATATGGCTTTTGAACTACTTATACTATACTTAGGGGATGGTTTGAACTTAATCTATGAATTGAAGCCTTATTATGTTATTTAATCTATATATATCGAATCATGTTGTCAATTTTATAATTATTATCAAATTACTAAACTAGATTTACGGAATTGTATAGAAAAATTTTAGGCGGCATACCTTTAGTATTACAGGATCCAGCGGACCGTAGCATAAGCCGCCGATGAGCAAGCTGCGGTGGTACCGGCTGCACAGCTCCGCCGTGGGCAGCCTGCCCAGCGCCTGCATGTAGAACCCGTGGATTGTTGCAAGCAGCATCCGCTTCATGGCTGCTCGGACAGGAGGCAGCTCTTTGGGTGGTGCTGCATAAATCTTGGAGCTTGCTGCCGCAAGACGCCCCTTGCCGAGGTCCCACAATCCTTTCAGCTTCAGAACCAGATCATCCGGTGCCACCGCGTTGAGTGCGCCGAGGACTGCGTCGCCCAGCGTCTCGCGTGACAGTGGCGCGGGCCCGCCGAGAGCTTCCACGGCAGGCGAGAGCAGCTTCTTCCAGGCCTGCACGAGCCACCGCGGGTCAGGGTGCTTGGCGGCAGCCGCCGCGCACCTGAGGGCGACCTCGGCTGCCGCCTCGGTGATCGGGGAGCACAGATCGAAGTCGTCCCGCATCCCGCGCCTGCTGATGATGAGGAGGGCGGCGACGAGGGGGTCCAGCTCGGCGGCGTCGAGGTACGCCAGGGCCTCCGCGTCGGGGAGGTAGGGGAAAAGGCACGTCAGGAAGGCGATGAGTCCGTCGAACGACCTCTGGGCCATGTGTGCACGCGCCCTGCTGCTGTCGTCGTCGTCCTCCGTCCATCCTCGGCGGCGGCGGCGGCGGAGGGGCACCTTCGGAGTTGGAGATGACGCTGTTGACTAGGATGTTAGTGTCGGGATCGAGGAGGCCGAAGCTCAAGCCGTTGTCAAGCTTCACCTCGTCGTGGATCCTCTCGATCTTGGCGAGAACGGGTCTGATCTCATCTTGCTTTTCGAAGATGCGGAACTCGTCCTCGAAGTTTCTCGGGCCGTAGATGCGGATGTAGCTGCCGCTGCTGGCTGATGTGTCGTCGCCCATAGACGTCAGGCGTTCCGTGCTTGTTGCGGCAAAAAAACGTGTGCTTGGGGATCGTCGGGGTTGCCTATTTGAAGGAGGGCGAAACCGAATACCAGTGGGAACCGGGGACGGGACTTTCCATAGCACCTACGACTTGGCTGCTCAAATTCGTTCGGTTTCCGAACAAGCGGCCGCGGGAGGCCACGCAGGGGCCGGTTTTGGGTCGGGCCCAGCAGGTTTTAGGTCCAGCAGTGCCAAACGTGTGCCTATTTAAACAGCACGTTTAAGGGAGTGTTTGGGGCTGCTCCGCTCTACGCTTTCAGCTCCGCTCCATGTTTTTTTAGCTAAATAGTTTCAGCTCCACGCAGAAAAAAGGTTGGAGGTGCTCCACAACTTCAGATTCTTGTGGAGCTGCTCCGTGGTGGAATTTGTGAAGCAAGTTTGTGGAGCAATCCCAAACACCCTCTAAATAGCTAATTTAACTAATACTCCTAAGACCTAATTTGAGAACTCAAATCCCCTTAGAAACCCCGACTTTTTAAAAACCCTGATTTTTTTTAGGGTGAGAAAACCATGGGGATGTCATTTGAATAAGATATTTAATTATCTACGAGAGGTTTTCCCTCCCTGGGTTGGCCTCCCCCTTCTTCCAAATTAGGCCTAAGTTTGTCTTAAGAGGGTTTTCACGATTCCACTTAAGATGTGGTTTGCACTAATTTTTTTCAATTAAATATAAATATGCTGTGATTCAGCATATAATGATGAAACGTGTGCCTATTTAAACAGCACGTTTAAATAGGATAACAGTTTCAGTTTCCAGATGATCAGAACCCGCCGACAAAATTGGCGCTGCCTGGATTCTGTTGCGTTTCATGCTCAGCCATGCCCGAGGCCCACCTGGCAAATGCTGCCCAATCTTGCCATTGTCATTTGTTCCTTTCATTCAGTGTACAAACCCAATTCTTACACTTATTTCATTTCATTTGAGAGTGGAATTGGTACATACAAAACTCAGTAGCCTTATTACATGAACTGATACATGGCAGCTCCAGCCCATCTCCCCAGTTGGCATCGCACCAGAATTTCAGTATTAACATGCACAGTAGTAACGTTACAGCACCGCTCTGTAAATTCTTTTCAGGGTCACCTAATCATCATCAAAATAGTGTTTATAGTATGTACACCGTGACTATAATGCTATAGGCTTCGCCGTCCCTCTTCGGGGTTGTGCATTTGGCCACCTCCCACGGCACGCTTCAGTTCTATCCAGAAAACATAAACGTGAAACAGCATGACGAGTTTTCTCCGTATCAAACTTTTGCATAAATTGCCTTTATCTATCCGTTCTTCTTGGCAGTTCCTTCCCCTACTTCATCAACAGAAGTGCATCACGATGACGCCCTAGGAGGGTCAATGCAGTTGCAGCTATGTGATGGGCAGTTAGGCCAGCCAAGTCAAGTTGCTCTGCCAGTGAAGCGTGTTCAATGTACCTGTCTGGTAGCACAATGGGTCGCCACTGCAAGTTACAAAGAAACGGGTGCCTTGAGATTAGCACATAGAAACAACAAAAATCAGTAGATCACTAAACACAACCTAAAATTGCTACCAATTAACACATCAAGAGCACTGGAAAGTGTAGCTGCGAAGCATGCGGCCGGTGCCTCCATTGTAAGATCACAGAACAAGCTCCGTGCTAGGTAGAGGTCACAAACAGCATCGCAAAGTGGCGAAGGTACCTTTATTCGGCCATCAAGTAGACCATCAAGTGAAATAAACTGTGAGACATGTGATCCAAAGCCACCAACTGTTCCTTCTTCCACTGTGATAAGAAAACTATGCTGCTGGCATAGCGTTCTGATTAGATCGATGTCAAGTGGCTTGCAAAATCTCGCATTTGCAACTGTCGCCTGAATGCCAAAGTTGGATAAAAGAGATCGAGCAATCAAGCATCTCTGGACCACCTCGCCATAGCCAAGAAAAGCGATCTCTTTTCCCTCGACAAGAATCTCTCCTTTACCAATCTGAAAAAGGGTACGGAGAACATCACAACCTGCCTACACTTCAAAATATCTCATAACATGGTGACAAGTGAGAACATAAAAGGAACATTTATATACTTTCCAGATGACAAAGCACATCTTTCTTGTTTTCAAAGCAATGGATTGCTTTATATTTTTGTAATGGTAAGAAATACATAGAAGTGGTACACTGCCTGTTATTCTTCCGGTGATAAATTAAATGTTGAAATAAGAACATGAGGTTCTTAGACATCTTTGTGTGCAGCCCGGCAATATGGTAGATGCGCTTGAAATGTTAGGGCTGTACTATTTGCAGGTAATGTTGACTTAGAGCAAAATATATTTAAGGGAACCTACCTCAAGCGGATTCCCATATGTTAAAGTTCCACTAGTCCCAACAATGGCACCCCTAGGATAGCGGAAGCAAATAGGTTTGTCCTCAATCATTGCAGCTGTTGCCACCATGTCAATAAGTTCATCCTCATTAGATGGTGACATGACAATCATGTTTGGCAAGCATGACATGAATGTAATATCAAATGGTCCTGAGTTAGTTGGGCCCTCAGATCCCACCAGACCAGCATTTGTGATAGCAAATCGAACTGGTATCTTTTGCATGTCCACATCTTCAACTATCTGCCATACATGTGAGCTTTATGAAATGTAATGTACATAGCAGTAAAGCAGCCTCGCAGATTTGGTGAACTAATTGGAGATTATGCACACACTAATTTAGCAGCAGTATGTGTTCGCACCTGATCATATGCTCGCTGAAGAAATGTGGATGGAATTATGCAGAAAGGCTTTAAACCTCCACAGGCCAAACCAGCAGAAAAGGTAACAGCATGTTGCTCAGCGATGCCCAAGTCAAAAAATCTGTCTCGGAACCTGGACTGGAATAAGCGGAGTGATCGATCCATTCCCATGCCACCATGAACTACCACAATGCGCTTGTCATTCTCTGCTTCTGCTGTTAGTGCTTCTATAAAGCAGTCATTATATGTCCTAGAAAGTCCAGTCTCTAAAAATTTAAGGTCGTCATTGCTCGAATTTGAAGGCCCTGTTGTCACCATAAAAGATTCATTCAATTTATATAGATTGTATATGTAAAAAAAATACAGCTAGTAAGGAGTAAGGACTCTAAGAGGGCAATAGTGTACCATGACTGCAAAAGGATCAGTACATTAGCACCCATAGATTCTTAGTGTATTAGAATGTGGCAACTTAATCGAACCTGTAAATGGTGTGACTTACATTGAGCCTAAGTTGCTAATCATGACTTATATACATATTTTTAAAGAAGCTTCTTTGGCATGAGTACTGACACTTCCTCGCATTGCCATGGTTCTTCCTCCCATAGATGAGGAACCCCAGTGCAGAGGTAACAGAGCAAGAGAGCAAAAAAAAATACTAGGCATGACTCCTAATTCAGCAAAAGAAAAGTAAAACAGCATGCATATTTTGATAGTGACCTGTATTACAAACCTTCCTCATTTGCAGTTATTTCACTTCTAATATTTCCACCAGTGTCACTTTCAGTCCCAGTAATTACATGTACAAGTACTGGGCCAGTTGAATCTAGGCTCATAACCTCCTTTAGTACACAGATGAGATCATCAATGTTACGCCCATCAATAGGACCAATATAATATAATCCAAGTTCTTCAAAAGAGTTGCTCCATGAGGACCTATCATACCACGAGCATACTCATCAACTTTGGCAGCAAATTCATGCATTCCTTTGCCAAACCATTTGGCAAGTCCCTAGGAAGAAAATTTCGAATATCAAAATGAGAATATTCATATAGCATAAGACTACACCATAAATATCGAAACAAGAACAAAGTTGATTTTCTAGATAAAGAAATCAGATGTATACAATTACAGGCATTCTAAAAGGTCCAATGCTGTGTTTACAATACATTCTTAAGGGATATAAACATTTACCTTTGCAGCCTCCCTAAACCTCCTAAATCCTTTGCTGGATTGAATCTTGCTGAGAGCACTAGAGAAGGCATTGACTGACATCTTTGGCCGGCCATCTGCTTTAGGAAGCAAGGTATGACAGCTATCATTTAGAATAACTACCATGTTGGAATCGAGGAAACCAGCATGACCCATTGCCTCGTACACCTGGCCAGCCATGGTTGTCCAATTACTTATAACTGTCACTATTCGATTTTTTCTCCCATTTAAATCCCTTGCAACCGCCGCCATCCCTGATAAGAAGTAACTCTCAAACTATATATAGAAAGGAAATGAAACTTTAAAAGACTGTATAAAAGAAGCAAGATTCAGGAAATGCTGAACAGAGCTTGGATTTTATCATGATGTGTAAAGTTTTGTGATGATAATTTAGATCAGGCTCTGTCTTTTCTTAAAAAAGAAAATCTCTTAGTGCTGCATACATAATTGGATTCAGAAACTAAATCCAACTTTATTGAATTTTTCAAGTAGACAAACCATTAATTAAAAAAAAGCATACAGGTGAAAATATCACTAAGAAATGACTGAGAATCATGTCAATTCCATTCCACTTGCAGAGAACAGTTCTGCTCAATAACATAGATACAATTTGACATGCAAGACAGTAATGAACAAATAGAGGCAGTACCAAGGCCAGCAGATAGACTATTGCATCCATGTCCAGCACCAAAGGGATCATACTAAGCTCTCAAAAGCGCGACGTGAACCCGGAAAGGCCATTTTCTGTTTAATAGTATGAAATAGAGAGCGCCTTCCCGTTAGAATCTTGTGCGCATACGCCTGTTGCAAGAAAACCATTGAGCAAAAAAAGGTTGAAGATGACAAAGTTGAGTAATACAAATACCTTACATTTGAAAACAGTAACAGAAAGATGTCTTACATGTTGACCAGCGTCCCATAGTATCTTATCCATTGGGGCATTGAACACATAATGTATAGCAATTGTCAGCTCCACAACTGAGCGACCAGGACCACATGGTTGGTATTTTCTGGACATTATGAAAGCTATTTCAGAACGAACTTCGTCGGCTAACTGCTTGAGCTCCTGTTTTTGTTTAGGTATGCAAGCGTCAAAATTTTCTCAAATCGTATGTATTATGACTATGAGAATGGAAGCCCAAAGAGTATGACTCTGACGACCTTACTAGATAGATTTTTCAAATGAATGGGTGCATCAATTGTGTCCAGGATTGAGTCGGGTCCTTCTCCCAGAAGAAATCATCAACATCAGGTAGTGCGGCCACTCTCTGAGTCAAGCCCTGCACAAGAGTTGTGGTATCAGATCACAGCCCTTGGAATTTGATCCAGGCGTCAATGTATATCTCTAACGATATATGTGAAGTTTGGAGCTAAAAATCACGAAAGAAACTCAGAAGTTCCTTCTATTACGCCTTGCAACTTCGGGAAGAGCATACCCTTGATGGTGAAGCTGGTGATGTTGTTAGCAGCGGTCTCGAATATATTGGATTCCATCTCAAATACCGAAGAGTGTGAAAAGGGTAGCTTGTGGGGCGCAGAACGGCAAACTCGTCATAAACCAGATTACGAGCGAGCGGAGGACGCAGAAACGCCGTGTCCATGGTGGAGCCTGGCGCCAGCTGATGCCCCAAATCCTGCAATTTGACGATCCATTTCTAAGAAGAAGAAAACCCGAACCGGAGTAAGACAGCTGAATCTGACGAGCAAACAGCTTCTTCCCCTCCAAATTAACAGCACCAATTTAGCTTAAACACGAACGGAAATGACCGCAGCTACCTTAAACCGGCAGAAGATGCCGCCGCCGTGATCTCCTCCTCCCCTCGCAAGGGACCGGCGGCCGGATGCGGCGGCTACTGAGTGACGCCTTGAGGGTGGGACAGCAAGGCAACCCAACGGGTCTCTTGAGTCCGTCTCTATGATGAGAATTTTGCGAAAAACACCCCGCCGATGCTTGCAGACGGGGCTGGCGTCGTCTCGCGAAGCGACGGGGAAGTCCCGTTGCCCGAGGCCGAGCCGCCGTCTCCAACACCGCTGTACGGGTCGCTAGCCTCCCCAACCCGAGGGCACGCGGATCCAGTGCGCCCGCGGTTCGCTACTTGGGCTAGGCGTGGAAGACTGGTGGATCCACCGTCCACGGACGGCGGATGCACAGGGCGCGCGGCCACGCGAGATCGCGATTCACTGGCAGCCGGCGGTGGGCAGAGTCGAGCTCGTCGCGAACGATGTCTGGGCTGCACGCCGGCCGGAATATGCTGCGAACCTGGAATAGTATTTTTCGCTTAGCGCGCGTTTAGTTTCCAAAGTTGGATTTGGTTACCGTTTCATTTTCGTTTTTATTTGACAAATAGTGTTTAATCATGGATTAATTAGGCTCAATTACCGTTTCATTTTCGTTTTTATTTGACAAATAGTGTTTAATCATGGATTAATTAGGCTCAAAACGTTCGTCTCGTAATTTCCTACCAAACTGTATAATTAATTTTTTTTTCGTCTACATTTAATGCTCCATACACAGACCGTAAACATTTGATATGACAGATACTGTAGCAACTTTTTAAAATTTAGAGTGTAACTAAATAAGGGCTTACAGTAAATCGATCGACGGTACTTTATCAGCCAAACGAACACGAACAGGTATTGAGCAATCCAACCAATTTAAGAAAAAGGTACGCAAGTACGTAATTCCATTTTCCAAATTGTTAATTCAATCATCCTGTAGCTGATTAAAAAACTAGCAGTAGCTTTGGACCTTTGCAATTGCAAATTTATAATGTAATTTAGAAATGCCTCTATACTAGCAGTAGCTTGCAAGATGTCGAGAAGAACATCCGTGTATGTGTAATTAGACAAAAAATCACAATTATAATATATAATTTATATTGATAGTTTTAAAACGTAATCATCTTATATATGCTTGATTTGTTTTCTACCAAATAGCAACACACCGGTATACAAAGTATTATCGATGGTTGATCTTACCTACATGTAAAACATTAAATAACTTATACACAGTAAACTGACCGTGTGTTGTATGACTTATCTTTTTAGCTGTTTGTAGACTTTTACAGACACATGCCGAACGCAAAGTTTTAATCTTTTTTGTGTCCTAATATAGCATAGAGTTGATTAATCCCACTATATAGTAATGATTCCTCTCCAATTCTGCTGTCCTGTTCGATTTAACTTATTAGACGGCTTATCAGTCATACTTCAGCTTATTCTCTCTCACATAACACTATTAAATCAGCCGTGAAAACCATCGACCGATAGTCAATTTGTCTTATGAAAAAACTGTAGCCAATTTGCGACGACTTTTCCCTACGCGGGGGCTAATATGAGAAAACTACGTCTTAGAAATCTAATTGGGGGTAACATGCAAAACTCTCGGATCGTGATTAGACTTTAGACCCTCCGCAATGTGCTAGTGGTATAGATGGCCAACGGGGCTTTGATGGTCCGGAGCGGCCTTGGCACGCCACGCCATCACGCCAAGCGTGCACCGCCAACGGCCAGAACACGGCTTTCTTGGGCAGCTTTCGGGCCGGGCCGGGCCGAGAAGCACGACCCATGTAGCATATCGGGCCAAATTTCGAGGCCCACCTGAGGGAAGGGAGAGAGCGAGGCGGGGCAACCACGGAGAGGCATGCCACGGCCGTTGCTTGTGCTTGGCCCCGGCGGCGATCCGGCCATGAGCGCGCCGCCTGGAGGTGGGGCTTCGCGGGGAGGCATGGAGGAGGGCCATGAGGCAGTTGCCGGCGCGCTTGAATCCGGTCGTCGCTGCTCGAATCTAGCCAGGGACGTCACTCGGGAGGAAGATGACCGCACAAGAGGGAGACGTCGTCGCGCGGGGGGAAGAGGCGAGGCCGCGAAAGGGAAGCGCGAGCTACGAGCGTGCGACTGTGCGTCTGCGAGGTGAGAATGGGAGGAGCCAAGGAGAATGGGGCGACCCGCGACCGAGAGGGTGAGAGTCTTGCTGCTGGCTGGGGCCAAATGGCAGCGCTTCTGCGACCCTGTACTGGATGGGTGAGATGTAACACCTCTGGTGTTTTGACCTATCATTAAAATTTGACATGTCATCATATACATTGCAAAGCATTCATAAAGTAGAAAATGTTGAATGCATTCACTAAATAAGCTTTATTTCATAATGTTGTTATTTTATGTGATGTGATTCAAAACCCTAAATAAAGATCATGACCACAAGAGTCAAAATTCATGTGATCATGTGATGCCATGTGTCATTTGACTCAAATAACCCTAATGGGCCATGTTACTGGTCAAAAATCAAAGTTAAAGTAAAAGGAAAACAAATTAAATTTGAATTCAAATTCATATTATAAAAGTCCTTTTTGCCCCTTTTGACTAATTCAAAATCCATGTGGAATTTGGGGTTGAGGCAAAAAGCAAAGTTGAAGATTATTTTATAAGGGTCAACTTTGGTATTCAAAGTTTTTCAAGTTTACATATAAAATTTGGAGTAATTTTGAAATGATTCAAATACTCAAATGCACCCCAAATTCAAATTTCAAAATGGAGGCAGAATTTGAAAATGTTCCTTGAAGCAAAGTTGTAGAGTTTGAAAAATTGAGCAACTTTCATTTTTTGGAGATTTTCAACTTCTTTAGAAAATTTGTGAGTAATTTGCAAAATTAACGTAGTGGCAATTTTGTAAATACATCAGAATTGAAAAAAAAAACAGCCGAGCGCCACCTCTCTGCTTGCCGCCGGCGCCACGCGGATGTCGCCGCCGATCAGATTGCGCCGCTTCCTCGCGCATTGACACGCAGCTGGTGCCGTGGCGGGTCCGTTTGTGCGCTGTCGACGCCGGGCAACCCCTTCCCGGCTATAAATAGCAGCAGCCACCGCCGTCGTTCCCGTTTTCCCCTTCTGCTCTGCTCCACCGCCAGCTAGCTCCGCCGCTCGCCGTAGCCATCGTCAAGCCGCGTCCGTCGTGCCCAGCTACGCCAACAAGATCGCCTCGGTCTTGCGCTCTCTGTGGCTTGCTCATGTCGTTTGGGTTGGCCGGAATCGTCCGACGCAACGTCTTCTTCCCCGAGACCGGCCGGAGCTCAACCACCATTGACTCGACGTGGCCAGGCCATTCCAGACCGTCTCCGTCTTCACCAAACGTACCGACGTGATCGTGGTGAGCTATTGAACGCGATACTCACTTTGTTTTAGACTCTACTACGCCATTGCCGGGGTTACACCGTGAGCCATCGTGCTCAAGCCGCCATGGCCGGCGTGGAGTCTTCTCCGGTGCGCCTTCTGCCATTCAAAGGGCGGGGATGAGTTCGTAGGAGTGTGTAGATCATTTGGGTGTGGTCTGCCTCGCCGGAGCGTCACCGTCGGCGCATTTTGGGCTGCCCAGTGATGGCAGCGCCGTCGTGACCTGTATGTGTCACTGACGAGTGGGGTCGGGCTGTCAGTGAGAAGGAAGGAGAAGAACAGTGAAGTTTTATTATTTTCTGATTTTAAATAGTGCTGAAACTTTGGGAATTTGTAGGAAATTAATCATAACTCCAAAAATTCTGAAATTTTGTGTGTAGCTTCTGTACATGCTCTAGTATGGTTTAAAAATTTGAAACATGAAATTTGAATAAATTTTTAATGTTCAAATATTCAGTCCATTAATTAATAAATGTAATTTCCATGATTTTTGTAGGCCACTGTATAATTCCAAAAATTATGATATTTGTTTTGGTACACTAATTTGTCATGAGAAAGCTTACATAAACTTTAAGGTCATTTGGAACAAGATCATTTTTAGGCTTATTTCCAAATTAATTCAAAAATAAATAAAAGCAAACCCTAAGTGTTTGATTAGTGTTTGATCTTGTTTTGATCATGTTTTGTGACCAGTAGGGTTTCAAGATCAGTGGTCGGAGAATTCGTCGTAATGGTCGAAGAGTTCACCGTAGTGGTCGGAGAGTTCACCGTAGTGGTCGGAGAGTTCGCCGAAGTGGTCGGAGAGAGTTTGGCTTGTAACTGTACCGTGAAGGAAAGTTGTATTCAAGGTGTTGTTATATTTCATACACCATGAAAGCATCATGTTTACATTATCATCATGTTGAAGCATATGCTATTATTTCGTGTAGAATCCGAGTGAACTGATTCTAGTTGAGCAAGTTCTGGAAGAATCCCCGGTTGTCACGGGATTCAATAATTGTGGTACTGATCGGGAACCTGAGATCGTCAACGAAGGCAAGCCCCCGTTTATGCATTAAACCATTACCTTGTTTACTTTGACAAGTTTATCACCTATGTTACTTATTGTATTAAGTTGATTTATTCAAATGTTACCTACTTGATGCATTGCCTACCTTGTTGATTGTTTACCATCCTTGAAGATGATTTCATTTACAAAGGCGTAGAATTGCTTAGTATGCTTTATGGTAGGTTTTCAAAGTAAAAGTTTCGATACAATCAAAGATGGCATACTGGCCAAAGAAAGAAAGAAAGAAGATAGAATGAACTAGAGACTAGTTGGGTGGCTTATCTTGAATGTTGGGTAATGTTGCCGACTATGTCGCTTAAAGGCAACTCATTGTGGATCTTCTGAACGAGACACTTTGTAGTACTGGTCACATACTCCGGTAAGCCTACTTCGGCTAACCCGATACTAAGACGAATGCCCACGCACTAGGAGTGGTGAGATGGCGGGAGTAGCATGTACCCTCGTGGCTTGAATGTGGCCGGATTTGAGGTGTGCTGTGCTCTCGGGTGGCGTGGAGACGGCTTAGTATAGGAGGATCCGGTAGCGAGGTTGATATATGCAAGATTAAGTTCTACATATGTCGTGTGATAAGGAATCCCCAGCTGGGACTTGAATCAATTCGAATTGCCGGTGCTCCGCGGATATGGAGACTCGATTCATTATAGAAGCAATGCAGGACTGGTGAATTACTAAAACATGAGAAAAAGAATGGAATGAGAAGGATTGGAACATGGGATATGAACACTTGGTTGGAGATAATGAACTAAAGTACTTAGGGGTAAAACTTGAAACTAGGATCAAGAATAGTAAGCTTTTGGCAAAGAACATTTGAATCTTTCTACATCCTTACCTTGACCCAACACCTGCATCCTTAAGACCTTCGCCCTTTTTGGTCGGGTCAGTCTTGTTGAGTAATTTTGTACTCAGGGTTTGTTAACCCTTGTTGCAGGTGAGTCGCATGTGTAGGCTTGTTTTGGTCACTGCTGCATGTCAGTGTTTGAAGTCGATAACGATGAGGAATGATGAATGGCCTTTGGACAAGGCACTAGTTTCTGTGAAATAAACAATGTTAATGTAATATTATCCCGCTACTATGGCTGTATGACAATTATGGTTTTGTAAGTTTGAAACAACTGGTTTGTAATATTAAAACTTAAGTATTCCGCTTTATAATCTCTGGTATGTATATTGAAAACTGTTGTAATATGCAATAACTGTGATTGTGATCCTGTTTGGAAAAGATTCGTGGATGATTCGGGTTTCCCGAGGACATCCGACAGACCTATTAAGTTGTTGGGAACTTGTGTACGCTATCTGAGGTCTGTTGAGACATCAATAGATGCACGTGGGCCCGATTTCTTAGGAGGTTCTGCCACATGAGAGAGATAGTGAGAGGGGAGGGGGAGTTAGGGTTAGCGGCAATCGTTAGCCTAGTGGTGGGATACTGGGATGTTAGCAGGCCGTACCGCCACCGGGCCGACCCTTGTGGACCAGGCCGTGCCGTGCCGCCCGCCGTGCTTGAGCAGCGGCCCAAGCACGACCCCGTGTATCGGGCCGGGCCGGCCCAGGCCCACTGCTCACCGGGCCGTGCCGTGCTCGTGTCGGGCTAAAATGTTGTGCTTTGGGTCGGACCGTCGTGCCCCGAACTGCATGGACATTTATAGCTAGTGGTGCCTGAAACAAAAAAGGTGATCCAGTGAAGAGAATGGGCTTATGGGCATCACCCCTTTTGGGCTGCAGGGATAGGCATCGCCTGCTAGGTTCCACAATATAGTGAAATGGATAAACAATAAACGCAATGAATGAATGGCTTGAGAGAGCAGGAAATGAAGAGCATGCCATATTTTTCTGATTTATTTAGTCACCAGACATCGGAGCCTACACAAGTGCACATACATCGCTGCTAGGGATGGCAGCGGGTCAGTTGAGGTGGGGGTAAAGCATTTTGTCCGGTTCGCCTGACTTATAAGCCGTATTTTTCAGCCAATGAATAATATTTTTCTCTCACAACAAATCAGTCAATAGTACTTTCAGTCATGACTTATCAGAACAGGGTATTTATCCGCACTGAGCATACCTATGATCTTAACTTTTACCTGCTGCGAGCATTCTATGAGTAAGATTTCGTATCCATGCCCGTACCCGACGGGTACCCGTCAGGTATATTCGAGAGAAATAATAAATTCATAGTTAAACGACACATAAATATGGCAATCTTACTTACCGAGTTTACTAGGACAATACGTAGTAGCTCACATGTCACAGTGCATCGTAGATTCATAATTCGATCGCTCACGCTCATACAAATAACACAAAACAACTTACACAAGAACTAAAGTGACAAGTTAATAGCTCACATAATCACTTTATTCAACCATCTATAAAAAAAATAACATCTTCATAGTTCGACATGTTATACGTACGCTACAAATTACATGTTAAATGAACTAGTCAACATGATATGCGTATGACATTGGTGAGATATATTCATATATATTCTCAAATTGTGGGTACCCACGGGTAAAATTTAATGCCTGCACCCTACCCTCATATTTGCGTGTACCTGATCCTCGTGTAACCACGGGTGAGTTTTTATACCCGTGCCCACACGGTATGAAACCCGCGAGTACCGGTGAGCACGAGGAAGATTGGACATCGTAGTTGCACTGTATTGATTTGAAGCACCACTCTAAGCCAACATGGAGGGCCTTAATGCTCGATATCCGAATTAGGGGGTCTTTTTAGAAAATATATTGGTCGTAATTAATAGTTCCGATCAAAGTTAGGTGTATTTTTGGAAAAACACAGGATCGAGATTAGTAGTCGCGGTTCAACAGGGGTTTTTTAGAAAATGTTTTGGGCTGATCTGCAAACTTGCGGTGAAATTCCGGCTTCGGCTTCCGCGGGGTGGATTTGGATACCGCGGCGCAGGAAAAAATGGCGGCTTCAGTTCTCCACCTCCGCCTCCTCCCCTCGCCGCCGGCGGGTGTGAAGCTTCAGCAGCGACAGCTGCGCTCGGTGAGCCCCGTGGGACCCTCTACTGCACCCTTCTTCATCTACTCCCTTCTCGCTGCATTCCTGTTCGTTTTCGATTGTGCGAGAGGCGGAGCCACGCCTACCGGGGTTGCTTTGCTGCCCCATGTGCCCCACACGGCCACACCCAGGACCCAGTACGCTGCCCGCCATGGCGCTGCGCCACGACTTGGCAGAGTGGAAAGTATGGAGCGGTCCGGGAAGTCTTTTCCGTTAACTGTAGTGTTCCGTAGGCTTGCCGGGCTGCCTAGCCATTATAATGCTCTAGCATAAGAGGATTCGCGTGTGTCGATGTGTGTTTCACATGTTTATGAACTCTCAGTCTCTTACTTATGTCACTTGGAAACCAACGGCATTTTGATTGCGCAGTTAGATGACCTTACCTTCTTATTAAGAGACTAAATTGCACAGATGACTTTACCTTTTTAAGAGGCTAAATTACAATTTTCATTATTCAATGAGCATACTTGGGCCTTGAATTGAAATCATTTGATTGCTGGTTTAGTGAGGCCCAGTTTGTTTGAGCTTCTGCTGGATCCTTCAGGAATTTTAAAGCATGTGAGAATCAATGAAATTGCTGTGCAGACATATGTTTTGAGATTGTGTGCTGTTTGTGCCTGATGTTTATTGCAGAGAATACAGAGGCAGGGTGGACTATCTCGAAGATTTTTGAAAGTCGTGTCCTATTACGGTCTCACAACTCCGCCATATAAACTGGTCTGTAAGCTTGTTGACGCCAATCTCAAAAGATTTGTGTGCTGACATTAAAGGAATGTCCAAATTTTTGCTTTGTTTACCATTGTTTTGTGGTACAATGTTCAGGATGCTCTGGAACCTTATATGAGCAAGAGGACAGTTGAACTTCACTGGGGTAAGCACCATCAAGATTACGTGGATGGCTTGAATAAGCAGCTGGCTACCAGCCCTCTGTATGGATACACTCTGGAGGATCTGATAAAAGAAGCTTACAACAATGGCAATCCATTACCAGAGTATAACAATGCAGCACAGGTAACTCATTGATGATACCCCGTTCATTATATTTTGCTTGCACTGATCATCTTCTGCCTGTCATTTGTTTTCTTTCAAAAAGAAAAACCACAATTTGTGCTTTCGCCAATAGTAGGATGGTTTTTGGAGTTCCAAGCTTCTGTCTTCTGACATGCAGGTCTGGAACCATCACTTCTTCTGGGAATCAATGCAACCAGATGGTGGTGGCTTACCTGAGGGAGGTGTACTGCAGCAGATTGAAAAGGATTTTGGCTCATTTACTAATTTTAGGGAAGAGTTCATCCGCTCATCCTTACAACTATTGGGGTCTGGTTGGGTTTGGCTTGTCTGTAAGTTTCCTTTCCATTTTCTCTGAAGTACAGGCTGCACTGATTCAAGCTGCTGATTTTCTGAATTGCTCTTTCTAAAGCTAATTTCGAAGTTTAGTTTATATTCCACTGAATATTTGTTGCAGTGAAGAGAAATGAGAGAAAACTTTCAGTGGTTCACACACGAAATGCTATCTCCCCACTTGCTTTTGGCGATATTGTATGTTTACTAGACTCCCTTTTGGCCCTTGATGTGTTTTCTAAAATGTTTAAAGTACAAACTTTGCAATGACACCCCATATTCTCTAATTGCAGCCAATCATCAGCCTAGACTTATGGGAGGTAAGGACATGAACTCTGAGTTTGTAGATTCTATTTTGTGCCAAATATTAACACTTCTCCTTTTCTCTCCAGCATGCTTACTACTTAGACTACAAGGTGTGGTCTAGTTCTCTTTTTTTGTGCTTAACACCTAATTTTGAATTTTGACAAGTTAGTTATAACTTAGCAGAAAACATCTGTGGTTCTTTGTTTCTCAACTTTTCAGGATGATAGGCTAACCTATGTTACAAACTTTATGGACCATCTCATCTCTTGGCATACTGTCACTCTACGCATGATGCGTGCGGAGTCTTTTGTGAACCTTGGTGAGCCAAATATCCCGGTGGCATGAGCTACAGATACACCCTAGTTACCATCATGAGGTAAGAATTTAGGGTGAGTTTTCCCTACTCCTGCGTGTAACTACTCCCACATGTGTATCTCACAATCTAGAGAGTATCTGACCATACTTGGGGTGTCTAAATAAAGTATGTGCATATACAAGATTATTCAAAGTGGTATGCAAGACAAAGATGTGGGGATTTATTCAGTGTATGGACATACTCCTTTTTACTATACAGTAAATGCGATATATGACCATATGCAAAAAAATATGAATTCCGCTTAAATTTTTTCATGGTTATATCTTAGATTGGGTATGTAGATACACCCCACATAGCTTTGGGTATGTACACATACCCAAAGTGGTTTTTTCAATGTGTGAGACCAGGTGGGAGTAGATACACGCATATATATATATATATATATATATATATATATATATATATATATATATATATATATCACGTACTCCAACTCAGGAAATGGGGCACTGTTTAGTTACTTTGTGCTTTTTTCCCAGCTATTGACTTCGATAGTAGCATTAATGTTCAGAACATCCATAGGTTTCTAGTGCTCTCTCATGGCACAACAGAACTTCTCTTGGAAAACTAGTACATGAGGAAACAGAATACTAGTATTGAGATTCATGCTCATGCACCATGAGATATCAGGTTACATGGAGGTTTTATGCAAAGGTTTTCTTTTTTTCTATTTTAGTTAAGGCCAGGTCAGAGTCGTGCCCAAGGCTTAACCTGCCACTGAACTGAGATGACAATTAGAGGCTGTCACTATCACATTATTAGCACTAGGTCGATCTTTATTGGCAAGGAATACTGCTATAAAGCACCCAGTCCCTCACAAACTAAATAAAACAAAAAAGCATCCTGCGTTGAGCTAGTTGATGCGATGTTCTTGCATCTACTATACTTATATGTCAACATTAATTATTCAGGCCTACAGAGGATGGCAAATGGTCCAGTTATCTTCCCTTTTGTCACCTCATCTAAAAGCAAATATTTAATATCTTCTATCATGTTGTTCGGTGTGCAGCTTTTAAGAGTTTGATCCCTTGTTTTCATCCACTGAATAGGTATCCTTTGGATACGGTGGATCAGATCCTGCTGGAGGAACCAGAGAGTTGCAAAGTCTCATCTCTCATAAGAAATGCTTATCACCCTAATGTCATACACGTGATGAATGTAAAGATAAGCTGCTGGGTTTTCACCATTGCCCTTGGGTATTGCTACAAGGAAATCACTAATCAGCATCCAATTTGAAGACGTTGAACAGGGCAGCTTTAGAAGCTTTGGAGCCGATAGATTATGGAGTTAGTGATGGTCCAACTTGGGCTTTGAAGCCATGGCGCTTCCTCTAGACGGCTATGCTTCAGAATGAGTGCCCATAGTGTTGTTAGAATAATTTTGGTTCTGTGTGTTTCATCAATTCATCATGCTAGTGTTCTGTTGTAGCAGAACTTGGAATAGAATGATATTCTTGTTTTACTGGTTGAGGAATCCTAATAGTTTTGGATTGTAGGGAAATCTTTTACGCGTTTCCAACACTGCAACTATGAATTTTTGTCTGAAAGGAAGTTGAAACTTCATAACTTGAATGCAATGATATAGTCATCCAAAACCTGCAGACCATGAGCGCCGTGGAACCGTGTAATTTATTACAGTGGCAGTGGTTGATCTAACATCTGTGAAAGATAATATGCACTTCTAGTTTTGCTGAAAAGGATATCAGCAGTGCATTTTCAGTAAAACTACTTAATTCTCCTAGCTGCTGCATCAGCATAAGACTGAACATGAGAAAGCAGACTGAGCTATGCTTGAATGCTTCTGCCGCCAGATTCTGTAAAAGTTCAGCAGGAAACTTGTGAATCACTGTGAGCGTAGAAAAGAACGTCTGCCAGATCGTGAGCAGACATTCCCGACGAATTTGATACGATGAACTGTCGTTGAGATATTCTAGCTGACAAAGCATCCACCACTCTCTTTCCCAGTTGCTCTGTTTCCCCTGATCTTGACGTCCATTTTGCACGTCCAGTTCTGTAACAGTCGATCGATGCCATGTTCTCTGCACCAGCCATCGTAAAAAGGCGAGGCCTGCTCATTGTTGAATGCCCATCCCCTTGTAATCGTTGCAATCATAGATGACTGTACTGCAGCAAAGGTGTTTTTGACATTTCGAAGCAGGTAGCAGCATGGGCTCGCAGCCATGACGACTCTGCAGTCTGTACAAACAAACGGTTGCAGTACTGAAGGCTTTTTGTCAGCATGGGCCCAGACCTTCATTGATCTCTAGCACTAGGGCCTTGTTTAGATTCTAAGTTTTTTCACTCTCTCTCCATCACATTAAATCTTTGAACACATGCATGGAGTATTAAATGTAGATAAAAAAATAACTAATTATACAGTTTGATTGTAAATTACGAGACGAATCTTTTGAGCCTAGTTAGGCCATGATTGGACAATAATTGTCAAATACAAACGAAAGTACTACAGTGTCAAATACCGATTCCCAACCATCATCTAAACAAGGCCTAGCACATGTTGTACCATCTACCATGCAGGTTGTTGCAGCAACTGCAAACAGAAAGGACGACACCGAAAAGATCTTGGCAAACTGTTCTGCATCAGTCCACGCTGATGAGCGCGGCAGGTTAACCTGCTCAACCTGTCACTGGAGAGTGGAGAGCAGCCACTGATCTTTTGGTCTCAGATCACTGATCTATCTTGTGTAGTGTAGGCAAGATCTGGTGCAGCAGCCCAGACGCTGCTGATGGTGATAATTCAGACATGAAAAGAACGGCCCTACCCTACGACAGTCGAACAAGGTTCCCCAGAACCTGAATTCTGCCATGATTGCGGCACCCTTTTTTTATGAAAAGAGAAGAAGAAGAATAAATTCCATCGGAACACGCATAGCAGCAGTACAGTACAGATAAATTGCGCGAGCGAATGCGTTGTGTTCAGAATCGGAATCGGGTGATTAACAATAACAATAATAAAAGATGCGGTGGTTCAAACCATGGTTCGTTACGAATGCTCAAACTGACAGAGTAATCTCTCTTGTACTACGACATGCATGCTTTATTATGTTTGCAGAACCAGACCAGACTAAAGGAAGCAGGCTACTGAAACTGAATCATCATCATCACTAGGTAGGTAGAAGAGACGGAGGCGATCTCCATCTGCATCTGGACCGTCCTCTGGAGCCGGAGCCCGGCCTAGTTGCAGCAGCAGCAGAGGCAGTCGAGGCAGCACTCGCAGGTCTCGTAGCAGCAGAAGCAGCACAGCGCCGTGAAGATGCTGCACATGAGAGGAACAAGAGTCCGTTAGTTCAGCAGAAAGCGATCTTCATTCTTCAGGTACACAAGTCGGGATGATGGAAAGTAAGATATTTTAACGATCATCTATTTCACGCGCAAACAAGAGCGCATCCTGGATGCTGAACAAGAAATTCGACTCTCGAGATGATGCGAGTCAAGCAGTTCCAGGCCATCTGGCCATGGCTACTAAAACCGAGCTTGTTTTTTTCTTTTCTTTTCTGACTGAATGAACTCACTCAAGAGACGAACGAAGAAAGAAAGCATCTGATGATCGAGTTGTGTCTGAAAGGAAGAGACGGAGCTGTAGCTCACCAGGCGTAGAGGCAGCCCTTCTCCTCGTGGCGCCTCTGCACGTGCTCGAAGTAGGACATCTCCTGGGCGGACGGCGCGTTGTACATCTTCGCCTGCTGCCTGCCTTGCGGAGCTAGCTGTGGCCTGAGTGGTGGGTTGCTGATGAACTAACCTAGCTAACTGTGGTTTCGTCTCTCCTGATCTTCTTCTTCTCCCTTGGGTGGAATGAGTGGTGGGCTGCTGGCTGCCTGCCTGGTGGGTAGAATTTATAGACGGGGAAGAAGAAGAAGAATATTCGTGTGGTTTTCCACCCTACCTATAGAGATTATACTCGGAAAATGGAAAATCCGCCCCATGAATTTCACACCCCAAAAAAGGGCTACATTTCTGCGCGCATACGGAGTAGCATATGGAGATCAAGTACCGTGAATACCGGACTAAAGACTTCAGTGTTCAGTCTTTGATTTGGTTGATCAGGATACTAGTTTCAATTCATAGACTTTTCTTGAAACAGGAGGCAGCCTCCTTATGTGAATAGCCATTTTTTACTTTTTCTTTTTTTCTTTTTTGGAAAGGGAATAGCCAGTTCGGAATTCCTGGTAGGCTAGGAAAGAGTGTAGAAAGAAGCACACTCTAGCAGCACAGAAACAAAAAGGTGCCTGTAGGCAAACGGCAGCCGTTTCAGTCATGCTATGCATGCCCTATGCATGCGCGTCCCGTGAGTGGGTAAATCAGGTGCAGCCGTGCGAGATCCTTCTGCCCCCTTGCCTCGCCACTAGGGATTGTGATGCTGCCAAAGGCCACCAACAACTCCAACTCGCCATCCATCTACCGGCGAGCTACTTAAGATTCTCTCCTACAGTTTGGTGCCATGACATGGGGCCAATCGTTCGTCTGACGAGTCATGAAAAAGGACTGAATCTCTAAACGAAAGAGAGAGAAAATGGAAGAGTGGCATACATATGCAAACACATGCTTTTACTGAATTTATTTGAATATAACGCGTTTGGTGAACTTGCTGGTGAACTACCGGTTCCCTAGCTCTGAAACGAAACCAACTCCATCCAGTTGCAGGAACCACGAGCCATGAAAGAACACCGCATGCACATGACAGAACACAACAGAACGGAACGGAGAAGGAGAAGAAGAAGATCGTTCTCACTCACCATCCGTAGAGGCAGCCCTTCTCCTCGTGGCGCTTCTGGCAGTGGTCGTAGTAGGACATGTCCTGCGGCGGCGGCGGCGCGTTGTACATCCTCGCTGCCTTGTGGCTTCTCCTCTCCTCCTTCCTCTTCAGGTACGGTGACGCAGCAGCAGATGTTCAGCGACCTCTGCTTCTGCTTCAGTTCTCTTCCTGCCTTCTGCACAGCAAAGGATGGAGAGACGAGGTCGTATTTATACACAAAAGGCAGCAGCGAGGCCACCATTCGTCAATGCCAGGCGTGTTACCTTGGAAGAGTCCCTGGTTGCATCACATTTCACATGCGACAAAAAAAAAGGGTGCCTGGAAGAGGTTTGTTTCTACAGTATTTCTGCAGGCACAGGCGTGCATCCATATTATATGCCTTTGTTTCCTTAGCATCGAAGGTTTGTACGCAATAGATGGCCATTTATTGCTAATGAATTCATTTTGATATTATGGCTCCTTTCGCGTTCCCTTAAACCCGATTTGATCCACTTCTTTTTTCATCTGGAACAGTTTTCCTCTTACAAATTCATCCAAATTCCTCCAGAAACATACCATCCGAACGGGGCCTATATATCTATAAGATTTTATACGCCAAGGTCATTTTGATGTATCTATAAGATATATATATATCTATAAGAGATGGAGACAACACTAAAGGTGTGACGTGATGGATGTGTTCTAAGTAATTCCCGGGTCAGCAAAGAAAAGGATGCGATTGCATTTATATAGTAGCATCTGTTCCAGGTTTCAACTCACATTTTTCACCTAACCCTCTTAGTATATGTGTTCATCTCATGATGTCATTTGCTCTTCCTCTGTTAGAGGTCATGCATGGGGCCATTACTTCTGCCAAGCTTATAAGTGGATTCGGTATTATTAATTAACTAATTAATTTGCACATCTTGAGTGAGATTTCTGTGGGCTCAAGATATGCCTGAATACTAAGGTGACACATTTATTATTAGGAGTGTCAGATAGAGACATAATAGTGTATGCATTTGTATGTATAGTAGTCCAGGCATGATGATGTCGCTAGCTTTCTGAACATCATGGGACTCTTTGTGAAGTTGCAGTGGATTCATTGTCAGGGTATATTGTAAGAGGTTTATGTGAGCTAAAGATATCCCTGATTAAGGTCAGGGTATTCATTGCCAGTGATAAAAGGTCTCAGAGATGGTAAGGAAAACTGGAGTCGTTGATTGAGATATATTTTATTGTGTGCTGGCGGACTTGACAGGTCAGGTGATATCTCCAAGGGATAGAGATAGAGTGTGTTGCCATCATCTCATCTCATATGAATGAATGTTTTGCTTAGTGACTAAGAGATGAGATAAGAGTACTCCTAAGGTTGCGTAGAGCTAGAGATACTAGTAGTATATATATACTAGAGGCAGCGGAACGCGGATTCTCTTCTCCGTCCGTTGCTGACCGTGACCAGTCGACGTGCTGTCTAAGGATTCGTCGTGCTCGGAACTGCCGATCGAGCGCCCGACCTGTAGCTGTAGGAACAAAAACACAACGCTCTCCTCTCTCTCTCTCCGTCTGCGACCGGTGAGTCCACACGCCACACGCCACATGCTACCTTTGTTTGATATATGATGTTTTGCTAGAGAAATTAACCTCTCAACTACCTATTGCATACGGCATACCTATGCATCACTACGACCGGCATCTCAAATACATATTAGTGACGGTTCAAGGATATATTATAGTAGTGACAGGAAAGAAGCATGTCTGTCTGTCCACACACTGCCATTGCATATGTTGTTCTGCTATATACTTATGGGCAGTTCGGCTGGTAAGAAAACCAGCCGGATTTCACTGTGCACGGCTGGTTTTTATTGTTCACTCTCTTACAATTTTTTTCAGATTCTTCTAAATTTCTCCCAGCGAACAGGACCAATAATAATAATAATAATCGTTTTCGACAATGACAGAGACTACCAATGCTTGATCGATGCATGTGTGTACCTTGAATTGAATCGATCGGTCGCTGTTAGCACGATACGGTGGCGCGAACAACAGTTTTAAATGTACATTAATTATGGGCTTAATTCTTTGGTTCACTGACTCGCAGACTTGTTTAGCACCATGCTATTGATTTTGAGCGTCTGGCGACCATGCCAACAAGCCAAGGACGAGAGCACGCCACAAACCAAATAAAGAAGCCATATATTAGCACATTTCATATATAATATAGTAGTCTCTCCAACCACACGCACACAAACAATGGTTCGTTTTATAAGATGGTACTACCAAGCCAAGTCTAATCTTCCTAAGTCCGCCGGCGTATCAAGGGTCCGTTTGGTTCAGCAGTTGTGAAATAAAAAGGATGCTTTGAGTTGTGAGCTATGGGTCGTGGAAAAGACGTAAGCTGTGTTTGGTCGGAACAACTCTTAAACCTACCCACTCTCTCTATCTCCCTTAAAACAGTTGCGAAACATCTCCTTATTTCCATGCATTCGGAAAATGACCACAATAATCAAAAAGCAGGGTCCAAGGTGCAGGGGTGCATTAGTAGCTTTCAAAAGCTCTTTTAGTTCAGCGTGAATTTGGGCAACACCGAGTTATTCGCCACAAGCTGGCGACGTGGCATGTCTAGCGAGGAACGTCGAGTCTACGTCGAGCTTTGGATCCATTATTCCTACAAATAATTATGTCAAGGGTCTATTTATAGAAATAGTTTATAAAAAGAGGTAAAATAGAAATTTTTTACCACGATCAGGTGCTCCTAGATGGATTTCTCCACCAACGTGGGTAGCAAAGATGAATGTGGATGTAGCTGTTGGAAAGACTTCGGACGTGGCAACAATTGTTGCATTAGAGAGCGGTGATGTAGGCATATTCCTAGGCGCCTCAGTGGTTCCGATGAACGGGATCCCTGAGTCATTGGAGGCGATGGCATGCAGAGAAGGCTTGTGCTTAGCAAACGATCTTTACCTAAGTAAGACGATCAAGCTTGAGAGAATGTTGTCCGGGTCCTCAAGGAGGATGGAATGGGTCCCTATGGACATATTATTCGAGAAATCTAAGGCGGTGGCGGAGCATTTCAAGCGATAGAGTTTGTACACGAAGGACGGGCGTCCAACGACGAGGCTGGCGGGCTTTTGAGAAACTCGATTTATGAGTCCTTAGATTTCGCTTGTTGACTACTCCCTCCGTCCAAAAAAGAATACAATTCTCATTTATCGAGAAGTCAAACAGGTTGAACTTTGACTAAATTTATATAAAAAATACTAACATTCGTGATATAAAATAAGTATCGTTAGATTAGTTATAGAATATATTTTCATAATAAATTATTTAAAGACATAAATGCTAATGCTATTTAATATAAAGTTGGTAAAAATGAGCTTGTTTCACCGGCACAGTTTCGACAATTATATTCTTTTGGGGACTAGAGCATCTCCGAGAGTACCTAATATTTTCTTATTAAAAACATAGAGTTTTACGACTCCTAAAAAAAGTATTGGAAGGAATAAAGAAGGCAATCTCCAAGAGTTTCTAATAATGCACTCGTAAAATATAGAAGACAATTTTACATCAGGAATCATATACTATTTCTAAATTATTCTAACCATTTTTATATACTCTTTCTCTCTTATACATTTGCATCAGGAACCCATTCATACTCTTTATTCTCTGCACGCCCTTCCACCTTTAGATTGGCCGACAAACACGCGAGGGGAGAGAAGATAAGTGTGACTCGGAAGCGCGTAACTTTACGCGGAACATGATGAATTTTTTCAAGTTCTATAAAATTAGGAGGATGAATTAGAAGTTGTTGGAGAGGGGTTTTTCCTCGTCTGGCTAAACACCAAGGACTAGATCTTAGGGAACTCTCGGAGGTGCTAACCATCAGGCGATCCTAAAGGAAAAGTGGATCTCGTCATTTATGCTTCTCGTTTGATTAGACA
Organism: Miscanthus lutarioriparius; assembly: GCA_904845875.1. Lineage (NCBI taxonomy): Eukaryota > Viridiplantae > Streptophyta > Magnoliopsida > Poales > Poaceae > Miscanthus > Miscanthus lutarioriparius. The sequence continues at coordinate 73,488,007 of CAJGYO010000019.1, read as the reverse complement.
TTACCAATATCCGTGACCAGGAGGCACGTGGGCCGGGAAAGCTGGAGTTTCCTTCATGCCATCCGGTTGCCGCTGCAGAGGACACGAGTCTCTGGGCCAGATCAAGTGGGCGTGCCGCGCGCGACGCCTGTCTTCCGAAGCCTGATCCTGCTGGGCTGGGCTCTCCAGTTTCAGCGGCGCGACTCCTCGCGTGCCAGGCCCAGGAGCCTGCTGCTGCTGTGCTGCATTTGCATGTGCATGCGAGACCAGGAGACGCAGTGACGCACAGGCCAGACGCCAGAGCGGCAGAGCAGACGAGCGCTTTGATCGTGTCAGTCATGATACAATATTTTTTTTCTCACAACAAAACAACATCAGCCAACTTATAAGCCACAGAAACGATCAAACGTCCTCAGAACGGCAGACGAGCAGAGGTAGCAGCTGCTAAGCACACCCCTTCTTCGGTCTCCACTCCGCCTCCATCCCCACCATACATTCCATATCGATCGCGCGTTGAACATCGGCCGATGCTTGCCAGTGCCAGCAGCAGCACCTCACCTACCCATGCCTGCCCAAACTCGGCATTGTTTCGTTGTCCATCACAACAATGCAAAATTCATAATAAGAACATGACAGTATCAAGGGGCTGAAGCCGCCAAAGAACTAACACCAAGCATTACAGAAAGCGTGCCAACAACCATCAGCTTGCATACAGCTAACCAAAACGAACAACAAAAGCCAGCTCCCACGACCTTGCTAACCAAGTGCTCCTATGCGTTTTCTTCTTCTTCTTCTTCTTCTGTATACAAATAATAGACTTTATATAAAACTAGAATTCTGTGATAGCAATTGTTCTCTCCCTCTCTGCGTTCCATCCCTCTGCGAAGTACCAAGGACGAGCTAGTAAAGGAGGAGTGCTGATGTCACACAACACACACACAGCTAGTAAAGGAGGAGTGCAAAATGTTCGTTACTACTTTCCTAACTATCATCAGTATGGCCCTTTCTTAGTTTTTACCTACTTGCATTATTGTCGCCGGGAAACGAGTGACGAGCGAGTTCACAGTGTAACAGCAAATATATGCATCCATTCACCTACTTGTCGCCGGGAAACGACAAGACCTGTGCACAAAGGTCCGGAATGTGTTGTAAGCCCTGTGAGATTATATAATAATCAAATTAATAGGCCTGGAAAGACTATGAAACAATAGAATAAAGTTATACATTTGGGAGAAGCTCTATCCAAATGGAAAATTGCCAGGCAGCATGATGAAAGGAAGTTCTGGTGGAGGGAAAATCTGAAAATCCTAAAGGACTTCAAGGAATTAACTGTAGTTCAGATACAAAATGGGCACCTACTTGTCAGCTTTGGGATGATAAATGGATGGACATGTCAGCTAAACTCAAGTTTCCTGAACTTTACTCATTTGTGAGAAACAAAGTCATTTCTGTGAGCAAAGCAAGGGAACACACTTAGATCAGTGAGCTCTTCCATTTACCACTTTCTGATCTGGCATATTCCCAAATGCTAAGTCTGACAGACAACCTTGAGGGCACTCATTTCACAGCTGAAAATGACTCTTGGAACTATATATGGGGTTCCAACATGTTTGCAGCAGCCAAGGCTTACAAAAATCTAATAGGCCACCGTACAGTTCATCCAGCCTTTAAATGGCTGTGGAAGACCTCCTGCCAACCAAAGATTAAAGTTTTCTTTTGGTTACTCCTAGAAGACCGGCTGAGTACAAGAAACATCCTAAGAAGGAAAAACACGCACTTAGAATCCTATAATCGTGAGCTCTGTCAGCTTTCAACAGAAGGAACTCTCGCACTGGAGTGCCCTTTTGCCAAGTCCTGCTGGAGTTTAATCAATATACAAATACCAGACCAAGCCTCTTCCCCCAAGTGAGTCTGCCTTTCAAAGATCAGCTGAACTCTGAATTTTTTATGAATGCTGTGGTGGTCATGTGTTGGACCATATGGGGTGCTCGAAACAACTTGATTTTCAAAAGAATTAGTCCGACCATCCAAGCTACTAAAACTGCTTTCATCAAGGAGATGACCAGCACGTCGTTAAGAGTAAAAGAAAGTCGTTCAGAAGACTTCTGCGCATGGATCCAAAGCTGGTTGTAATCTTAAAAAAGGATAGCATTTTTTTCCTTTTTTTTTGTCTCTTGAACCCTCTTGTAACAAACCTGCCTGTTTTGGTGCTCTTTTAATAAATTGCTTAACTGTAGGGGCCTAGGCCCCTCCAGACCCTTCAAAAAAAAAGTTATACATTGAAAGTTGTTGTTTTATCCGGATCTCAATATTGCATTTTAGCTAATGCGATAGTCTTGTAAATAACAACATAAAATTGTACACTGAAAAATGGTCGGATAAATAATCGGAATACGGAATGTTAACCAACAGTTGTAAAGCGTGTTTTCCTTTCCTCACGAAGGACAGCTAGACCAAGAGACCAAGAGACCAGAAAAAGAGTACTATACCTGAGCACTTGGATTCGCGCAAGAACTGACCAAGTAGGGAGTCCCCCCGAGATAGTTCAAGTCTGGCTGCTTTTCCATCATCCAACGCTACTTACTACGTACTCCCTCCGGTTCTATAAAGCAAGTTGTTTTGGACATCGATACGGTCTTTAAGAAACAACTTTGATTACAACTTTTTGCTATAAAATATCTATAAAATATAGTCAATATATAATTTTATGAAACTACATTTCGAGATGAATCTACTTACATCACTTTCATATTTTCAAACTTAACCCAAAAGAAGTTATTTGTAGTCAAAGTTTAAAATGTTTGACTTAAGACAACCTCAAAACGACTTGCTTTATAGAACCGGAGGGAGTAGTACTAATTAATTTAATAGGCTTCCATACATGTGATCCCGTCAATTTAGACCAGACTATAAAAAGCAATTTATTATGATTGTTTGCAGCCTTCCTATTTGGACTTGGACCATTCATGCATGGTTTACGCTAGCTGTTCCATAACCGATCGCGGCCGGCCAGCCAGCCCGAAGTAGCCGACCTCCGATCTGAATGAGTATTATTATTATTATTATTGTTGTTGTAATAATCATCCTAAGGCAATGCTCCTTCATGTCATCGATCTACGTAAGTACTCCACCAGTTCCAAATTATGAAATATTTTAGTCTTGTCTTAATTCAGATTTCTACAGTCCGGCCAAGTGTATATAGAAAAATACATGGACATCCGTCGTATGAAATAAGATTTGTTATGAACTTATGAAGTACTCCGTATGTATATGTGTACGGTGCATTTGTTTAAAATTATAGATGTCAACATATTTTTCTATATAATTTAGTTAAAATTGGAAAAGTTTAACTCGGAACAAAACTAAAAAGGAATTGTATTTATAGTCAGGGGAGAGCTCCGTGCATATATGCCATCGTTATAAAGAAGTCATACTATATATACTTGCCGCCTTTTCATGGCACCACTGAATTGACAATTATTAATTACACACCCCCCCCCCCCTCTCTCTCTCTCTTTATTGAAGCTCATCGTTCCAGTTTTCAAAACTGGACGTGCAGCACGCAGCAGTGCCTGTGGCTCCCAAAGTTTCTTTTCATCGATTTTTAATCCCGTGGCCGGATCCAATTGACTTGGCTTGGCTCGCGGCAGCAGGATATATACGACCATGACAGCTCCAGCCACTGATGAGCCAGCAGCCGCCTATTCATGGTTCGCTCCCGCTGAGAAAGAGAAATCCAGCATCGTCAAAGCCTCAAAGCTGCCAGAATTCAAGCGTGGAGTACCGTGTACTCACTCATTGGAGTACACGGGTCTGTTTGGTCGCCTTTCAAGTTCCAAAGGCTGCCAATTATTTTGGTTTTTATTTATGACGCTAGATATGAAAAGCTCGCCACACATTCTCATCACAATCTAACTGTAACAGTGAAAAAAACGATTGGATTATCCGTGTGAGGCAGCCGCGGATTCATGCATAGTCAAATTAAGGAGAATCAGTTGGAAAGAAAAACTATAACCCTCTCATCCGGCCGGTGGATAATTAATTATACATAGATACGTGGCTTGGATTCACGGCAGATGACCACGGTTGCCTCACGAGTCGAGTACGTAGTTCCCACCGATTTTTTTTCCCCCGCTACGATGCTGTATCAGCCACAGCAAAAGAAAAAGTTTCAGCCACAACAAAAGATGGAACAAGTTTGGCACGCCAAAATCACGGTTTAGTTTGCAGCTCCAACTCAAATACATGCTTCTTTACTAATTTTGCTTCCAAAAAGAGATGCGATGCGAACGGACGGAGCAGAGCGGATGGCCTAAGAAATGAGGATCTGCATTCTAAGAGCGTGTTTGGGACTGCTCCGCTCCACGTTTTTCAGCTCCGCTCCACGTTTTTTAGCCAAACGGTTTCAGCTCCACGCACTCTGCTCCAGGAAAAAGGGTGGAGTTGTGAGAGCACCTAAAGAGGTACTCCATAAACTCCAGTTTTTTGTGGAGCTGCTCCACGATGGAGTTTGTGGAGCAGAGTTTGTGGAGCAGTCCCAAACACCCCCTAACTCTCGGCCGGCGCATTCTGAATCCCAATCCGAATCCGATCCCGGTAATCGCCTGACACGATCGATCGATCAATCGGTGCAGTTTCATCTTTCAAGCAATCCAAACCCAACTGTTCGTCGTGAATGAAATGGAGATGAATAGGGCAGGAAAAGGAAAGAGATGCAGCAGCTCCGTCGACCGATCGAGGTCTCGCAGCTTTGGCCCAGTTCACTTAGTCTTAACGAGTTGTACTGTTTCATTAAAGTAATAATATTTTTCTCTTACAATAAATCAGCGGATTAAGTCCACTTTTGGCCCTCAAATATTATGTCGTCTAATTTTAGCCCTCAACTACAAAACCGTCTAGTACCGGTACCCCAACTGTCAAAACCGTTTACTTTTAGTACCTGGGAGGGGGCAAGGTTGTTTTGACCGACGTTGAGCGGTTTTGACACGGAACCTCCATCTCAGTGACATATGGGGCCCACGCGTCATCGACTCAATCCCTCCCTCTCCATCCTCACGGCCATGCCCTCGTGCTCCTGGACGCCGACGAGGAAGGCGGCCACGTCGACCACGGCAGCACACGCGCGGTCCGTGAGCCAGCCGTGCCACCCGGTGCTCAGGGCATGGTGCGGCGCCGGCGGAGCCTCCTCCTCCTCCACCCACGACCTCGCGCTCTTGGACGTCGTCCTGGTCGCGCTCGGCGACCTGCTGGCCACGCCACGGGCCGTGGCGGCCCTCCACGACGCCGACCAGGTCCTCGACGGCCTCCTTGTGCTCGCGGACGCGTATGACACGTTCAAGTCGGCGCTACTGCGGCGGCGAGCGTGAGCGTGGCGACGCGCGCAGCGCGCCGCCCGACGCGAGGGGCAACGGGTGGTCCCACATGTGGTCCGAGCGCTAGTCTAGGCGCGGCCGAACAACGCCATGCGGTGACGACGACGCCGGTCCGGCGGTGGACAAGCACTGATGGCGGTGGGCTCAGGAGGCCCCGTGAACTCGTCTGGGATGGTGTTGCCGGAGCCGGTGGAGGGACGGTGGCCGCCATGCCGCGCCCTACGTGTAATGGCGAGAGCCTCCCAAGAGGGAGGATTGAGTCGATGACGCATGGGCCCCACATGTCACCGAGATGGAGGTTGCGTGTCAAAACCGCTCAACGCCGGTCAAAACAAAGATTGCCCCAAGCGCCATGTGCTAAAAGTGAAATCTTTTTGACAATTGTAGACTGCCGTGACGACGGACGGTTTTATAGTTGAGGCTAAAATTAAACCGACACAATAGTTGAGGGACCAAAATGAACTTAATCCTTAATCACCGAACAGTACGGGACCTTTCTCGTAAAGCGTGGGAGGTGAGGCTGTCAAAGAAGTAGCATGGCACGGTTTGGTGCAGGTAGTTGGGCCCTACCTGAAAGACGTCCGGCCACCGGCCCGGCGCCGTGCACGTGGCCACCTGCCGCAGCCAGCCAAGAGGCAAGCGAGGAAGAAGGGGGAAAGAAACGAAAAAGAAAACGAGGCGCCACCCGCTTCGCGAAGCTACCACGGCTTCCCAAACTGCCCCTGGCAAAAAAGTGTCAGCATCGGCGGGCACCGGGGCAGCTAGCTGGCCGCGGTGGCACCGTGTCGACCACGCGCGCCGCGCGTGGGCCGGTCAAGTCAGCCGCGCGCCCGCCCGTCATCTCGGACGAGGGAGGCCGGTTGGACAAGCGCCTGTTGGATTCGTTGCGTTCCCGTCTCCAATTTTTTTCCATGGGTGCGCTGCGCGGATGGAACAAATAAATAAATGTACATTATTAGAATGAAATGAGATCTGCGTGCGCCTTTGCATTGGTGTGCTAGCTAAGCACACCGGTTGTGGCCATCATCGTGAGTTTTTTAAAATGTGACTCCACATATTTACATTTGTAACCTACAAGGTTCTTATTCTCCAGCTAGGGGCAAGGCTATCAATTTTATAGTAATGGCCTTCAGAGTTCTAAGAAAATATCCATTTTCAACATTTGTTGAAGGATTCTAGCTATTAGCACCAACCTATAAGGCTTCATTATCACCCCACCACCACCACCGCCCCATGCACATCCTCACCCTAGAAAAAGAAGTTCAGGGCAGCATGATGTGTTGGATTCTAAGATAAATTAAAGTTTCCTTTGATTTTCTTGGAGAAATCAAAATGCCTATTTTTGTCTTAGTTCATGAATCTTCGTTTTTTACATAATTTACATGAAACATTTATTTATTCCGTGTGTCTTTATCCTCGCATTCTAAACAAAGACATTCCTTATCCATCCTTGCATTCTAAATAAGGACATGCTTTATCTAGATAGAACATCGATAAGATTTCCGTGAAGAATAGAAAATTGTAAAACATTTAAACTAAGATTTTGTGGGTGTTCTACCTTGCTCGGCCTACCAGTGGTTTATGATGAGTAGCACGTGATCAAATTGGAGTAATCATTTGAAGGTACAAGACAAGGAGGAGTTGGGGATGTATGGTTGCTAATCCCCTCTTTGTGTTGTGAAAGTTACATATTACATATCAATTCTATTATTTTCTTGTTATTTTTTGCATACACATTTTATACCTTAGAATAAGGAGCTAAGCACACGTAAACATGTGGGCTACACACTTGTCACATATATGCAAGATCCTGCGTTGGATAATGATTAGACCCACATGTTAGATAAAAGACTGTAGATAATTAAGTTGTGGCAGGATTATCCTAGAATTGGGTACTCATTGATGATTATAGGCTTAGATATATGTCCCTACTGTTTGACGTATTCTTAGGAAAAATATCCAACTGCTAGCAATATAGCACAAGCCGAGAGTGCGTCTTTAATTTGTCTCGAGAAAAAAAAAACAACTCCTAAGAAAAGGTTTGGTTTTTCCCTATAGTTTTCATATTCCATCACAGGAAAAGAAACTCCCTTAGGAGCTGATTGGATCCTTTCATTTGGAGAATTGAAATCTACTATAATAAATTAGGCTATTCGGCTTGGAATTTGACATTCCACCGTTTTCCAAAGTTTACATATAAGTCTATCTTAAACCTACAGAAACACGTAGATTCTAGTACTGGATGTGCTATGTATAAAACTAGAATATCCCACTATACAAGATAGATGCAAATATGTTTGATCCCAAACTTCTCTAAATTATAGTTCTCTTTAGCTTTGTCACCTCTAACTTCGATGAAAGGTTCTAGACAAAATATATTAACATCTACACTATCAAATATTATATTGTCATGACATTCTTTTGCATATTTAATAAAACTATTTTCTTGTTGTAAATGTTGATGTGTTTTTTCATAAAAAATAGAGAAAAAAATTACATAGAATAAATCTAAAGCGATCTATATCGTAATTTAACGTCTTCTAATGAATTAATGATGTACTAATAAACTAACTAATTACTGCTACCATCTACAACAATCACCAAACGCTCTTATAGCTGTGTCACGCTCAAGATACATCGCTTTCTTTGCCATCCACCAGTATGGCGGTACGTGTGGTCGAATCAAATTCCGTGTAGGACCATCGGACAGGACAGCTAGAACAAGGAAAAGGGAACAGAAAAAAACTAGACTAAATAATGCAACCCGGGCCCACTGGTTCCGCTGCCCTGAACTGACCAAACCGGCCCTAGGGGCACTCTCATCCTTTCACAGAACTTACGTACTCCCTCCGTCCCAAAATAAAAGACGTTCTCGCTTCCCGAGAAACGACTACCGGCAATTATATATTAAAATATATAAATATTTATGCTAAGTAATTAGTATCATCGAAAAGATCTTTTTGTCTAGTTTTTTAACAAATTTATTTGAAGATATAAATATTGCACGTATTTTCTACAAATCGAGTCAAACTTGTGGCACGAAAACCCAAAACGTCTTTTATTTTGGGACAGAGGGAGTAGCCGTGTGTATATATATTATCTCCACGCGGTTGCCACTAACGGCTCATCGTTTCAGAAAAAACAGAGAGAGGAAAGAAAGAAAAAACTCATCTCCCTCTCCCTCCTCTCTCTTGTTGTGTGTGCGAGGTGGCGAGCCTGAGGAGCGGAGGCCACAAGTCCAATCCGCTCCAGCACCACGACGAGGAGGGGGGCAGCGGCGGGGAGGGCTTGATTCGGGCTCGTTCCTCGCGGGGGCGCACGGTGAGTTCCTCTGCATGCTACTAGTTTAGTTTCCAGGGCGTGGGCCGGGGCTCGAGTGGTGGATTTCGGGCTGCATTCCGGTTTCGCGAGTAGATCTGGTGGTTTCGGGCGGAGTTCTGTCGGTGCCCTAATGCTGGGGGATTTTTTTTAATCTGTCGGTTTTTGTGGTTTAAATTAGCGGAAATTGACGGGGTTCACGGATGAAATGTAGGGATTTTAAGATGGTGTTGTGCCTGGCCTGAATTGGGCATGAACAATCGCGCAGTTTTGGGTGTTGGGATGTTGTGGATTTGCTGGCAATGTGTTTCTGTTCTTAGCTGAGAAATTGGAGCTTTTCTAGGGATATGATTCGTTTGATTCGGTTGCAAACATGGTCCAACTAGCTTGAGCTGTATCGAGAGAAGGCTGGTTGGATTTCTCTAGGCTAGCAGGCATTTGTTTGCCATCCCCAGGGGCAGTGACCCTCGCTTCCGAATTGATTTGTATGGGCTCAACTTGCTCGAAAAGTTACATCTTTTAGAAGTTGGATGCCTGGATCCGATGGCCTATGCCTGACTCCTAATTAATTTCAGAAAATTGTTTACGTTCTCATATTTTCGGTATAAAAATTAGAAATATTCATTACTTCTTTCCTATGTTATAAAAAGCATTAAGCGTTAAGCGAGCGGTGACCCATCGCCTAGAATTTAAGCGTGTTTAAGCGTTCCTAAGCGTGATTAAGCGTTTTGTTGTAGCAGAAATTGAAAAAAATTGGTCTTGAACCGAACAAATGAGAGATGAGAGTGATAGCAATCGAGAGAGTGCAAATGAATAAGTGCTAGGTCCCTATCCACCATCCCCCTCTCCTCTTTTTATATGGGAGATGGGAGGAGAGATTTTCATAATTTTTATTGGTAAGGCTTGTATTTACAAAAGAGCATCTAGAGATTGTAAATGTACCCTAATCATTATCTCACAAGCCTCTTCACTATGTAATTAAACCCTGAACACATTAATTGGGCCCTGACACCTAATATATAATACTCCCTCCGTCTCTTTTTATCTGTCGTTTGCGTTTTCCAAGAAACAACTTTGATTAAATATATATTAAAAATATTAATATTATAGTACATAATTAGTATCATTGGAAATATATTTGAATCTAGTTTTTTAATAAATTTATTTAGAGATACAAATGTTGCACGTATTTTCTACAAATCGAGTCAAACTTGTGGCACGAAAACCGGAAACGACAAACAATAAGGGACAGAGGGAGTACACCCCAACACAGAACTCAAAACATCCGGCATACATTAAATTATCTGTTGATCTATCAAAACATGTTAGAAAAGGCGAAAGGGCCTTTGGTCTAGTGGTAGTGCGGTCTAGTGGGATGCTACCCACCAGAATTTAAAACCTGGTGTTACACCTTTTTCAGAATTTTTTTTCCAGAAAAAGTCGGGTACACCACACATGTGCGCGTTCTGTGGTACTGCATATTTCCCGCGCACTTGAGGCTAGAACCTCCCAATCTCTTTCTTTGCATATGTACGGACTCGCATGTATGTGTGCGTGTGGTCTGACCGTTAAAAGGTCCTAAACGGCTAGAGGGGTGAATAGCCTATAAAAATTTCTGCAACAACACTTAAGACAAGTGATTAGTATGACAAATGGCAATAAACAAATGTTACTCTAACTCTATTAAAAATGCAAGCCACCTATACCATAATATCTAGTATGCTATTGTCTCTATGTCAAGCAATGGCTAGGTCACAAAAAGCATTAACTAGAGAGCTAGTAATAAAGCTAAGTTACTCTATTAGCTAGACTACCACAAGCTCTACACAAGTTTAGCTAAGAAAGTAATGCAAGGTAGAGTGAAGTAGTTATACCGCCGTGGCAAGAATAAGAATAATCAACCAATGAATACCAAGGGAGACAATGAGACACCAAGATTTTTCTTCCGAGGTTCACTTGCTTGCCGACAAGATAGTCCCTGTTGTTACGATCACTCAACTTGGAGGTTCACACGCTTAACCCACGAAGTGTGCCACACAGCCAACACAAGAGGAGGACACTCAATGTCATGGGCAATGTACTAGAGTCACCTTTCGCGAGCTTCCGCGGGGAATAGACACAAGAACCCCTTACAATCACCAATGGGTGTGGCCAAGAACAATCACCCATCTTGCCAACACTCCTTCGCTGCACCAAGCCATCTAGGTGGCGGCAACCACCAAGAGTAACAAGAACTCCGCAGCAAAAACGATTCCCAAGTGCCACTAGATGCTATCACTCATGCAAATGCACTTGGAATCACTCCCAACTCACTTGGATTCACAAACAAGCAAGAGAATGAGTGGGAGAGGTTTGGCTTAGCTCACAAGGATGCAATATTGATCAAAATGTGCAAGAGAGTGAGCTAGAGCATGACAACATCTATTTAAAGACCCTAAAGGGGTAACTAGCCGTTACTGTCTGCGAGGCGTCTGGACTCCCTGTTCGGACCACCTATCAAGGGCGTCCGGACCAATGGCCGTGGGTCCGGATCCCATCAGCAGCCAATCACACGCTGCCACGCGCCCTGGCCATTTGAATCTTACCATTGGTGCGCTCAGCCTTCACCATGCGCGCATCCGGACTCCCCATCCGGACCGCCACATTTCAGCCTCCGGACCAAACACCACCGCGGTCCGAAGCGATCTAGAGAGGTCCAGAGAGCAACAAATGCCTCTAGACCCAGTCCGACCGAGCTGTCTGGTCCAATGGCCATGGTCCGAACCTCCTCAAGTTAACCTCGTGCTGCCACGTCGCCGTAGCACCTTCAATCGGACTCTGAGTCCATGGTCCGGACGCCCTGAAACACCAGGGTCTGGACCAATCTCCACCAGGGTCCGGAGCTACACAGAGAGCTCCCGAGCGAACCCAGTTCGACCGAGCCATTCGGACCAACATCCATGGTCCGGATCCTCTGCGCCCTGTCTTCCTATAACTAGGGTATCCAACCGGATCCTAGCACAATGGTCTGGACCGCCTACACAGCAAGGTCCGGAGCACTCTCCAGCACAGTGCCATGTTAGGGTTAGGTTTCGGACCCATCCACGATGGTCCGAACCACCTACAACCCTTGGTCCGGATCACTTTACTAAGTGATTTTCAACTTCTCTCTTCTATCCTTGATCACATACACTAACATCAAAGTGTTTCATCACTTGTACACGTGTGTTAGCATTTTTCAAAGCATTTTCAAGGTTTAAGTTAACTCACTAGGTCCTAATGCGCATGCATGTATGACTTCACCTAGTGGCACTTTGATAACCACAATTACATACGAATTTCTCCTCTTAATAGTACGGCTATCAATCCTAAATGTGATCACACTCTATATAATGTCTTGATCATCAAATAAAAATAGGCTCCTATGGTTATACCTTTGTCTTGAGCCCATTTTTATTTTTCTCTTTCTTTTTTTCAAGTTGGAGCACTTGATCATCTCTTTTGGTCACCTCCATCACCATGACCATCATAACCGACCACTCCAATGTCTTTGCCAATCACACCTAGGCTTGGCCGATCGCATGCCGAGCACTCTAGTGCCTTGCTGACCACACAAGAGCTTTGCCGACCATATCAATTGATCTTGGACTGTCCTATCTTGCCTACACACTTAGATCAAAGATTAGTCTAATAAGTTTCATCAATTAACCAAAACCAAACTAGGTCTTTCAACCGTGTGAGTGTGGAGTGTGTGGGTTGTGTGCATCCAATTATACCCTCTCAAAAAATGTTAGAAAGAAAAAAAGAAAAAGAAAAAAAGATGGTACGGGCTTTTATTTAGTGGCCCATCTAGAAGCCCATTAATTCAGCGTAAACCCACATTCCACCACACCCACATGTTTTTTTACCATAATGTGTCATTTGGATAGCTATGCGGATTGGGTTTGGGTTATGAGATGGAAAAGGTGATGTGGGTTAGGGATGAGGATATGAGTTTTTTATCCGTTTCCTATGTTTTGCTTCTCTTGGAAGGTCTGGGTTACGTGTTGGGGCCCATACAGAAATAAAAGAAGCAAAAAATATCTCTTTCCTTCCCTGTGAGCCGTGAGTCCATCTATGGGCATGTTTCATAGAGCTCCATTTGATTCTGATTCTCTAGGGAAACTGATTCTCTGATAGAAGTGATTTTGTGGCTGAAAGTGATTCTCTTTAATTATTTAGCATAATCTTTTCAAAATCATGATGGAGAATCACTTTACAAAATCAAGAGAAGCTATTTTTTTCAGCTCCCAGCATCTTAGTTTATTTCAAAGAATCACTTCACAGAATCACTTCTCTTAAAATTGTTTGGAGAATCAGCTCTGGAAGCTTTGCCAAACAGGGCCGTACAAACATCTGCTCCTCTCAGCTTGTGTAGTGCTTGATTGCTTGCTTGAGTAGCTAGTAGAGTAACTTAGTTGTAACTAGTTGTAATTAGCTCTCTAGCTAGCTCTCTAGTGTAGTAGTAGTTGCTAGGTTGAGTGAAATCGACCTTAGAGATCATAGCAACTAGCATGGGTTAGGAGGCTTGCTTGTGGTGAAGTAGGGCTAGAGCAATTTGCTAACCCACCATTTTATTGTCTAACTAATATTGTTTTGGTACTTTGAAGAAAATTATTATAGACTATTCATCTCCTCTGGCATCCTATCAGCGTGGCGACTATTAGTTTCAGACCCCGCGAGTGAACCACCGGCTCTACACCCATGGTCTAACAATGGCACACGCGTGACCAGTCTCGTCATAGAACCAGCCCTCCCCACTCACAGGTAATCTTTTCCAAATGGGCCGCCCGGCACGGCACGGGAACGACATCGGCACGGCATGGCGAGGCACGGCACTATGCGGCACGGCGGCCCACCGTGCCTTGCCTGTTAGTGCCACCGTGCCTAAGTGGCAGCCCAGGCACGGCACTATGGAGGGGAAATCGTGCCGTGCCGTGCCAGCAGGCACGGTGGCACGCCAGTGCCCGTGCCGGCCTAGGCACTAACACATTTTTAACCCAAGTTCATCAGCACAAGTGCACAACTCAACTAGTTAGGAAAACATCAGCACAAGTTCTTCAGAGGGGGGCCAGGGAGGCATCGCCACTGGCCTCAAACGGCTGCACAAGTGCACATGAGCAAGAAGAAGTAGATCATTAGATCAAGATTCAAGAACAAGAAGAAGAAGACGGTCAAGATCAAGAACTAAAGAAAGAACAAGAACGGTTAGGGTTAGGGTTTACTGCGGATTCTTACCTCGACGACGCCGACGACGTAGACGGAGCTCGGAGCAGCTGCGAATCAGCGGATCTGAAGAAAGAAGAAGAAAAAGATCAGGAAGAGAAAGCATCTTCCGTGCCGGAGCTGCCGGAGGGTGAGAAGAAGAAGAAGATGAGTGCTCTTACCTGCATCTTCGGAGCCCCGGAGCTGCCGTAGGGCGAGAAGAGGAGGTGGGGACGGCGGCGGGTCGCCGTCGCCCGTCGGAGTCGTCTCGCGCCGTCGGAATCGGAGAGGAGAGCCAGAGAGAGCGAGAGGAGAGCGCGGCGGGGAGGGCGAGAATGATTTAGGGTTTGGGGTGCGAGGGGGAGCCGGGCGACGACGCTGCTTATATACACCCCCACCTCAACGGCGGAATCCAACGGCTAGAATCGCAGGGGTCGGGGGATCCAACGGCCATGATGGCTCGAAGCCGTGCCGACGCCGGGCCATGCCTTTTTTCGTGTCGTGCCTCGTGCTGGCCCATGGGCCGAATGTGCGGCCCAGGCACGAGCACGGCTGCAGGCCGTGCCAGTCACGGGCACGATGCCTAGCGGGCCGGACCGGGCTAGTGCCGTGCTTTTTAGGGCCATGCCTGTGTCGGCCCATCGGGCCTGGCCCATTTGAAAAACTATACTCACAGGTGTGGCTCTCCGTCGTTTCCCGACCGTAACGCACCCCTCCATTGGTATGGATGGGTGAGATATGAGCTCTTCTTTTACAGTATTTATTTTGTTCTTTCCCTTAGCCCACCACCCATCGCTCTCGGGAGAGGACATCGGGATCCCGCGGCTCGCGCACGAGCACCACGAACTTTCTTCTCCGCCGTCCCACCGCTCCCGCTCGGACTACCACCACCGCTCCACACCTCCCGTCGCGCCGCCGAGCGAGGGCGCGCATCCGCCTCCTCCGCTCCGCCTCTCCCGCCCTGCCTCCCGCGCCGTCTCGCCTCTCATCGCCGCCCCGCCTCCCTCCGTCGTTTCTGGCCTCCGGGCTTCTTCTCCGTCGCCGGCTACGCGCGTGAGGAGGGAGGAGGAGCCGCAGCGCGTGGATTCAGGGGCATTGGCGTCCATCCCGCGTGAGAAGGGAGAAGGAGCCGGTGAGATCTACTTTTTTCAGCTCCTCCATCTCTCGCAGCTCTCTCTCAGCGCGTTTTGCGGAGATTCGTCGGTGGAGCTGGTTGCTGTGAACCCAACGGGGCCGATCTTCCTCCCTCCCTCCCCCCCGGGCGCTCGGCACGCAGGCGACGGCGGCGGGGCAGTCCCAGGCTCGGCGTCGTCGTCATCCCCCTCCCGCCTCTCGCCAGTCGCCTCGCGCCGTCGCCAAGGCGGGAGCCAGCAGCCGCTGCTCCACCAAGGCGGTCGCGCCGCTTTGGGAGCGCTTATGCCCCAAAGCGAAGCGTTGCCTGTCCGCTTAGCGCTTCAGCGCGCTGAAGCGTGCGCTTAGTGCCGCTTTTTGGAACCCTGCTTCTTTCTGTAGCTATCACGATTCTGGAAGCCCCAAACTAGAAATTTTAACCATCACACTCACACAATAGCCGTGTTCCTTTCGAGGTCTTATTCACGAGAATGCAATGCAAAATAGGAGGGGAAAGGTGGCGCTTTGTTGTCTAAATGGTGAATATATACACCTTCTCACAAAAGCTTCTGTTTTTGTTGATTCTTTCTTCAGGTTGGCATTTCGAGTGCGAGACCTCGGCTTCTTTGAATCCTGAAGCACGGTTGAGCCATGGCTGGCTCCCTTGCTGCCTCAGCCTTCTTCCCTGGCCCAGGGGCTTCTCCGGCAGCGTCCGCGAAAACATCGAAGAACTTGGCTGGTGAATTACCGGATAATTTGAGTGTCCGTGGTATTGTCGCAAAGCCTAACACTCCTTCTGGGAACATGCAAGTGAAGGCTCAAGCACAGGCCCTTCCCAAGGTTAATGGCACCAAGGTTAACCTCAAGAATGCAAGCCCAGACAAAGAGGAGGCGACACCCTACACTGCTCCCAAGACATTCTACAACCAACTGCCAGATTGGAGCATGCTTCTTGCGGCTGTCACTACCATATTCCTGGCAGCAGAGAAGCAGTGGACATTGCTTGACTGGAAGCCTAAGAAACCCGACATGCTTGTTGATACATTTGGTTTTGGTAGGATCATCCAGGATGGGCTGGTGTTTAGGCAAAACTTCTTGATTCGATCCTATGAGATTGGTGCTGATCGTACGGCTTCTATAGAGACATTAATGAATCATCTACAGGTGACACAATGACACTACAAAACTTAGTTTCTCTACCTTTTTCGCTCTATTTACTATTGGTCCATCTTGTTTCATTGTGGCTCACATTATTTTGAAATTTTCAGGAAACAGCTCTTAACCATGTGAAGACAGCTGGCCTTCTTGGAGATGGTTTTGGCGCCACGCCAGAGATGAGCAAGCGAAACTTGATCTGGGTTGTCAGCAAAATTCAGCTTCTTGTTGAGCAATATCCCTCGTGGTATGTTTCTGCAAACTGTAACGACCCTTATCCATTTCTCGGAAAATGTCATCCTTCTTTTCGCTTTGAATCAAATTTATAACCGTTACTCTCTCCCTCTTTATGGAATTGTCCGTGTTGCCCCTTGGGACATGCGGTTTCAAAATTAAGTGTTGCATGTGCTAGAAGTGTTACTATATGTTAGTAAAGAAGCTCAAGGAAAACGCCATATAGCTCAATTTTTGGTCATTTCACTAGCATCTTGGAGATTTTGGACTGATAGTTTGTGCATTTTAGATGGATCTAACTGGCTTGTTGTATAGCATGAAAACTTCCTTTTTAAGTCTGTAGGTACGCACTTAGCTTTGCTTGAAGATTAGCAGTACAAACAGTCCACATGATCCACCCTTGGTACAAGCAAAACATTTAGACATCTTGGTTTAAAGTCTGACTACCTGTGATGTCTTGGTAAAACGAACATGACTCAGGCCTTCAGGAGCAGTGCTTCTATAGTCTAAGGATGCCGTGTTTACTTATGCTTTCGAAGATGAAAATTGTGTCTCAGTGGTGCAGGCTATATCACTGGAATTTGAAATCATTCTAACTATCAATCCAAAGCACAAGAAAACAACTTCCCTGCCAATTACTGATTTTATTGTTCTGCAGTTCTGCACAGATGAATGAGTTTATTGCCCACTTCCCCGTTGTGGGACTCCCATAGCCTGCATGATTTCAGCGGGCAACACCTTAATATGGATGGTTTCATCCAACCAAAACACTGAGAGGTGCCTTGGAGTAATAATACCACTATTTGTTATGATTCATGGTCGAGTCTAGAGTGACAGTATTGGAAGTAATTTATTTGGTGAGACAATATATTAATGGCTTGGAACTGCTGAATTAAGTGGCGTTTGTCCGTGCTTCCTTGAATGTTTGAATCACAAAGATCCGACAGGCTGTACACCTCAAGAGATCAGAACTGACCTTTATTGTTATAATAAATGATTTCATCCTATAAGAAATAAATGTTGTGGGTTGCCATACGAAGATGTCCTCGATCTGGATTCGTTGGCTCACTACATTTAATTTGCTATTTGAGCAAATAACTTAGTGCTCATAAAATCAATACCTGCTACAATGTTAGTTTTTTGAAGTTACAAGTCCAATTCCACGTATACCTTATTGGGGAAATGGGAAACAAATCAAACTGTAGTTTGTTCTTGGTTCAGATATAGTTGTGGACATTTCCTTGCAGGCTGAAATTGACCGAATATTTGTTGAAAAAATTGCTATAATTTAGGGGAGATATGGTTCAAGTGGACACATGGGTAGCTGCTGCTGGAAAAAATGGCATGCGTCGAGACTGGCATGTTCGTGACTACAACTCTGGACGTACAATCTTGAGAGCTACAAGGTTTGGATTTCATCTGGTTTTGCATTTATTGCTTCTCTTTGATGTGAAATTCCATCTTTGCTTATGATTTACGTACCTTTCGATTTTTGCTTGCAGTGTTTGGGTGATGATGAATAAGAACACTAGAAGGCTTTCGAAAATGCCAGATGAAGTTAGGGCTGAGATAGGCCCATATTTCAATGGCCGCTCAGCCATAACAGATGAGCAAAGTGAGAAGCTGGCTAAGCCAGGGAGCACTTCTGATGGTGATACTATGAAGCAGTTCATAAGAAAGGGGCTCACTGTAAGTAGGATAACCATGCTTTGTTTCGTAGTGTTCCCTTGATTGTTCTCAAATGTAAGTTTCTCATGGAGCTCCATTACATGGAACAGCCTAGGTGGGGTGACCTTGATGTCAACCAGCACGTGAACAACGTCAAGTATATTGGTTGGATTCTTGAGGTAATTTCTTGAGGGCCTGCCTCTTTTCATCTTATTCAATGGCCACTGATCTGGCCATGTGGTGGTGGTTGGAGATCTCACTGGCATGACATAAAAGTTTATAAAGCTTTGTGTACTTGTGTTTGTATTACTCCTCGCTAATGAATGATCAATTGGTGATCTGTATTTGGAAAGTAAACAGTGCTGCTAGTACAATGATATCTATTGAGCTTCTTAATCTTGCATAGTACAAAGCTGCTCAAATGCCTGAATCCTTTTTATTTCTCTTTTTTTTGCAGAGTGCTCCGATTTCGATCCTGGAAAAGCATGAGCTTGTGAGCATGACGCTGGATTACAGGAAGGAGTGTGGCCGGGACAGCGTGCTGCAGTCGCTCACCACCGTTGCAGGTGAATGCGTGGACAGCCACGCAGACTCCACTATCCAGTGCGACCACCTGCTCCAGCTGGAATCAGGAGCCGATATCGTGAAGGCGCACACAGAATGGCGCCCGAAGCGGGCGCATGGTGAGGGGAACATGGGTTTTTTCCCGGCGGAGAGCGCATGAACTCCCCCTTAAGCCGAACCGGCCGAGCAAAGAAAACCGTGGGGAGATGATTGAGGCCGGAGTGAAGATTCTGCAGGGGATGATGATGTAGTAGGTTAGGCCAGGTTGTGTGTGTAGAAGGCATTCCCCTTTGTAACAGCCTAGGGTCTGTTCGGCTGGTATCAGCCGGCTAAAGCTGATTTGTTGTGAGAGAAAAATACTGTAGATTCTAGCTGATAAGCCGGCTGATAAGTTTCGCCCCTAATTTGTACATTCTTACCATCTTTGTCTTATTGATTGGTCGAATCGCAGACCTCCTGCGTTTGCATCCAAGGACAGGTAAAAAAAAAAGAATGTGTGATTTGTGGAACCTGAGCTTTGGGACCTCCGGAGGCCGGCAATCCTGATGTCTGGCAGGTGCAGTGCGGTGCAACCCTTCTGGGACCATGTCTTGTTCTGCAGTGGGGTCTTCACGTGCAGTGCTAGATCTGCAATATCCAACCATTCAGAATATTTTGGAGGAGCACGAATTCCTTCCTCCTGATGCAAGAAGTTTGCCCTGTCAAGTGGTAAATCTTGATGTCCTTTTTCTGTCCACGGAAGGTTCAACCGTGAAGCACATTCAGCGGCCTGAACGCCGTGCTTGGAACGAACAAGGCACAGCGACGGTCGGTCAACCAGCTCCGGTTTCTTGGAACTGCCTTTGCCTTGGCGGCTTGCTTTGCTTGCAGCCTAGCCGATGCGAAAACGAAAGATGAGCCATTTCGGTCCTTGGAAGCTTCGAGCAACAAGACGGGAGACGGAACCGTTGCTTTCGCGGTTACGCCTCTCGTGGACGGAGATGATGAGTGCGTGAATGCGTACGTGCAGGTCGGGCAGTAACTGGCGGTGTTGGTGAGATGCGGCCACGCGAATCATGGTATGTAACGGCACGGCACGTTGCAGAGAAGAAAGCTAGTGGGGTGTCGTCACGCGTCAGGCAACGGAAAAGTTTGGCTGGCGGTGGGTGGCGCCGGACCCGGAGCCCTAGACTAGAGGCTGGCGGCTGCTGGCAAGCAGAGGACGACGGCCAGGGCCCGGGGGGCCGGGGCTGCTGGACTCAACCGAACCAACCACCTACATTTCTTCTCTGGCTGGAGCTGGCCCCCGTGACAGCGCCAACCCAGCCATGCCCGCGAGACCGACCGCCGTCGCCGCCAGAAACTGGTTCCATCTCCGCGCGCACACTGTAACACTTCCGTTTTTGGGCAAAGCGTCGTGAGGAACGAACGAGGCAGTGAAATGTGTCGGGTTGACATGGGTTTCACGCGAGTGAGCAAAAGCAATATGCCAAAGGGCGTTGCTACTTGCCAGCGAAGATGGCACACGACCACGACGGGGTACGGTTCCGGCCGGCACACACTGCCACCGCGTCGGGCGTGGGGCTGATTCCTGATGGCGACGCCGGTTCGCGATGGGTTCGTTTGGTTCCGCCGCCCGGCCGCTGCGGGAGCCGTGGTGATGGCCGGTCCGGCAATCCTGGCCGGCGGCCGCGCGCCTGCGATCCCCGCGTGCCGGGCGGGCGAGTGTGGAGCCCCGTCGTCGTCCCTGCGCGCGTCACATGGGCCAGCTAGATGGCGTGATGGCGCGGCCGGGGACCGGGAGCGACCCAGCGAGAGCGCATTCATTCCTTTCCCCCCGGCCCCTGCCGTGGATCGGATCGGCCGGGCAGCGCCCGCCTACTGTTTGCCCCCTGCCGCCGCACAGCAACGGGTGGTTCGCGCATTCATCCTCATCCTGCGCATATGCCAGCCTGCGGCTGCCTGTTTACAGCGTACTCACCCTGCTGCCCGTCCTGTATCGGCTGCAGGGCAGTGCACAGTGCTGTTGCCTGCCCAAGCAGGTTCCGAAAAGCGTAGCGGACTACCGGTACACCGGTCAGTGCACGGTGCTAGCTATTGCCTGGATAAGAGCTTCCGCAACGTGTACAAACTAATTAAGGGTCGTAGACCTCTTGGAGTCGACATCATACACTGCTACACGAGCTGAACTGAACGAACCGGCGTCGCCATCAGGCCCCCGCCGGCGAGGAGCGGCTAAGCCTGGGAAGAAATAGATGTAAAAATGTAAGATAGGAAAACTAAAACATGTTAGCTGCATTTATTAATGACTGAATTGAGTAACAAAGACGAATGAGCAGCTAAGTCTATCTAGGGAGAAAAGAAGGAATGACAGGGCTGGGAAAAAAAGAGATGGTGGGAGTTGGGCTCTACTAGGGACTAAAGAAGGAATGACAGGACTGGGCCAAAAAAAAAAGAGTTGCGGTCAGCTATTGGGGCCAGAAGAGTTGGGCTGTACGGAGAAAAAAAAATTTGGAGAGGCCCAAAGCTTTCGTTAGGGCCCCCCGCCAACCACTACCAACTTGGGACGGGCAGGCCAGCAAAGGCACACCACGGGCCCCAGGCCCAGAAAGCCAGCGCTAAGCATCCGCACCGCCTTAATGCCCCCACTCGGGTCACAAGCCCAACGGCCATGCACACTTTGCCTTCGCGCCATTTTCATCACAGGCCGGATGCAAAATATCTCAGCAGTGGGTTGATGTTCCGTCGTCCGTGTTCCACATGAAGAACGTGCACATTTGCACTGAAGACTGAACTCGTGCGAAGAAACGGCCTCTGAAACGGCAAATGTGACACAGGCACATTGATCTCCAAAATGAATCACAGTCGTCACAGGCTACGTATACAACCGCATAAAACCGAATCGCTTGCCAACTACGAGCACTAGTCAAACTGAACTGTAAGCTTTGCTCCACGACAGCTGGCGCTTGAAACAACTTATACGAAATAAAGTTTTTTTTTTCTCCATAATTTCAGTTCGACTCAAGACAAAATATTTGGTACCGAGCTGGAAAACGTTATGACACGACCTCTGCTCCACATTCAACCAAATTACATAAACCGGCAAACACAGCGAACAGAGGCACCGGGCACCTCTCAATTGGCCTGGCTTGGCCACCGCCGCCCCTGCGATCAAACTAGGATCTTATTTGTTTCTGCTTATTAATTCGTTTATAATTATTATATTGTAGGGACTTTTTCCGATTCTCAGTTGTTCTAGTTTAAAGTTTTGAACCGGTAGTAAAGAAACCTGAAATAATCGAAGCGTTTGTCAAGATTCTTATTTTTTTGTAATAATTGGATTATAAACGGAAACATATATGACCTTGATAAACCTTCTAAGTATGTCTTTCAATTAAGTTTTCATGATTGCACCGAACAATGAGTTTGTACCAAATATTTATCCATAAGCATTACTTACTCTTTGGGGTTGTTCGTTACACCTAAAGGTGTTGTTAGCTCTCTTGGCACAGTACTCTAGAAGCACCTGCCGCAGCAACTTTAGGTGAAGCTAACACACTATTGTATATGTGAATTTAGCGTAGAGCACCATAGTGACTTGAGGATGCACAGAGCAGAAGTACATCAATCAAGACTAGAAGGTTATGTAGAAATGCTATATGAACCAGGCAAGATTTCATCTCACTATTACCTTTTTTTTTTAAACTTGGCATATCCATAGTGCATCCTCATATGTCATACAAAAAAGTTGAGATACAAATTGAAACTAGAAAAAAAAACATACGAAAATGTACATATTTCAGGAGCATGTACATGAGAAGACAAAATCCCTTATGATGCACATGCGTCTGAAATTTGTTAATTTATTTTTAAAATGATTTTGCATCTTAATCTTTTCATTTGAGTATATATATGGATGCGCTGTTAATGTTTAAATTTTCAACTTTTTTCTAGCCAAGTAAATACGGTTTTCTGAATGGGTTTCATGTTTCCACTGTAGCCCTGGGAGCAGGCCGTGACAGAGCAAACCGACTCGAGCTGGCCCCTGTGGCCCAGTACGATCCGTCCGTAGATCATCCAGCCGACGGCCCTGATGTGACTGAGCACTAGGCGCGTCACCCCGTCGGGTGGCTTGACGCCTGACCCAAACCCACGCCCACGGCCCACGGGCTCCTCCTTTCCTCCGCCTCTGGTCTAGGTTCCTCTCCTACCGACCCCTCCCAATCCAAGGTGATTCCTCCGGGCCGCCGCCGTCCCGATCGCGCCGCGCCGCCGGGGCGGCGTATCCCCGGGCGCCCTTAGCTCAGCTCGCGTTCCGGTGGAACAGAGAAGAGGTGAACTTTCGAATCTTCTCTTTGCTACCCGCATGCACCTACCGTCTCCGGCGTGGTTCGAATTGATTTCTGTTGATTCCAGAGGTGAGGGGATGGAGATCCAGTCGTCTGGCCGTCCCATCGAGGGGCTGATGGAGAAGGTGCTGTCCGTGAACATCCTGTCCTCGGACTACTTCAAGGAGCTCTTCAAGTACAAGACCTACCACGAGGTGGTCGACGAGATCTACAACCAGGTGGACCACGTCGAGCCCTGGATGACCGGCAACTGCCGCGGGCCCTCCTCCGCCTTCTGCCTCCTCTACAAGTTCTTCACCATGAAGCTCACCGTCAACCAGATGCACGGGCTGCTCAAGCACCAGGACTCCCCCTACATCAGAGCTGTATGTGAACCTCTGGCCTCCCTAGTCTCGATTTTCTGTTCAATGATCTGTTTGCTGTTTCTGGCTTTAGAACAAGTTATTGCATGTCGACTGTTAACAATTTTGGGGGATTTAGTTAGGGAATCAGACTCTGCCAAAGCATCGAACTCTACATGACTAGGAGTGGCCCTCACTGTATTGTCATTAGCTAAAGCTTATCCGGTAGTACATGTAATAGTCAGTAGTCGTGATGGACTTAGTTGGCTGTATTTACATGGAACCAACCAAGTGATATATAAGCCCATTCACACATGGGACTAGCTTGTCAGTCGTCTCAAATGTTCAGTTTATCAAACAAACGAATTTGAGTATCAGAATATAATAGTTGCTTTATTTCAGATTGGATTCCTCTACCTGCGATATGTTGCAGAACCGAAGACGCTGTGGACTTGGTACGAACCCTATATCAAGGATGACGAGGTATTGTTTGATTGTTTCTATTGCATTAGCACTTCTGCTTCTGTTGTATTTGTTTCACATTAAATTAAGCAGCAAAAGAACAAATGCTAGTTCAAGTGTTGAACCATCGCTTCTGAATTATATCCTCAAGTTTCTGTTGCATTGTTTCCACTTAAATGGTATGATAAACTTGTGTAACATAAACAAAGATCATCTTTTGATATTGGCACATGCTATGTACTAAGAGCAGTGCTTGCAGAAAGAATCAGATATAGTTGTAAAAAACTGAAGGCGGGACAATAGCTGGTTCCTATGTCTGTATTCTAGTCTACAATCAGAAAAGAATCGACGTTCGAAACATGCACTGAAGGATATATTGAAATGTGCAATCTTTGAGGCAAAATTGGTGGTTCTTTGGAATCCACCATTCCTGTCATAGCTTTTACTTCTAACACAACGATGTGCATATGTATGAACTTACTGGTTAGCCATGTGGATCTATCTGTGATAATATTTTTTCATGCCTATAATAACATTGATTTGCCCATGTTTATAGCTGTAAAATATTTATGCCCCCGTTTTACAGTTCTTTCCAGTGTCGATGTCTTAAATCTAATGCCCTACTCTTTCAGGAGTTTGCCCCTGGATCAAATGGTAAATTGACTACAATGGGCGTTTATGTGCGTGATCTCCTCCTTGGTCAGGTATATCTCTTGAAGTTATTTCACAATTCTTCCATACAACAAAACAGTATCCTGAGCTGCTATCACAATGTCTCCTTAGTTACCCCACTACATCCGAGGGCAGAGATCATTAACCATATTATTTTCTGAACCTAAATACAATTAGTCTTTCTTGAATCACTCACCTTACCGCCTGTGACCGGAAGGTCCTGGGTTCGAGTCGCAGTCTCCTCGCATTGCACAGGCGAGGGTAAGGCTTGCCACTGACACCCTTCTCCAGACCCCGCACAGAGCGGGAGCTCTCTGCACTGGGTACGCCCTTTGAATCACTCACCTGTTGATTTGGTATACTGAGGGGAAATTTCAATTGTGGAGTTGCTTTTAAGAGGAGACATCATCACGTCCGCCAGTAACATCACTGTATAAGGTTTGTCATGATGTGTTGCTCAAAATTTCTTTTTTCACTGTTTTTCGCTAGTCTAACCTATGTTTCAAGTGGTTGAAGGATTCATAACATTTGAAATGGTTTGGTCTTGCTAGTTTGCAAGATAATTTACTCTCTCTCTTTTTTTATTTGTTGAGGATTATATCACATGAAAATGTATGCCCATGGGGCTTTTGTCCATCTTGGTTTCTTGTGATTTTCTTTTTCATCCTGACATGATTCTTTGCCGAAGGTGTATATGATATGTTATCAAAGAAATAAGTCCATTTTTTTCTAGAGAAAAGCAAAAGGGTTCCAATGCGTTAATATGATATAGTTTTTTTTTTTTTTGAAATGGTACTAAAAAGAAAAAAAAGATGAGTAATCCAGATACTGATTTGATAGTTAACTGTAAAACCACTTTTTTCTTTTTCGCTGCTTGAATCCACATTTATTCCCAGTCAGATGCTCTGATATGTTGTATTGCAAATTTCTCTAAATTTTTCTATAATTTAACCAAGGCCCAATAGTTCATACATTTAATTGCCACGCTAGTTAGGTAAGCAGTGACCTAAATTAAGATTTTCTGGTTTGTTCGGCTGTTCATGTTGCTACTCTAGAGCAGATTTGTCCTTGCACTCTATTTACGGGTCCAGCCGATACACTATACATTAACTATGGTTAATTCAGTTTGCTGAAGGCAATTGCAAAACATTTAACTAAATTGTTATCTATGACAAATCATTGTTTATTAAATCACCATCATATTGACGTACCAGTCTGTATTTGTTGGTAACTCTGATGCAATTCCTCAGTGTTTCTATTTTTATATACATTACTCTATTAGATAAGTTTCAATTGAGGATTATTATTTTTCACATGTTAAAACAAAGTGTCAATGATATTTGTTATTTTTTTGCAGTATTATTTCGACAGTCTTCTTCCACGAGTGCCTCTCCCAATTCTCCGACAGGTCACTAGCCATCTTGAGAAGCTGAAGCTTCCAACAAAGCAGTCAGGAATGACTGGGGATTCCAATAGGCTTGAATCAAATGATACTGCCAGAAGGCCTCCTTCCGTAAAGGCTTCTTTGTCTGTCTCTTTTGGTCAGCGTGCTCCACACCGTGCATCCACAAGGGATTCTTCCCCAGTCCGAAGAACATTACCTTCCAAACAGGACAAGGAAAGAAGTTATGATGGTGACCATGCAAAATCGCCACCAAGGAAGCGCAGAAGTCAGAGCTCTGAGTGCCATCATGACTCTGAGAGGGACCGTTCAGATCGTGATCGTGGCAGGTACAAGGATAGGGAGCATGATCGTTATGCTCGTGATCACAGAGACCGGGATCATCATCGGCAGAGTTATTCAGATAGGGATGACGAAAGGCGAGGCCGCGAAAAGAGGGACAGGGCTTCTGACCGCAATAGACATTCAAGCTCCCGCAGGAGCAGGAGCAGGAGTCCAGGCCGTGGCAGAACTGACGGTGACAAGCATCGCTCCAGCCCATTTGGTAGGGCACCAGAATCATCCAACCTGGCAAAGCTAAAGGATTTATACGGTGATGCAACAAGCACAAAGAATGATGCTGGCGATGATAGAGCTCACAGGGATTCTGGAACGGAAGAGGTAATCCGACTGGGAGGGGCAAGGTGGAGGTGAATCTCATGTCAAGGGACACCACGGCGGTGCATTTAGGCCCATGAATCCCAAAATCATTAGTGTCAGAAGTTACTCAAGAAATGATGGGCTGTATGTCTTAACTTGAACTTGCGATTTGAAAGATTTACGATCAAGTTT
This sequence comes from Miscanthus lutarioriparius, assembly GCA_904845875.1. NCBI lineage: Eukaryota > Viridiplantae > Streptophyta > Magnoliopsida > Poales > Poaceae > Miscanthus > Miscanthus lutarioriparius. The sequence continues at coordinate 73,461,348 of CAJGYO010000019.1, read as the reverse complement.
TTCCGACATTATGCTGTCAAATCATTTTTACGTGGAGGTTCTGTTGTGCCCATGGTTGGTGCTACAAAATGTGCTCTGACGTCATTGGCATTGACTGTTTGCTGTATGCCCGTGTCTTGCATCACATTTGTGATAAGCAAGCCAGAATGACGCAATAACCACGTGTATATTTTCAACGTATGTTCCTTTTTTTTTAAATGTACAATGTAGCCTTGGCTCAAATTGCAAATGTACAACATTATTAATTTGTAAGATTAATTTTGGGGGCGGGGCGTTAATTTTGGGGGCGGGGCTACGCCACGTTACTTGCAAAAATCTTCTCAGCAGAGCATGACTGCTGCTGAGAATATCTAAAAAAATCAAATCAAATATATGCAACTCTCTTTGCCACATTATCGAGGGCAAGCAGGCCGGTGTCCTATTCACATGCTGCTGTTATGCTACGTCTGTCTGCAGGCTAGGAGCAGAGAGGATAGTAGAGCAGAGCGTGGTCCCCTGGTATCGAGAACGAGGAGGTGAACAGCAATGGCATCTATCCTGAAAGCCGCGATCCACTGCAGTGCACCGCCTCCGCCTCCGCTCCAAAACCACGTCCGCGCCTGCCCGCCCGCCGCTTCTCATATGCCGGCATGCCGCCTATAAATCCTCGATCGGCCTCCCCTGCGTCTGGCAACACATCCATCGTCCTCCTCCTCACTCGCTCCTTGTACGTCGCTAGCTATAAATCATCTTCATATCAGTAGTGGCCGTAGCCATGTACATTGCCGTTGCAGAAAGAAAAAGATGGTGTACTATTTTTACCATCTCTGACTGGAGAGCCTTGACAAAACCTCTACATAATCCTCACGAAACACGATATTCTTCTATAATAAAAGAGTGTAACAAAAATGTTGGTATATGCGTACATATATTTCCTAAAATTTTTACTATTTACCTTTTCCATGATCTGGCGATCAAACGATGACTATAGGACTGGAAAGCCGAAACGAGTCACTGATCTGTGTATACGGCACGTGCTTGGAGCAGGGACAGTGGCTTGTTAATTAGTTGTTGACGTGTGTCCGGAATCCATGCACCGTGTCAAACTTACACTGGTTTACTAATGCTGTAACAATTAATTAATTAATAATTCATGTGCGAAGGAATTTGGAGCCTCAGCGACTCAGCGAGTAGGTTTGTGAGATTGTCCTCTGCATTATCGCTAGCCCAGTAGCCAGGCTGTTCGTTTCTTTTATAATTTGTTTTTTTAACTTATTTTTTAGTTAGAATAGTGTTTTTCTTTTCCAACAAATCAGTCAGAACCGTATTTCGACTTGTTTTTTCGATGAACGAACGGAGTGGCAAAAGGTGGTAATCCTGTAGTACGCCATGTACTATAGCACACTGGTTGCAGGGGCGGATCCAAAGAAGGGGGGGGGGGCTCAAGCCCCCCCTACCCACACCGAATCAGTGCAAATTGCTATAGAACCCTTATGATATTTTAGGTAAAGTTCTATAGTGTAGGGGGAGCTGAAACTTAAGATCGAGCAGCAGTGTTGTTCAGCCCCCCTAAAATATTTCCTGGATCCGCCGCTGACTGGTTGCATTTATACCTTATAAAATTCGAAAGCGACGAGCTGACATTGCCGTTGACTTCTATAATTTACTAGCCTATGGACCGTTTCGAAAGGAAAAGGAAAAAAAAAGCTCCTATCCTACGGAAAGAAGAAGAGACTTGAAACAGGTTCAGATAAAGTACAATGAAACAAACGTCCGGTTTGCTTGCTTATAAACCGTATTTTTTCAGCTAACGAATAGTTTTTTTCTCTCACAACAAATTAACCAACAGTACTTTCAACCATGTCTTATTAGCCAAACGAACATGATAATTATTAGAAGGAGTTTAGGTTTAGCTCTGTTGTCGATAGAAGTAGCTTAGTTGGATGAAGATTTGGATATAGACGCTAGTACTACCGGATAAGATCATACTGGTGTAATAGGTTTTGGATCTGAAAATTGGAGGGGACAGCGGAGGATAAGCTATCCATGCCGTACACGTACTACTGGAGTGAGTGGGGGGCGCAAAAGCTCGCGGCAGAAAGGCAGAGCAGCCCACAGAACCAAGACGCCACGGCGTCGGTGGTCCCGCAGCTGCCCTGCGCATCCGAAAACTGGGAACGCCACCCTGATTTGTGATTTCCAACCAACCCCCAAAACTGCTCACTTCCAGCTAGTTCCATTGCCTGCGTACTCTCTGCACTACTGCAGTTTTCACAGCCTAGTTACGAGTCGTTATTAAACTACTGGCCAGTTTCTTGCACGCATTTGTTTTCAGTTTCTCTGTACTCTGGACGATGATGACAAGTACTTGTAGTGGAAGCAGTAAAGTAGGTGCTGGAATCCCAAGATACATGCACACCACCATCTAATACGAGTGGATAGCAAAGAGGCAACAAATGGGTTTCGTTTCGCCCAAAATCAAAACCAGGTTCTAGATTGTATCCCAAGATACACGCAAACCACCATCTAATACCTAACCGCGCGCTGTAGTGGATCGGCCACGCCACTGTCTTTGTCGCCAAACTCTTTGGCCGCGTCGACCTTGTCCTTCCTCACCGCTGTTCTCGAGCCGTAGTGCCTAGATAGGCATGCCGCGGCTGACTCCACCGCGCCGGGGCACCTCCATCCGACTGTTGCGGCCGCCTCCACCTTGTCGGGTTCTGCTATCTGTTGTCGTGGCCGCCTCCACCACGTCATGTGCCGCCATCTGCTGCCGCGACTGCCTCCACCGCGTGAGTTCCCTGCGCCACCCGCGCCATGTTGCGTTGAAAAACGCATGTTGCAAATGTATGCTACAGATGTTTCATATGTTTCAGAGGTATGTTGCAAGTGTTTCATACAGATGTTACAAAAGTAGATCGGGATGTTGCATATGTTGCAATGGTTGTATACGTATATTGCAAGCGTTTGTTCCCAATGTTTATCTGTTTTTTAGATGTATATTGCAAGTGTGTTTGTATAGATGTTGCATATATTTCACACATATGATGCATGTGTTTTATCTGGATGTTGCATATGTGTTGCAATGGTTTTCAAGTGTTTCATGTGTTTTTTGCAAGTGTTTCAAGCGTTTTATCTGTCTTCAGACTATGTTGCAAGTGTTGTACGTGATGTTTCAAAAGTAGATCAGCTGTTACATCTCCCTCCTCGCGTCTTGCTGCCCCGCCTTGATGTCTCCTCCTCGTCTTCTGCTGCCTTGTCTTCTTCTCAGACTACGGAGGGGGCACGATAGGGGCCGGTGGAGAGGGCGTGCTGCGGGATGGCGGTGTGGACGCGAACGCACCAAGTCTACGGTTAATTCCGCGGTGCGCTTCCGTATCTATTAATATAATTTCCCTTGCTACTAAATAAAAAATGATAAGTTCAGATAGAAAAAAATGTGAGTTTGTGCCATTGTGTTTGTCTTCTGCTGCCTAGCGCCACCATGTCCATGGTTGATTCCGTGGTTTCGCCAAAAAAAAACTGAGGGTACAGCCACGGAAACACGCCAGATCATGTCAGTCCCGTCACATCGAATCTTTGATACTAATTAAAAGTATTAAACATAGGTGAATTAGTACACAGATTGAGGTTAATTTGCGAGACGACTCTATTAAGTCTAAGTAGCCTATGATTTGATAATATGGTGCTACAACAAACATTTGCTAATTATAGATTAATTAGGTTTAATAGATTCGTCTCGCTAATTAGTCTACTTCTGTGTAATTAATTTTATAATTAGATCATATTTAGTATCCGAATAATTGATGTGACGCGACTAAACTTCGACCGGATCCCGACACAGCCAGATCACCTTCGTCCTCGGGAAAAAGTTTCACTGTCATCGTGACTACTGCTACCTTGCCAAATGTTGGAACTTTTGGTCTGCGCAACGCATGCAGGAGCGTCATAGGCCTGGCCGTGTTGCCTGTTCACGCGTACCTGGGCTCCCATTAGGTCGTCCCCAACGGAAATCAAATAGCTAGCTCAGATACGATTTCATTGGACGAAGAAGAGAGAAAGCAGCACGCTAGCGAGTTGCAAGCTAACCCCTGATGTGATATAATGTAGGGTTATTTGGATGGGTGCCATTATAATTTTGAACTTCTGAAATACGCACTACAACTCATCTATTTGGAATCATGTTATTATAATTCTTTCATTCTTTGAAATAAACCACTTTGTACACTTTTGATACTGTTGGATCCACTTGCACACCAATCAATTTTCATATTATCTAAAATGCCTTTGCCCCTTTCTTTCCCCACATCACTGACGCGTGGGCTCCACTGTCTTCTTCCTCCTCTCTTTCCCTCGCTGGCTCTGGTCCGCATGCAGCCAGGCTCGGGTGGGCTCTGTGCCCGTGCTGCAGCCCACCGTCGCCGCAGTCGGCCCCCATGCCCGCGGTGGATTAAAGTCCCCCTCGGCCGCGTGCTCACGCCAGCATCGTGCGACCCCATGATTCCCGCTGCCGATGTCGCGCACCACCGCGCTGCCGTACAGGTCTGCAGCTGCTTGTGCCTCACCGCCGACGTCGCCGCTCCTGCTCGCAAGCCTGGCCGCCCACTACAGCTGCATGCGCTCGCAAGCCCGGCCTCCAGCACCACTGTCCAACGCCATGGCCGTAGCTCGCAGCTCGCCCCCCGCCTCGCTGCAGCCGCTCGTGCTCGCGAGTCCGGCCTCTCGCACTACGGTCCAACGCCATGGCCGCAGCTCGTCTCCTGCCTCGCTACAGCCACTCGCGCTCACACTCGCGAACCCGGCCTCCCGCATTGATGGCCCGACGCCATGGCCGCAGCTCGCAGCTCGCCTCCCGCTTCGCTGCAGGTCAGCCGCACACCTCATCGAGGAGCTCCCCCGCACGCCATGGCCGACCACATGGTGGAAGCCGCCCTAATCCTCGCACGCGGCACGGACAACGTTGGCCGTGGTGGGGAACGAGAGGTCGACGATCGACACCAAGAGGGCAGCGGCGATGGGGGAGGGCAACGGGGAAGGAGGTGCTCAAGCGGCTGGATGTACGGCACCGGGATGTGGGACACACCAGTCACAGCGAGGGCTTGGACGCGCACTGGCGCGACGGTTTCCATTGGAGCAGCATCTTGCTGCGGGCTTGGAGAAGAAAAGAAGGAAGAAGATTGACGGGTGGGACCACACGTCAGTCACATGGAGATTGAGAAAGGTAGATGCTATTTTGGGCAATACTATAATACAGTTAACTACATGTGGACCCAACGTCCTGAAAAGCGACAATAGAAGAATTATAATAGCATGGTTCTGAATAGATGAATTATAATAACGTATATCAAAAGTTGCAAAATTGTAACGACAGCGATCCAAATAACCCTCTAATGTAACTAGTTTCGCAAGGGATCGTTCGAGCTCCAAGGCCGGTGACGTTGCAAGTACTAGAACCAGTAAAGTTTGTCCCATGCACATGGTGTCATGCGACGTCTGTCTCTGTCCTGTCGTCTATCTGCAGGCCAGGCCAGGAGTGGATAGCAAACCGTGGTCCCTTGGAACGAATCCCCTGAAAACCGCACATATCGGCTCCAAAACCACGTCCGCGACCGCCCGCCGCTTCTCCCCGTCCGCCGATCGTTTGGGTTCCCTGATGCCGCCTATAAATCCTCGGCCTCCCCTGCTTCTGGCAACACATCCATCGTCCTCATCCTCGCTCACTACTTGCCACTCACTGCTAGCAGAGCTGCTTCATTTCACTAGCCAGACTTTCTTCGCTACTGCAACTGCAAGGCTGCAACCGCAGAGATCCGAGATGTCGACGGTGAGCCGTGCATCCCTTGATCAGAAGCTTGCCCTCGCCAAGCGATGCTCGCAAGGTACGTGTATTGGTGTACATACTGCACTAGCTGGCCTCAAACAAAGCTGCCTTGACGCGCTTTGACTTGACTGACTCTCTTGTATGGATGTGTGCAGAGGCGACCCTTGCCGGAGCCAAGGCGGCAGCTGTGGCAACTATCGCCTCCGCGATTCCCACCGTGAGTTTTCATCACAAACTTCAGCTGTCTTTTTCCTGGCGTAATATAATCGCGAAACAACCTGTACGTCTCTAACTTATCGTTTTGCTGCGGTTCTTCAGCTGGCGAGCGTGAGGATGCTGCCATGGGCGAAGGCCAACATCAACCCCACCGGCCAGGCACTCATCATCTCAACGGTTGCTGGGATGGCCTACTTCATCGCCGCCGACAAGAAGATTCTCTCGCTGGCGAGACGTCACTCGTTTGAGGAAGCCCCTGAGCACCTCAGGGACACCTCCTTCCAGGGCACCGGTCGCCCACACCCGGCTTTCTTCAGGCCATGAGAATGAGATGAGACATGCATCGAGTTACCTCTTCAATTCGTCGGTACAAGCACCAGAGATGTCGTCGATGTCTGAATAAACTGCTAGGCTGACGCTCTAGTAGCGCACTAAACATCGATGAACTAGTAATAGTACTCTAGTGTTGTAATTACCTTGTACTATTGGTGCTCAATTCAGAAAATATAATGAATGCAAATTTAATTTATGTTACCAATTAACCAAATTTATGTGCTATTTTCCTGTAAAAATTCATCTTCATACTGATAGTTAGTGGCCATATATGTTGCCTTTGCAGGAACAAGAAAGATAATATACTATGTATCTTACTATTACTAATTAGAGACTTGATAAAACCTTACAAAATTATCATAAGAAAGCTCTATTAAAATTATCATATAGAAATCAGAAACCTGTACAGAAAATAGGCATGTGTCTGCAAGGGATAAGCTATCCCTGAGTGGGCAGCACGTGTGCAGTCACCAGCGCCGGCAGCCCAGAGACACTCAGATAGACTGCCGCTGCCGAGCTGAAAACTGGGAGCGCCACACCCAGTGAGTCCCAAAACTGAGGGCACAGACAGCCACCAACCACCGTCATTTAGAAAAACGCTTGTTTCTTTTTATCGCCTTTTCCATGAACCGGTGAACATTGATGACTATAGGACTCGAAACCATTTCATTAAAAAAAAGGACCTGAAACCAGTCGTCCTTAAGGCAACTTTCAAATAGTTAGCTAGATTGGACTTAAAAATAATAAAAAAAGAACATTGCAGTGGCCTGATAACCAATAGAAATTTTCCTAAACTAATTATTTGGAACCATTAGAGACTCCCTTACAGAGTTCAAAGTTACCCCTTCGGCTAGAAGCTACAGGCTAGTAAATAGCAAAAGAAAGAGATATGCGCCAAACACCCTCTAGTCACTGGGCCTTCCACACTCTGGGCCGTAGAAGCGAGTGTTCCTCACCCGAGCCCACCACTCCGGTCTTGAATCACGAAGCCCAGCTGCCAGCGGTGTAGCCACTTGGTCTGTTGTCGGAAATCCGTCAGGCATGCCGGAGTAGAGCCTGACGGCGCGGCTGTTGTCGGAGAAGCAATTCGCTATGGCTCAGTCCTAGGTGTGCTACAGTTGTGAATCGTATAGGAAATGAAATCCTCCATTCTTCCCATAACATTAGGAGGCCTAAGTTTCAGAAATCTGGTGGATGTTCTCTACTACGCACGAGTGACAAAAGCGATTAATTCAAACAGCCTAGATCCTAGACAACGACAGGAAATCGTGTCCACCTAACTCGAAGGGATGGGAAATCGTTGCCATGACACCTCTGTATATATCACTGCCCTATATATGACGCCATCGATCGACTTGTCCGCCCGTGCGTGCATCATCCATCGATGATGACTGAACAAGCAAATGTCACATTGGTTCATTCAATATAAACAAGGAGATGTGATCACTTATACAGAAAGAGTGAACCGTGTTTGGAAGTCTAATCCAAGATCATTGTGGAACAAGAAGTACGTACGTTCATTTAGCACACCTCGCTCATGGTCCTAATATACTTAGCTGAAAACTGGGAGCGCCACACCGAGTGAGTCCCCCAAAACTGAGGGCACACCACCAACCACCGTCGTCAGAAAAGACTTGTTTTCTAATTAACCTTTTCCATGGCCCGGTGAACAACGATGACTATAGGACTTTGAAAGTCAAAACTCTTGATAAAGTGATCTCAGGTCCGTGGCCTAGTATGGGCCAACGCTCTAACTGTTTCCATGATCGAGTCAAAGGAAGTACGTGTTGGGATAACCACACTAACACACCTGCTAGTGACAGCAGAAGCGTTTAATTTCACCACAATGCGAAATCAGCCCAGATCGTCACCTATTCACGGAAGGAAACATATTCATCACACATATATATGGAAGAAATAGCAGGCAGTCACAACTGGTCCCAATCAGTTGTTATCACATCAGAAGCAATCACAACTGGTTCTAATCAGCTGTGTTCACATCAACCGCAGTTGCAACTGATCACAACAGCACCAACAGCAAGCACAACTAGTTGCGGCAAATCATTTGCAACTGTAGTCGCAACTAGTTCCAGCCAAACTCGCAGCAATAATAAGACACCAGATTTAACGTGGAAAACCCCTAAATCAGGGTAAAAACCATAGGACCAAGCCAGCCAAATCTTCTTTCACTATATGCTTGTGGGATTACAACAAGTTCATCTCTAAATAGTAATAGAGGCAATCATACATCAAGATATGCAGATCTTGGATAACAATAATAAGATTTGGGGCTGCTACTTAGGGAGTGGAAAGACCTCACCAAATGATGGTGGAACTCAGATTAGAGGCACCAAGGATGTGGATATGAAGCTTCACAACCTTGAGGTCGAACCCTTCTTGATCTATTGCAAGATCTCCTCTCTAATCTGACTCTTCTCCCTCTCTTTTCTTTCTCTGGTTTTCTTCCCTCTCTCACACGCAAGGAGCAAGGGGCTGAATTGGAGCTGCTCTGTTCTCTCTCTGCTGAACTGAGACTCACAAAGCTTCCCTTTCCTTCTCTTGTAAGCCAAGAGGCAAAACACTAGATGCACACAAGGTTGGTCCATTTCCTGTGCTGCACCTATGATGCGTGGGCCTGCTCACTAGGAGCATTTACTCTCCTCAACACCCACTCATGAGGAGGATTTCCCAACATATCTCTCCTTCCAACTCATGAGGGGGGCACCATCATGCCCGCTACTTCATTGCAAACTTGTAGCTTCTCCTTCGGTAGCACTTTGGTCATCATATCCGCACCATTGTGGTAGGTATGGGTTTTCTCAAGTTGCAACAACTTGGAACTCACCACTTCTCGAATCCAAAGGTACCGCACGTCAATGTGCTTGATTCGAGAATGAAAGCTTGAATTCTTGGCAAGATGAATGGCACTTTGGTTGTCACAAAACAGATTGTACTTCTCTTGCTTATGTCCCAACTCTTGCAAGAAGTTTTTCATCCATAACACTTCCTTGCAAGCTTCGACCGCTGCAATGTACTCGGCCTCTGTTGTTGATAATGAAACGCACTTCTACAGCCTTGATTGCCATGACACTGCTCCCCCTACAAATGTCATCAGGTATCCCGATGTGGACTTTCTAGAGTCCTTGTCTTCATCATAATCTGCATCAATATAGCCATGCAATACAGAATCACCATTTCCAAGACATAAACACATTTTGGAAGTACCTCTGAGATACCTGAGAATCCACTTTACTGCAGCCCAATGTGCTTCTCCTGGATTACTCATGAACCGGCTAACAACCCCAACTGCATAGGCAAGATCAGGCCTAGTGCACACCATGGCATACATCAAACAGCCCACATCAGATTGATAAGGTACTTTCTTCATTGCTTCTTTATCCCTTTTGCTTGTAGGACAATGATCTTTACTCAATTTGTGATGTCCTGCAAGTGGAGAGTTAACTAGTTTTGTATTTTGCATATTAAAAGTCTCAAGTACCTTCTCAATATATTCTTCCTGTGATAGCCAAATCTTCTTGTTAAATCTTCTTGTTTGCTCTATCACGGGAGATCCTCATACCAATTATTTGTTCTGCTAGACCCAAATCCTTCGTGGCAAATGACTTGCCCAACGCCTACTTCAGGAGAGCAATCATTTTTGTGTTGTTTTCTACAATCAACATATCATCAACATAAAGGCGCGACTAATGGAGGAACTGCATTTTGAGTAGCTATTGGATCCGGGTGAATTGGACGGTAGTGAATCCAGTGATGCCTGTTGCCACGCATCGCGATCAACGTGTGTACGTTGCCCTTGCGGCCTTGCCCATCCAGCCCAGGCCTGAGTCGTTGTGCCGTGTAGTTCGTCTACTCGTCTCGATTAGGGTTTGAGTTTTGCCCATGCATGCGTGATGCCATGCATTGTGCGATGGGTTTGATTCATGTTCTTTTCTTTTTGTTTTATAAGAATTCACGTTCTTGTTGAAGGAAACCTTACACGAATGGGATAGGACACATCTACTATCTTCTTGCGCGATCTGCTCGTCACGCCACTTTGGTTGCTAAGCACAGCAACATGTTCCCTTGTTGGTGTCGATGTGTGAATGAGTGATGGACTTTGACTCTGTGGTGGAGCGTGCTACAGGAGAGCATACGTGGTGGCCATGTCCCCTATCTGCTTCCATGACAGCCCCATCATGGTTAAGCGCCATGAGGAGGCGGATCGGACAACCGCTTCAGCGCCGAGTATAGTGTCTACGTCGAGATCGCCGCTATCGACTTCCCGCGCTCGAGCACCGGAGGTACAGGCGGGCAAAGAAGGTCTGGTGGGAAACCATAATGCTCCTATGAGGATGTTCGTCCGTGACTACGTCCGGATGCGGCTCCCTAGGGACGACCCCCAAACAAAAAACAAATGCCCATTCGGATGGATGCCTCCCACCGTTTACTCCCACACGTGCCGCTCGCCCTCGCTTCCTCCTCCCCATTCTTATCCCATCCGCGCTCGTGCCCTGCCCCACCCCGACGCGCAGCCATGGCTGCCTCCCAGGCCAGCGGCAATGCCCTCACTCACCCTGGCATGCGCGCTCTCCCACCCGTCAGCCGAAACCGACCGGCTCGGGCCTCTCTCCCCTATGTTGCAAATGTACGTTTCAATTGTTTCAGACGTTTTAGAGGCATGTTGCATGTTGCAAAAGTAGATCGAGGGATGTTGCATATGTTGCATATGTTGCAAGTATTTCAGAGGTATGTTGCAAATATTTGTTCCAACTGTTTCATCTGTTGCATACGTTTCAGTGGCTATACACATATGTTGTAAGCGTCTATTTAAAATGTTTCACTCTTTCAAACGTATGTTGCAAGTGTTTTATCTGTATGTTGCATATGTTGCAATTGCTACATGTATGTTGCATGCGTATGTTGCAAATGTTTTACCTGTTTCAGACGCATGTTGCAGAAGTGCTTCATTTTGCAACATTAACAGGCGCAGGAAGCGGGCGTATACAGAGGCGGGAGCATGCAGAGACGGTCCCGCGGGTGCAGCGGTCCCCACATACACGACAAGCGAAGCGGGCATAGGTGGTCCTCACCTACACACACGTCAGCAGGCACGGGCACGTAGCTCTATGCGCACCAACTTGTTTGGGCCGAGCGTCTTGCACAACAATGGCAATGGGGGGGTTTGGCTGGTGCATGCAATGCAGCAGCGCAACAGTTTTGCATGCGGGCAGGCTTTATTACTGTGCACTGCCACGCCCAGGCCTTGTTTAGATTGCCTCAAAGTTCTAAGTTTTTTCACTCTCTCTCCAGCATATCAATTTTTGGACGCATGCATGGAGCATTAAATGTAGGTAAAAAAAGTAACTAATTACATAGTTTGGTTGCAAATCACGAGACGAATCTTTTGAGCCTAGTTAGTCCATGATCATACATAGTTTGTCAAATACAAACGAAACGTGTTACAGTGTCCAGATTGTAAAAATTTGCAATCTAAACAAGACCCCAGTGGAAAAACGTCTGCTGCATCGACCCCACCCGTCTGCGTTGGAGAGATTTCACGTCCACGCGGGCGGGTGGTCTGTGCCTCGACCACGAAAGAAAGATCCCGGACAAGCTTGTCGTATGCGACCGTAGCGGGCCGGCGGCAATCATCTGACCCCTATCAGTGTTCCCGTTCCCGTCCCCGTTTCCGAGCACGGCCCCCACGCGACTTCACCAACTATCCGTTCGCCCGTGTCCCCTTTGTTTCGGGGAAACGAGGGCACGACGACTTCTGTCACGGAGCGGAACACGCCTGGATGCACCGAGTCCCCCCGTGGAGGGCGGGGTGCCTGAAGCCCTGAATCTGCTGCGCCGGATGGGCTGTCCTCAGATGGTCGGAACTCCTTGGTTGGCCGGACCCTTACCTGGCTGCTCATCTCAGGTCGTTTGACGGCGAGTTTGCCTTGGTTCTAGCGCTGCCGTTTGTCGGCCTGGCTTCCCCCTGATGCAGGGCACCCCCCTCCTGTCTGCGCTTCAGATGTTATCCCTGGTCCTAGAGGCCAGGACCTTTTCATTTGCTCGATGAAATGCTTTGCTGTGTGACGACCCTGCCATTTGGTCGCACCTGCGAGATTGTACATCTCGTTTAATGTAAACTGTGTCCGTCTGGCGGCTTACTGGCCTGTTGAATGAGAGTCTAAGGTGGAGATGGTTATGTCCCCGTTGTTTCTTCAGAGAAAAAAAAAGCCTCTATGAAGTGAGGTGTGGCAGAGAGCGGTTGACAGAGCACATTGGCGTTGTAATTTCGCTGGCTAATGTGTGTGTCAGGCAGTTCGTCCGTTCGTTCGTTCCCTAACCATGGTTGAATACCCATCCGTCCGTCCTCTCGTAATGCTAATAAAATCTCCAGGCAAAGATGATTTGTACAGTTTGGTTGTGACTGTTTATCATCTGTCACACTGTGTAGTTTCGCTCTGCAATTCTTCCAATCTTTCAAACATTGTTGACACCATGAAAGCTATATTCAGTTTCAACCATGTTGGCTCTGAGTTCAAACAGCTACAGCTGCAAAATCTCGCTCAGTCGAACCTTTGCTTTGTTATCACCGCCAACGGCAGCTTCTGGTGAAGTGCAGACTTGTATGCGTTGAGATGCGGGTGCCTGTCCTGCAGACTGCAGACTTCGAGTTGTTAGATTGATCTTCTAACCAATAAGCCCAACGGTCTATTGGACCTTGGTCACGCGCCCTGATCGGGGGCGCCCAACCCTACATGGTTGGTGGGCCCCCGTCGCACTGCGCTATATAAAGAGGTGGGGGCCGGCGGCTCAAAGCACGAGGTTCGCCGTGAGCCGCAAACCCCACCGACAAAACCCTAGACCGATCTAAGAGGGTGCGCAGCCAATGACGGAAGCTCTACCGATCCTCGCCACAATCACGCCTCGCCCGCAGACCAGCACCGATCGACGTCTGCGGTAACCTCTCTACTCCACCTGTTGCTGCCTGTGTGCTTTGCCTCCATCACCGAACCAAATGATGGCCAAAGACAACCGCTGACTTCATCTGAAGGCTCAGTTCATCACCAAAGACCTCTCTATCCTATCTCCCTCACGGTGTAGTGTTCTAGGTCTAAATGTGCATGTGCTTCACGGATCCAAGTGTTTATCCGCCTAGATCTACCCTAGTCGATCCACGTAGAATGTTAACAATGGTATCGAAGCCTACTAGCACGTAGATCTAGAATGGGTGCTGATTAGAAAAGAAAAGATGAAGAGATCCATGCGGATCTAAGCGAGAAAAAGGGTCGGCCGACGCTCGGTTGAACCCTAAACTCGATCCGTCGGATCTCGAGAAAAGATATGGTTCGGATGAACCCTAAACCTAATGAGGTTAAAGAAGAACCCGAAGGCTATTTGGGGAAAAGAAAAAAGCAAGTGTCGCCCCCCCAACCCTAATCGAGAAATCGTGCAAAATCCGAATCAAAGAAACCGAAAAGGATGAAAAGGATCCCGATCTCGGATCGGATCGTAAAAGAACCCTAACCCTAGAATGAAACCCTAACCCTAGATCGGGTTTTGGGGAAGGAAAAGGATGAAGAGGGGAACCTACCCGGTCCTCCCGACACTCATTGTCAAGGTGAAAGCTACCACCGCGTCGCGGGCGGTGATCACCGCCGCCATGGTTGGCGAAGGACGAGAGGGCCCGGCTCGGCCGTGGCTCAGGGCAGCGGTCCAAAGCCGCTCGACGGAGGCGCGCTCTGCCATGGGCGAGCGCGCGCACCGGCGAGGGGCTTGGCACCGGTGTCGTCCTCCCTTCTTCTCCGGTGACGAGGTGGCCGCGCGCTCCCTTCGTCTTCGCTAGCGTCGCCGTGGGAGAGGAAAGGAGAAAGCAAGCAGAGAAATGGGCTAGGGTTCAGCGAGCGACGGCGTTCGCTGGTTTTGATCCAGCGACATTGAGCGGCTGAGATCAATTGGGCCAGCGCCGCAGCCCAGGCGGGAAAGGGCGCGAGGCCGAATTCCCTTGCCAGCCCAAAGTTGCGGCTGGCGCTGGGAGCTGGAGCGCGGCGGGTCATAATAAGCGGCCGGGCCGGAGAGAGCGGCGAAGGCTGGTGGGCAGCTGGTAGTCAATGCCGAGTAAGGCTTGTTGCATCGCCAAGCTGTGAATAGGAGCCATGGGCCGTTTTACTGGGCAGCATAAATCGATTATTTGGATCGGGCCGAAATGGCCAAATAAATAGTAAAGTCACAGTTTTTGATTTTCTTATTTTCCAGAAAACAGTTTGATCAATTTGAATTGAATTTTTGTGATAATTTTCTGTACAAAATTCATCCAACGATAATTTTGTTCAGTAAATAGTAAAGTTGCTTCTGGAAAATAGGAAAATGATCATTGAATGTTAATGTTTCCGCTGCGTATTTAAAGTAATTATGGACTTTTAATTAAATTTGAACCAACGGGAGAATTTGATTTTAAGAGCCAAGAGATAAATATAAGTTGATTATGATATTGCTATTTTCTGACCAACGTTGTTAATTGCAATATTATAATTTTAATGATTATGCATTATTTCTATTTCTGCCCAACGGTGATGTAGATTTAATGTATAAAATAATTGTATGTTTTAATTTTGACCAACGTTAAACTAAGGCATGCAATTATTGTTGTTATTTCTGTTCTCACACTATTTGAATTGTGTTTTTAGGAGGATACAACTTAATGAGTTGTATCAAAGAGATCCCCACTCTAAAAGGTGATAACTATAATGAGTGGAAGAAAAGATAGACTGACTTCATCCTCACCGAGGTGGATCTGTTGAACACACACCACCGTGCCCCCCAGAGAACCCGTGGCACCGGTGAGGGAGACTGATGAGACTGATGTTTGCATGGCGTAATAGAGAGCGGGATTTTGCTCCGTAAAGATGTCCTATGACCTTGAGCATAGAAATGGGTCACCGCCAACAAGAAGTGTTTGGCGTTGATAAAGAACATGATTGAGCCTGCTATTGTGGGCTCAATTCCAGATCAGTGACACGGTCCACAGTAGTACCTAGATAGAATAAAGAGTCAGCCACATCGGCTCTTCAAAGATATGCAACCCAAATTTCATCAAGCAACCGTTACGTAAAAAACTACTCGGTGGCGGCAAAGGTATTAGAGAGCACATATCGAGAATGAGCAATCTGGCATCTAAGCTCAAACCAATGGATTTGGCACTCAAGGATGAGTTTCTTATTCATTTGATTTTGCTTCTTTGCCCAAAGAATTGACACCTTTGTTGTTAATTACAACATACAAATTAAAAATAGGATTTAGAAAAGCTCATAGCCATGTGTGTGCGTGGAGGAGGAAAGAATAAAAGTTTCACAAGGTGGTTCTCATCAACTACCTAAAAGATAAGAAAAAGAACTATTATAACAGCTCTTCCTCCAAGTCATCTCGAAAAGGTCCCATGCAACAGTCCTCTAAACCAAAGAATTCCCAAAGGCTAAAGATCGTTGTCTCCATCAGCAAGAAGACGGGACATTATAAAAAGAACTCATCCCGATTTCCTAAAGATGATAATGAAGAATAAAGGTGAGAACATTATTACATTCAGTAAATGAATCCTTGTATGTAAAGTTTTCAAAATCTACTTGGTGGATTGATTCAGTGCAACTATTCATGTTGCTAATTCATTACTGGGATTCCGCTCGATGAGAACTTTACAAAGAAGCGAAAGTTTCATTAAAGTCGCAAATGGAGTACAAGCGGATGTTGAGGCCGTTGGAGATCTTCCTCTAGAGCTTCCAGATGGCTTTATACTTTTCTTAGAGATGTTCTTTATGTACCTTCTTTGCAAAGAAAAACTGATTAGTGTATCAAAGTTGGACCATGATGAGTTATGATTGCCATTTTGGAAATGGCAAATGTCGATATTGTTTAATAATAATGTGTTGGTCTTGCCTTCCGACAAGAGACGAGCTTTATTTGTTATCACTTCGTGAAAATGTGAATTCCGTATGTGATGATGAATGAAAATGTATCCTCATCGAACAATGGAAACAGAAAACGAAAGAGAGCTCACGATATTTGTCGAAATTATGGCACTTTGCTCGTTTAAGCCATATTTCGAGGGGGAGAATAGAAAGACTAGTTAAGAATAATATTCTTCCTTCATTAGAGCTCTCAGAGTTAGAACAATGTAGAGATTGCATAAAAGGAAAGTATGTAAAGAAAATTAAGAAAGATGCCAAACGAAGCGCAGGAATTCTACAGATTATTCACACAGACATATGTGGTCCTTTTCCTGTGAAAAGTGTGGATGATTATGATTCATTCATAACATTCACAGACGATTACTCTCGGTTTGGCTACATTTATCCAATTAAAGAAAGAACAGAAGCGTTGGATAAATTCAAAATATTTAAAGCAAAAGTTAAAAATCAGCATGATTTAAAGATTAAGATAGTCAGGTCTGACCGTGTGGGAGAGTACTACGGTCGGCATACCCCATATGGACAAGTTCCTGGACCTTTTGCAAGGTTCTTACAGGAGAATGGTATAGTCGCCCAGTATTCAACACCGGGCGAACCTCAGCAGAATGGAGTAGCTGAAAGGCGTAACCGTACCCTGATGGATATGGTGCGTAGTATGATAAGTTACTCCACTTTACAGATGAGTCTATAGATGGAGGCGTTAAAAACCGCCATTCATATTCTCAATAGAGTACCAAGTAAGTCGGTGCCCAAAACACCGTATGAATTGTGGACAGGAAGAGTACCCTCACTTAACCACTTGCGTGTGTGGGGGAGTCCTGCTGAAGCTAAAGTTTTTAACCCAAACATTGGGAAGCTAGATCCCAAAACAGTGAATTGCCATTTCATTGGCTACCTAGAAAAGTCAAAAGGTTTTCGTTTCTACTGTCCTAACAGACATACAAAGTTTGTGGAAACGAGACATGCTGTCTTCCTATAGGATGAAATGATTAGGGGGAGCATGGTAGCTCGAGAAATTGACCTTGAAGAGAAGCGGGTGTATGCACCCACTCCGATCATTCATGAGCCATTTTTCTCACTACTACTGTCACGTTGTTTGCACTAACAAGACAAGACACTCGTGGTGCCAAGACTGTTGTTATCCCGCCTGTGGCAACAATGAATGATGATGAGGAACCTGTGCCTCAGGATCCTATAGAACCTATTGCCACACATGAGGGGGAGCAACAACAACCTCAAATGCAGAAAATGTGCCAATTGAGGAGGCCCTAGAAGGTCTCAAAGAGTTAGAAAATCAGCTATTCCTCACTGATTATGAAGTGTACAACATCAAGAATTTCAAATGGAGGATGATCCCACCTCATTTGAAGAAGCCATGAAAAGTGATCATTCATCAAAGTGGCTTGAGGCCATGGAAGATGAGATGAGGTCAATGAATGCAAATAAAGTTTGGGATTTGGAGATAATTCCTAAAGGAGCCAAAACAAGAGGGTCAGAAATGGGTCTACAAAACAAAACTTGACTCTCAAGGGAATATAGAGAGATATAAAGCCCGACTTGTGGCAAAAGGCTTTACACAAAGAGAAGGGATTGATTACAATGAGACCTTTTCTCCAGGGCCTCATGTAAGGATTCCTTCAGAATCATAATGGCATTAGTGGCACATTACGATTTGGAATTACATCAGATGGATGTAAAGACGACATTTCTCAACGGAGACTTAGAGGAAAATGTTTACATGGCACAACCGAAAGGTTTTGTCATGGAAGGAAAAGAACGTTTGGGATGCCGCCTAAAGAAATCTATTTATGGATTAAAACAAGCTTCAAGACAGTGGTACTTGAAGTTTGATCAGACAATAAAGAATTTTGGGTTTAAAGATAATGTTGAGGACAATTGTGTCTACGCAAAGTTTAAGAATGGGAAGTTTATCTTCCTTGTCCTGTATGTGGATGATATCTTACTTGCTAGTAGTGATGTCAGTCTACTACTGGAGACAAAGAAGTTTTTGTCCTCAAAATTTGATATGAAAGATCTTGGTGAAGCTTCGTTCGTTCTAGGGATCGAGATTCACCGAGATAGAAGTAAAGGGGTATTAGGACTGTCACAAAAGGCATACATAGAAAAAGTCTTAAAGAAATTCAGTATGCACAAATGTAGTTCCTCACCTGCTCCTATAGTCAAGGGCGACAGATATGGGGATTTTCAATGCCCCAGGAACCAATATGAGATCGATCAAATGAAAGTGGTTCCATATGCTTCAGCTGTCGGAAGCTTGCAATATGCTCAAGTGTGTACGCGCCCTGACTTGGCATTTGTTACCGGGTTACTTGGCAGATTCCAGAGCAATCCTGGAATAGAACACTGGAAATTGGTAAAGAAAGTCTTGCGTTATTTGTAAGGAACGAAAGGCCTCATGATGACGTATAGAAGATCTGATTCACTCCATATAGTGGGATATTCAGATTCTGATTATGCGGGAGATAATAGAAAATCCACGTCTGGATATGTGTTCACTCTCGCAGGGTGAGCTATTTCATGGAAAAGCTCAAAGCAAACCGTCACTACATCGTCCATAATGTATGTCGAGTTTGTAGCGTGTTATGAGGCAACGGGGCAGGTGAACTGGCTAAAGAAGTTCATACACGGTTTAAAGGTGGTTGACGACATCAATAGACCACTGAAGTTATACTACGATAATAATCCAGCAGTACAGTATGCTCACAACAATAGGTCATGTGGTGCTGCCAAACACATTGACATAAAGTATTATGTTGTGAAGGATAAAGTCCGGGATCAAATGATAAGTCTTGAGCATATAAGTACCGAAAAGATGCTCGCGGATCCGCTTACAAAAGGCTTACCACCCAACGTGTTCAAAGAACATGTAGCCGGCATGGGTTTAAGGGAAAGACTATGATTCCTGGACTATAAAGGGCCTAAAAGTTAAAGTAACTATTTCAGATCAGAGACGTGCATTGTAGCTGTTAAATCTATTGGCGATTGATCGTGACGATGAGACATGCTCTATGCATCATCTGTGAAGAAATGAGTAAGAATAAAAGGATTGAAGTTTAAAGTTTAAAGATAAAAGTAATAGTGAGATCAAGGGGGAGAATGTTAGATTGATCTCCTAACCAATAAGCCCAACGGCCTATTGGGCCTTGGTCACGCGCCCTGATCGGGGGCGCCCAACCCTACATGGTTGGTGGGCCCCACGACCAAGGCTTATATAAAGAGGTGGGGGCCAACGGCTCAAAGCACGAGGTTCGCCGTGAGCCGCAAACCCCACCGACAAAACCCTAGACCGATCTAAGAGGGTGCGCAGCCAGCGACGGGAAGCTCCGCTGATCCTCGCCCTCGTCACTGCTACGCCCCGTCTGCACCGCATCGACGTCCGTGCAACCTCTACTCCACCCGTCGCTGCCCGTGTGCTGCCTCCATCACCGAACCAGCGATGGCCAGCACAACCGCGACTTCATCTGAAGGCTCAGGTTCATCACCAGCACCTCTCTACCCTATCTCCCTCACGGTGTAGTGTTCTACATCTAAATATGCATGTGCTTCACGAATCTAAGTGTTCATCCGCCTAGATCTACCCTAGTCAATCCACGTAACATTAACACGAGTACGTGGTGGTTATCGATCACCTGAATACCTGATAATCGGCTCCTTTCCCACTAAAGACGGTGGACAGATGTAGTAGCAAGCAGCATCGTCTCGCATGCGAATCGTGCGCGCCCGCCCCCTGCTCAATCACCGCAATCGCCGCCGCTATAAACGTTGGTCGGTGATGCGCAAGGGCTGAGGGACGCCAACGGCCATGGCACCAGTGCCACGCACATGCACCGCCTCGACCATCGCCGGCGTGCTGATCGCGACGGGCGCCGTGTGCGCGGCTGGCGGTTTACAGGCGTGCAACGCCGCCCTCGCCATGACTCGCGGTCATGCGTCCATCGTCTAGGCCACTGACTCTAGCTGGGGGTTACCACTGCCCATGTGAATGAAGGACAGAGCACAAAAGAAAGGGACGAGTAGATGCTTCTCCAAGTAATCTGTGTTTTTTTTAATAATCATTAGATATCCAGTTCCATAATAGTTATATGCCATTGCGATATAGTGCTGCTTACTGTGCTGTGTACAAACACTGCAGGCAACGAATTGTTCAAACGGAAGCAATACCATGAAGCAGCAATACACTACACACGATTATTGAAAATGAACCCAAAGGATCCAAAATCATAGTGATATCATTCCCCTGATTTTCCTTCTCAAGAAATGACAACTCCAGATCCTTAGTAAAGTAGTACCTATTCTGATGTTAGAAACTTTTCTGATAAATTAGATTTGCATTGGTAAAACGTCATCTGTGATCAGACATATTTGGCATGCATAGTTCGCTGTAAAGGCATGTTCTGGAGCTGCCCCCTTTTTCTTTGCCACTCCTGATTGTAGCAGTTAGTTTTGTGATTTATGACTCATCTTTCAGGCGTTTAGCAACAAAGCTCAATGCCACATCTATCTGGGAGCTTTCCCTCAAGGTCTTGAGGATGCAGAGAAATGTGTTGAACTGGATCCAACTTTTCTAAAGGGCTATGTTTCGTAAAGCTAAAGTTCAGTTCCTGATGGAAAATTATGAAAATGCTATGGTAACTTACCTAGAGGTTTTTAAGGTGTGACCCAAATAATCTGGATGTTCTTGATGGCTTAAGAAGGTAGCTTTGCAGTTCTCTTCTGGCCTTCTTGATTCATGACATAATCCAAATTGACATTGTGTTTGGTTGAATTAGATGTGCAGCATGCATTAAGAGTGCTAATTAATGGGGATGACGTTGAGCTTGAGGACTTGAAAGACATGTTGGTAAGTCTAGTTCCTCTCTTCGGAAGAGTCTTCCATTTCGATGATTGCTTGTTTTGTATTATTCTTGCGTACTACATGTCTTGCTTGCTTGGTTTACTGTGGCTAGTAATCCTTAGTGTAACACATGTTGGGTAAAACAGAAACTGCACTTTTACTAGCAAGGTGCAACTTAAGAAGGAGCACTTAAAAACCATAAACAAACTCTATTGGCATCATAAAACATTAAAGTTGTACCTCGTCACTTGTATTTTTACACCCCTACCCCCATCCACATACTTTCTTCTATTTATTTGTTTCTGGTCTGCTCGAGCTTATGTCTAACTGACGCACAAATGGAGGTGGGCATGGCAATGTGTTTTAATGCACAACTGGTTGTTTCATGCCCTTACCTTGACTCCACCGTTCCCTAAGCTCAAGTAGGTCTACAAAGAGTAAGTGAGGGGCAATTTGAAGGGACGTTCCTTTATGGAGTTAAAAGTGAAACCTATTTTTAGAAAGGATGCGATTTTCCAATAAATTACACTATACTAAATGATAAACCACCCCGCGTTTCCAAATTATAGTTCATTTGACTTTTTTTTACCCCAAGTTTGACCACTCTTCTTATTCAAAATTTTATGCAAACATAGTTAAACTTAAGTCATTACTGAAGAGCTTTTGTTAATAAAGCAAGTCATAACAAAAGAAGTGATATTTTGCACAAATTTTTGAATAAGACGGGTGGTCAAACTTGGGGTCGAAAAGGTCAAACGAACTATAATTTAGAACGGATTTAGTACTATTTTAATGTCCTTTCAGGGAAATTTCCAATCAGAAAAAGACCTGCTTAAATTTTGAAAAGCCACAGAACAAGCTGCAATACTCAAGAAGGAAGCTTCTAACGAGCGTTTGAAGCGTATTAAATCTGAACGAATGGTAAACTTTTAGCTATAATTCACTTGAAACTATTATAATCGTAATTATTTTTTTGTGGCTAAAAGTTATACTCTGGATTAGATGTTAAATATCACCATCATTCATTTATTTTCCCAATAATATTATCATGTAGGGGGTTTAGGGTTTTGTGTATTTTTCTTTGTTTTGCAGTAGTACTAATGCTATACGGGTGGATTTAGTACTGCTCTTATATATTTAATGCAATGATATGTATCCATCCTGCAATATTCAAGAAATTTATTTATGGTGTGGAGTAAAGAACAAATATATTCTCTTACGACTTACTGTGCTCTTTCTCCAAGCAATGTGCAATCTTGCAACAGAGCACTGCCACTGTATTTGCAGTTGAATTGCTATGGCAGTCTTATGAACATATTTTTATCCAAAAAAATCGAACATATTAGCAGATTCAGCAAGGCCAACGCAGGTATACAAGATTGTTGGTCTCAGACTAAAGTTAACATAAGCGTGTCGATCCGTTCACGAGTCTTTCTGTCTCGCATCCGTCTCGCAAGTCGCCACCACCCCTGCTGGAACTCATGCTCCTCGCCACCGCCACCGCCACCGCCGCCGCGCCTAGGTCCTTCTCCTTCTTCCTCTCCGGAGCATCTGATGGGGATAAGAAAGGGCACATCTCTTTAATTTCCTACAGTTTATTCAATTGCTTAGGGTTTAGTTTAAATAAATCTTCTGACAAAATCAGATGATTCTCGGTCAGGATCGTGTTTTCTGCGATGACTTCAACAAGATCGCCGTTGTAAGCGTCGATTTCATCGACAGGCATCCAAGTTGTGGCCATTATCTGCAAGGGGAGGGGTGCTTCTAGGCGCCCCCAACGAAGACAGCTACTCTGGGTCATCGATCTCATCGTCGTTGGTCGCGGAGTGAAAATCAAGGTTTGAAGGTGATGAATCTGCAACCTATGCTACTCCCGATGAGGCAACTGTCAATATTCTTTTATCGATTCAGATGCGTTTTGGACTGGTTTCGAAGCGTTGGATCTTGCGGCATGTTAGATGTTTTGGGGTTGGTTGTTAGATTTGTAACACCCTCGGTGTTACACTGTAAATCATTTGCTAAAACGTGTCATGAGCATCATATTTATGTGTTAATGCATGTAATATAGAGTGTAGATCAAATTCCGTAACTCAAAACGATCAACGGAAGTGCGAAACGAAAGTTAATTCCATAGTTATGTTATATCATTTAGGGTTTAAAACCAATTCTTATTAAGCAAAAATGCTATGGAACATATATACGATACTTGAATAAAGTTCGAAGTACAAACTTTGTAGATGACGATGAAATACCTACGGTCAAAAAATGATATCACTAGCTAACATTTCTAATGGCTTGGAAATTGAATTTGAAGCAAATCCAACCCAAGACTTAGTCGATTTCTTAAGTCTGAAAACTGATTGACAAAGCTATGTTTGGTACTTTTTGTAGAGAAATTGGGTTAAGGAGTGGTGTTGTATTATGGCCTGTTTTAGTAGCCTAATATACCCTCTTAAGAATAGCATAGGCGGTTTGGCGATTGTATCAACGTTTTAGATTTTTCGAACGCTTTAAAAATCATGCACAAAATGTTCCCGACCGGTTTCCTCGCGTGGGCGCAGTCACCGTGCCTCGGGGGCACGGCGTCGCATTGGGTTCTAGGCAGGTCACAAACTTATTATCCCGAGCACATACTTGTTTATGGGAGTAGGGAAGGCTTGTTGCTCTCTTGTCGTGGATTCCGGCTCTTTTCGGACCGACTGATTGGAGGCAGGGATGGTGGAGGTCTAAGAACCACACTGAGTCCGGGACTCGTGTGGGGGCTTAGAGTCCAAGTTTGGACGGGGACCTAGACCCCTTGACATGAGAGTTGTGGGTTGGTCCTGGTGCCTGGGGTACAAGCAGGGCGTGTGTTTCAGGGTACCCAGCTGGGCGCATTGATTCACGAATCGCCGGGTGATCTGGTACGACTTATCTATAGTCTAGCACCGTAGTAAGAACTAGAAGATGAAAGATGGTGAAACGGAACTGTTTGCTCAGCTCTTGATTGAAAGTAGAGTAGGTGCTTACATAGAATGGTTAGATAATGAATTAATCATGACTGCTAATAATAAACATACGTAAGGATTCACTATTAGTATTTGTCGGTGCAGAAAGTGACAGACACGTAAATATTTGTAGTTTTGCCGTACGTTGTGATCGGAGGTGGCCTAGCACTCAATGACATAGGGTTTATACTGGTTTAGGCAACGTGCCCTACGTCTAGTTTGAGTCGGTCGATGACTTTATTCTTGAGCCCAGGTGCTCGAAGTTTACAGTGGGGTTACAAACGAGAAGGAGAAAGATGGGGGTACAAGAGATATAGTCGGACTCTGGTCGGAAGGGCCGAGAATAACGGGAGCTCCGCTATGAGGTAAGTGTTCGAGCGTGTGCTCGTGGTTTGAACCTGGTGGTTCTGCTGTTGTGTGCCAGTGAACTTGATCGATCTAATGAATCTGAATCAACTTGAATGTTGAGAGAGAGCGCATCCCCTTTTATAGATGAAGGGGATGGCCTTACAATAGAGAGGGAGACAGTACGTATGCTTCTAAGCCTTGTTGCCCACGCCGGTGGGTACAAAATGGTGGTAGACGCCCACAACACTGTTGGATGTCAGATGCACGTGGGAGGCTGTGTTGTTTTCTTCGGGTATGGCAGACGTCGGCGCCTACCACGCTGTTGATACCTGGAGGCATGCAAGGGGTTTTACCATGTTCGTCTGGTATGATAAATGCCGGTGCCCACAACACTGTCGATGCCCAGAGGCATGTGGAGAGCCTTACCGTATGGGAGTTAATGGCGCCCACAATACTGTAGGGGAAAATACTGACGCCTACAACACTGCTTGGGTTCTGTCGTGCTAGGGAGGTCGCCGAGCACTATTTCCACAGGTGTACAGGGTACGGACCCCGGTATTACGGTTTGACTTGTGCGCCCTGCCTTACTTTCTCCGTCCATTTTCTGGTCCTTACCGAGCGGGCGTCCCCAGTCGGTTAGTCCCAGTCGGCCCTGATCGCGCCAGTCAGAGAAGAGCAGTGAGCAGGGGTTTGGCGCATCCCTGGTCGAAGACACAGGTCGGAGTCAGAAGTAGTGCTTTGGCCAGGCCTCCCGATCGGAGAGGCCATCCGGATGTGGGCTGGAGACCAAAGCGAGCGCTCCGGTAGGAGAGGTGGGCCAGAGTCAGAAAACGGGCGTCGTTCCTCCTCGGCCAAACCTTCT
Organism: Miscanthus lutarioriparius; assembly: GCA_904845875.1. Classification (NCBI taxonomy): domain Eukaryota; kingdom Viridiplantae; phylum Streptophyta; class Magnoliopsida; order Poales; family Poaceae; genus Miscanthus; species Miscanthus lutarioriparius. The sequence goes on along the minus strand of CAJGYO010000019.1, from coordinate 73,435,991 downwards.
GGTCGGTGATTGGATCGCCCTTCTGGCCCGTCGTTTAGATACTTGGGCCGGCCCATGAGTTGCGCGTTGTCTGCCTAGGCCAAGCCTTTGTTGGGAAGCCGGTCCGCGAGGGACCCCGGGTTTATGAACCCTATAGGAGCCTCTGAGCCCCCGGGTGATTCGGGTAGAATCGTCTGGGGGATTTTTGTCTTGACGGCAGGTGTGCGCGAGCGCACCCGCGGGTGTAGCCCCCGGGCGATTCGGGCAGAATCGTCTGGGGGTGTTTTGTTAGTGGGCGTGTGTGCATGTTTTTTAGTCGAGATGGAGTCATCAACCAAGGCGTCATTGCGCAGCCGAGGCATTTTTAGTTTTTGGAATCGGGCGAGATAGAGCTCGTGGATCCTAGCGTCGGTGCGCTCCGTGGGATCGGGCAAGTCGGAGTCGTGGATCTTAGCCTTGGTGCAGCTCGCGCAGCTGAGGCAGTTAGTTAGTTAGTTTAGGGATCGGGCGAGCCGGGGCTCGCGGATCCTGATGGGGCGAGTTCGGGGTCGTAGACCTAGGCGTTTTTTGGTGTGCAGTCGAGGCGTAGCCGATGGATGGGGCGAGTTTGGGGTCGCAGACCCAGGCATTTGGTGTGCAGTCGAAGCATAGCCTATGGATGGGGCGAGTTCAGGGTCACAGACCCAGGCGTTTGGTGTGCAGTCGAAGCGTAGCCGAGGGATGGGGCGAGTTCGGGGTCGTAGACCCAGGCGTTTTGGTGTGCAGTCGAAGCGTATCCGAGGGATGGGGCGAGTTCGGGGTCGCAGACCTAGGTGTTTTGGTGTCTTGAGCCCCCAAGCCCCGTTAGGCCTTGGTAGGGATCGGTTTGAGTTGTGCGCATTACCCCATCCTCGGTTTCTCACAACCGAAGGGGTTGAGCTTTGTCGCTTGCCTCGATCGCTCGGGCTCGAGTGACGCGCTCGGTGAGCTCGCTAACGGGTATGATCGAGTGGAATCTGGGTCCATCGTTTGTGATGAGGTCGACATAGCCCTCTTGTGACATTCCACTGCTCCTTTATCTGCAACCCGGCAGATGCATGGGTCGTTCCGGAGACCGACCCAGGTGGCCTGATGGCCTCCCCTCGATGGAGATTCTGTAGGCTTGGCAGAGGTTTAGGATCGAATGAGAAGGTTGAGATGACCCTATCTGCTTTGGGGCAGTCTGGGCGAGGGCCGCACGGGGCTCATCTGCGTTTTCTCCCCTGGCTCTGTTTGACGTGGGGTGGCCTCGAGCCTTTCGTGGGCCGGCCTTCGAACCCCAGTCGGTCGTCGCTCATGTCGAATGAGTCAACTGCCGCTTCGTGACGCAACACGGAGCGTTGTGATGCATTTCGCTGCACGTGCGATGGCTTAGTTCCCGAGCCCCCGGGCGGTTCAGGGCCCGAATCGTCCAGGGGACATGGGCGTATGGAATGACTGCGTGTATGAATGTATGAAATGATTATAAAGAAATAGCGGGGGTCGGTAGTGTTACTTTGATGACTCGAGTGACGGGGTTTGAAGAGCTCCAGTCCGAAGTGTCCGACCGGGACCCGTGCTCGTCGTTCATGACAAAGTCGGCATGGCCTACATGGGGTGTCCCTTTGCTCCTTACCTGTCTCTCGGTATTTTTCTTGAGCCGTTCGATCGACTTTAGGAAGCCCGATGGTCTCTCCTGGCAGAGATCCCGTGTTTTGGGTTTTTCCAAGTCCCGCTTGGGGAAGCGGAGAGCTGCCTGTGTGCGGTGGCGCTTTGGTTCTTGCGCCCGGCGTGCGGTAGTGGTGGACCATACCCAGGCCACGTCCCGTCTGATCAGGCGCCGTTCCGTCTGGCAGGGCGCATCTCATCGGTAGGGCGCGTCCCGTCGTATCCCATCTGCATTAAATGGGGAAGGGAGAGGGTTTTTCGCTTCGTCGTTTTGTCTTTCCCGATCGGCGCGCCTTCCCCAACTGTTGCGCCCTTTTCCTTAAGTAGGAGAAGGGAGAAGGTTTTCGCCCTATTCCTTCGCCTATTCCTCATCTGTCGCCTCCTCTCATTTTCCTTTTTGCTGAGAGCGTTTGTGAGAGCCGCGGCGGTTCTTAGAAAAGAAAAGTGAGAGAGCGAGGGAGAAGAAAAAACTCAAATCCTTTCGCGAATCCAGAGCGAAATGTCGGACTGGAGGTCATCCACTGTGAGGGAGTCGGTGCTGAAGGCCTTCGCCGTGAAGGGGTTTCTGCCGTCGAAGGAGGTGGCGCACTGGAGGGCTCCCGGAGGGGAGGAGTTCCCGCAACCTCGGCCCGACGAGGTGGTTTCCTTTCTTGCCTTCCATGAGCGCGAGTAAGGATACCTCGCGCATTGGTTCCTGGGTGGGCTCCTCAATAAGTGGGGTCTGGAGCTACAGCACCTTAATCCGACGGGGGTGCTGCATATCGCCGGCTTCGTCACCGTCTGCGAGGCCTTCCTCGGGATGGAGCCGCATGCGGACTTCTTCCGACGGCTGTTCTCTGGACGAGCTTTGCCGGTGGGGAATCCGCCCGATGTCGCGCCGGTGGGGAAGCTATAGAAAAACCAGACACCCTACATAATACAACAAGTGAGACAAACATGTCTCCGACAATCAATTAATCTCTGAGATGACTGGGAATCGCTTTGATACACATACACCTAAAACAGTGTCCACTTGTTGAAATGTGGTACTTGATGTATCAGACTGGTGCGGATAATTGGTGCACTGAAAGTAAAGCAGTGAACACAAAAGAAGTGGACTTTAATAAGTTAAGGACTGATTTTCATCAAGTAGCAGTATTGTCGGATTGCTATTGTCAGACAACAGCCTTGGCGCGGAGGTCCAGCATGTCCGGGGGTTGTGTCGTGACTCAAGATGGCAACGGGTACCCGAAACCTGAGTACCCGACGGGTTTTACCCGATAAGGAGGCGGGTATGGAAGACATTTTACACCCGCGGGTACGTTATTGGACGAATTCTTATACCCATCGGGTATGCGGGTACGGGTGTGGGTGTATACTACCCATACCCGCATACCCGCGGGTAAAAAAAACCCGCATAAATAATATCCAACCTCTGCAATTTTAGCCCATATAAGCATATAGCCCATATTTGGCCCATATAAGCATATGAATATATATATTCTAGAACTCTCTCAAACCCTAATCCTCATCCTCACTCCACTCCACCAGCCCATATTTCTGTTTTGCTGCTCTATTGTTGATTTGTTTTGCTGGAAGCTATTATATTTTGGTGTGTGAACTCGGGTATATTGTCGGGTAAGAATTACCCGTCGGGTAAGAATTACCCGTCGGGTAAGAATTACCCGTCGGGTGCGGGTATGGAATGAATTTTCTACCCGCCTACGGGTACGGGTAACCCGACGGGTAAGATTTTGATCTGGCGGGTGCGGGTACGGGTGGCCAGTACCCATCGGGTACGTACCCGTTGCCATCTTGAGTCGTGACGGCGCTGCGACGGGAGATCACAGCAAAAAGAAGCGGCTGCAGGCTGGCACCCGATGATCTCCCGCTAAATCGCGCAAAAGGAGGCAGCGTGGACAATTGCGGATCCTGGGTCACGATGATCACCGACGGCCGACAAACATGAAAGGCAATTGCCTGGCCGGTTCGCCTCCTTCGAGAGCCTCTTTCTAAGGTCGTTGAGCATAATACTCCCTAACATTAGCATGTTCAACGTCGCCTAAAGTATGCTAAGATTTCAAGATATCGAACAATACGAGAGGTGTTCAAATTCAAATAAGGTGTTCTTCGTGAATTTCCTCTGTTTTCCCATCATGTGTGTGGCCAAGCCTATAAAGGCCCATGCATGACCCCTAAAAAAAATGAAGCAAAAGACGTTCATCATTTTTTGGCTGAAATAAGAAACATATTTACAGCAAATTATTTGTAATAGAATATGGATAAGATTTTTACTTAATTATATTATATTGTAAACACAGATCATAGTCCACATGAAAAAGAAAAGGAAAGCATTTATTTGCAGCTTTGTTCGTATTCTCCCCGAGCGAGGTAAAAAAAACTGCCTCGTCTGCCCCACGTTCAAAGCATAGGTCTGTGGTCAGCTCATCTCACGGTGGTGTGGTGCAGCTGTGTATGGGTGGAACATGGGTTCAGGGGTTTTCTCGATCTACGTGAAAAGATCTTCTTAAGCCGGAATAACCGGAGGCTGTCTAGCCAACGCGGATCGAGTTTTTTTTCATACTCCCTCCATCCTATAATATTTTATCTCCATTTTACACCTATTGTAAATTATTATTAGTTGACATTCCACTTACTAGTGCACCTTTTTTTATTATTTTTCAATATATCTCTGTCTCTTTCTTTCTTGTTCTTTGTGCACTATATCTTCTTCATCCTTATTAATTCTCGTGCTCACAGCTAAAACATAATTTATTATAGGATGGATGGAGTAACTCCTAAGAGCAAGCAAATAGTGATCGTATAGCCAAACAAATGAAGATGTGGAGGAGAGAAGTGGGGGGGGGAGAGAGAACTTAGGTCCCATTTAAGTAATAAGCTCGAAACAACAGCCTTGCAATGGTGGGTCCAGTCATAATATGAGGGGCCTGTTCGCTGGTTGGTGCTGGTGCTGGTTTGGGCTGGCTGGTGCTGATTTTTTGTGAGAGAAAAACACTGTTGGCTGGCTGGTTTAGACTGGCTGAAACCAACAAGCGAACAGGCTGGAGAAAGATTAAGAAAGAGAAGGTGAGACATGAATGAGAGTAATGATGATTTTTTTAAAGAGAATTAAGAGACAACTATTATATAGCTAGCTTGACTCTTACAATTTGATTTATAATCAAACAATTGGTTTTATTGTTGAACTTGCTCTGGAACAATTCGAGCATGACTAAACAGTGGATAAGGCTGCACAGCCTACATACTGTAGTGCTAGTACGTAGGAAATCATAGAAGATGACACCTATGCCATGTTCGGCTGGGGCTAGCTGGGCTAACCAGCCCATCATATAAACACTGTTCATATAAACCAAACAACCAACGGTATTTCTCTCTCACATAAACAAACCAACAACAATACAAACTTACATAAACGAACCAACAACGATACAAACCAGCCAACCCAACGTACTCTAATCGCCAATCAAGATTTGCGACACCTAACCCGTGTCGTGCGGCCTTATTTGTGTGGGACCGGAGAGTCCACACCGGACGTCACGTCTGCGGTTTTCTGCTGCTGCCAGCCAAAAACTGAGAGCACCATTCACAAGTTCCCAGAGTTACTTTCATTTGCAAGAAAAAAAAAACATCTCTTTTGAGCCTGTTTAGTTCCCTTCCATTTTGCAAAAATTTTCAAGATTCCCCATCACATCGAATCTTTGGACGCATGCATGAAGCATTAAATATAAATAAAAAATAAAACTAATTACACAGTTTAGACGAAATTCACGAGACGAATCTTTTAAGCCTAATTAGACTATGATTGAACACTAATTGCCAAATAACAACGAAAGTGCTACAGTATCATTTCGCAAAAAATTTCGCCAACTAAACACTACCTTTGCTGAAGGTGCAACGATAATCCCATTTCACAGTTTATTTCATTTGCCCTTATCTCAGCAGGCCCATTCCCAGATGCTCCAACTTCAGGCAGAAGTGCAGGAGATTCAACTGAATAAATTGTCAGACGAGTGGATATACATTTGGAATTCAAATCTCTTCTCGGTTAACAAAGCCTACAAGCATATGAGTGGTCATATAGATTTGCACCCAGTATATAAATGGCTGTGGAATTGTTCCTGCCAGAACAAACATAAAGTCTTTTTCTGGTTGCTTATAAAGGACAGACCAAGCACGAGGGAGTTATTGAGAAGGAAAAACATGCTGCTGTAGGATTACAGTTGCTCTCTGTGCAATGGTTCTACAGAAGAATCTTCTACTCATCTGTTCCTCGAATGCCCCTGGCTTCTCAATGCTGGGCATGGATAAATATTCAGGTTGACTCAAGTCTTGAACCCTTTTGAGTTTCAGAGAACAGCTACATGCTCCCTTCTTCATGGAAGTTATCATCCTTATGTGTTGGACAATCCGGAAGGCAAGAAATGATGTGATCTTTCGCCAGATAGCCCCAAATCTGCAGAATTTAAAGAACGACTTCATAATGGAGCTCCAGTTATTGCTTCTGAGAGCAAAGAAGAGTTACTCCCCCAGGATTAATCGATGGATTGCAAGTCTAGTTTAGCCTTTCTTCTTTCAGTTGTTCTTGTAGCGTTTTTTACCTCTCTTTTTTTTTTGTCTCTTAAGTTCCCTCTCCCTCTCCCCGCTCCCCCGTGCCCTGTAACTCTGTTGAACCGTGACTAATAAATTTCAGTAGGGACTTAGGTCCCTCCTGTTTCCTTAAAAAAAACTGAGAGCACCACCACGATTTCCGCCAAAAAAACCGAGGGCATAGGCTCCAGCCCTCCATCGTCCTCAGAAAAAGTCACTTTCTCGTGTTGGGATACTCTTGCTTGCTTCTCTCTCTACAGTTCCACACTCACTGTAGTTACAGCACTGTTAAAATCACGGCCACCTTGCCAAATCTTTGAACTTTTTTTTTCATAAGCCAAATGTTTGAATCTATTAATAACCAGTAACTTTTGGTCACTCATGCAGCAGTGTCAAAGGCCTGAGCCTGACCCTGTTGCCTGTTCACGCGTGCCATGACTAGCTTCCATCACCGTGTCAAAGTCACAGTAGTGGTTGTGGTTGGTAAATCTTTTCGTTTCAAGCTTTTTTCGGTAGCACACAGATGCCGAAGCTAAGATAGCAACGGGTGTTTATATTGGGCTGCTAAAGTTTAGCTGGCTAATTTTAGTCCTATTTAGTCACTGTTTACCTAAACAATATAACTAAATAGGATTAAAATGACATTTAGCTAATTAGTCACCAGAGGTTGTTAAATGGGACTAAAGCCTAGGCTGCCTCACTTTTTAGTCACTTTAGATTTAAACACTCTGACTAAAAGGGACTAAAAGTCTGACTAAACAGGGATGGCTAAAGTTTAGCAACTGGTTTAGCTGTCTAGATTTTAGTGGCTTCAATCTAAACCGGGCCTAACCCACATCATTCATCACAGTATGATAATCCTGGGTTGGGTTTCTGTAACCTTGACATGCACGTGGTTAGGCATATAAAAACCTAACCCCTGATCTAGCTAGACCGTCAAGCAGGCCGGTGTCCTATGCACATGCTGCTGTTAAGCTACGGCCCTGTTTAGATTGTAAATTTTTGTAATCTGGACACTGTAGCATGTTTCGTTTGTATTTGACAAATTTTGTCTAATTATGGACTAACTAAGCTCAAAAGATTCGTCTCGTGATTTATAATCAAACTGTGTAATTAGTTTTTTTTACCTACATTTAATGCTCCATGCATGTGTCAAAAAATTAATGTGAAAAAAAAGTAAAAAAACTTAAAATTTTGAGACAATCTAAACAAGGCCTACGTCTATCTGCAGGCTAGGAGCAGAGAGGATAGTGGAGCAGAGCAGAGCGTGGTCCCCTGTATCCAGAACGTCCTGAAAGCCGCAATCCACTACAGTGCACCGCCTCCGCCTCCGCCTCCCCGCCCCAAAACCACGTCCGCGCCTGCCCGCTCGCCGCGTCTCGCCCCGTCCGCCGATAGTTTGGGCTCCCCATATGCCGGCATGCCGCCTATAAATCCTCGATCGGCCTCCCCTGCGTCTGGCAACACATCCATCGTCCTCCTCACTCGCTCCTTGTACGTCGCTAGCTATAAATCATCTTCATATCAGTAGTGGCCGTAGCCATATACATTGCCGTTGCAGAAAGGAAAAAAGATGGTGTACTATTTTTACCATCTCTGACCGGAGAGCCTCGACAAAACCTCTACATAATCCTCACGAAACACGATATTCTTCTATAATAAAAGAGCGTAACAAAAATGTTGGTATATGCGTACATATATTTCCTAATTTTTTTACTATTTACCTTTTCCACGATCTGGCGATCAAACGATGACTATAGGACTGGAAAGCCGAAACGAGTCACTGATCTGTGTATACGGCACGTGCTTGGAGCAGGGACAGTGGCTTGTTAATTAGTTGTTGACGTGTGTGTGTCCGGAATCCATGCACCGTGTCAAACTTACTTACACTGGTTTACTAATGCTGTAACAATTAATTAATTAATAATTCATGTGCGAAGGAATTTGAAGCCTCATGGAGCCTCAGCGACTCAGCGAGTAGTTTTGTGAGATTGTCCTCTGCATTATCGCTAGCCCAGTAGCCAGCCTATCCAGTAGAGTGGCAAAAGGTGGTAATCCTGTAGTAAGCCATGTACTATGGCCCTGTTGGCTTCGCTGAAAAAATAAGCCGAAACATTGTTTCGATCGATTTGTTGTGAGAAAAAACACTGTTTTGGCTAAAAAAACAAACTAAAAAGTACGGATTATAAGACAAACGAACATAACCTATAGCACACTGGTTACATTTATACCTTATAAAATTCGAAAGCGACGAGCTGACATTGCCGTTGACTTCTATAGTTTACTAGCCTATGGACCGTTTCGAAAGGAAAAGGAAAAAAAAGCTCCTATCCTACGGAAAGAAGAAGAGACTTGAAACAGGTTCAGATAAAGCCCTTGTTTAGTTGGAGAAATTTAGATTTTGGGCACGTTCGTTTTTATTTGGCAAATAGTGTTCAAATATGGACTAATTAGGCTCAAAACGTTCGTCTCGCAATTTCCCACCAAACTTTGCAATTAGTTTTTTTTTTCGTCTACATTTAATGCTCCATGCATAGGCCACAAATATTCGATGTGACAGATACTGTAGCAACTTTTTGTAAGTTGGGGTGGAACTAAACAAGGCGAAAGTACAATGAAACAAACGTCCGGTTTGATTGCTTATAAACCGTATTTTTTTAAGTCACGAATAATTTTTTTCTCTCATAATAAATCAACCGACAGTACTTTTAGCCATGTCTGGTTAGCCAAGCAAACATGGTAATTATTGGAAGGAGTTTAGGTTTAGCTCTGTTGTCGATAAAAGTAGCTTAGTTGGATGAAGATTTGGATATAGACGCTAATACTACCGGATAAGATCATACTGGTGTAATAGGTTTTGGATCTGAAAATTGGAGGAGACAGCGGAGGATAAGCTATCCATGCCGTACACGTACTACTGGAGTGAGGGGGGGGGCAAAGCTTGCGGCAGAAAGGCAGAGCAGCCCACAGAACCAAGACGCCACGGCGTCGGTGGTCCCGCAGCTGCCCTGCGCATCCGAAAACTGGGAACGCCACCCTGATTTGTGATTTCCAACCAACCCCCAAAACTGCTCACTTCCAGCTAGTTCCGTTGCCTGCGTACTCTCTGCACTACTGCAGTTTTCACAGCCTAGTTACGAGTCGTTATTAAACTACTGGCCAGTTTCTTGCACGCATTTGTTTTCAGTTTCTCTGTACTCTGGACGATGATGACAAGTACTTGTAGTGGAAGCAGTAAAGTAGGTGCTGGAATCCGAAGATACATGCACACCACCATCTAATACGAGTGGATAGCAAAGAGGCAACAAATGGGTTTCGTTTCGCCCAAAATCAAAACCAGGTTCTAGATTGTATCCCAAGATACACGCAAACCACCATCTAATACCTGCCCGCGCGCTGTAGTGGATCGGCCACGCCACTGTCTTTGTCGCCAAACTCTTTGGCCGCGTCGACCTTGTCCTTCCTCACCGCCGTTCTCGAGCCATAGTGCCTAGATAGGCATGCCGCGGCTGACTCCACCGCGCCGGGGCACCTCCATCCGACTGTTGCAGCCGCCTCCACCTTGTCGGGTTCTGCTATCTGTTGTCGTGGCCGCCTCCACCACGTCATGTGCCGCCATCTGCTGCCGCGACTGCCTCCACCGCGTGAGTTCCCTGCGCCACCCGCGCCATGTTGCGTTGAAAAACGCATGTTGCAAATGTATGCTACAGATGTTTCATATGTTTCAGAGGTATGTTGCAAGTGTTTCATACAGATGTTACAAAAGTAGATCGGGATGTTGCATATGTTGCAATGGTTGTATACGTATATTGCAAGCGTTTGTTCCTAATGTTTATCTGTTTTTTAGATGTATATTGCAAGTGTGTTTGTATGGATGTTGCATATATTTCACACATATGATGCATGCGTTTTATCTGGATGTTGCATATGTGTTGCAATGGTTTTCAAGTGTTTCATGTGTTTTTTGCAAGTGTTTCAAGCGTTTTATCTATCTTCAGATCATGTTGCAAGTGTTGTACGTGATGTTTCAAAAGTAGATCAGGTGTTACATCTCCCTCCTCGCGTCCTGCTGCCCCGCCTTGATGTCTCCTCCTCATCTTCTGCTGCCTTGCCTTCTTCTCAGACTACGGAGGGGGCACGATAGGGGCCGGTGGAGAGGGCGTGCTGCGTGATGGCGGTGTGGACGCGAACGCACCAAGTCTACGGTTGATTCCACGGTGCGCTTCCGTATCTATTAATATAATTTCCCTTGCTACTAAATAAAAAATGATAAGTTCAGATAGAAAAAAATGTGAGTTTATGTGCCATTGTGTTTGTCTTCTGCTGCCTAGCGCCACCATGTCCATGGTTGATTCCACGGTTTCGCCCAAAAAAAACTGAGGGTACAGCCACGGAAACACGCCAGATCATGTCAGTCCCGTCAGATCGAATCTTTGATACTAATTAAAAGTATTAAACATAGGTGAATTAGTACACAGATTGAGACTAATTTGCGAGACGACTCTATTAAGTCTAAGTAGCCCATGATTTGATAATATGGTGCTACAACAAATATTTACTAATTATAGATTAATTAGGTTTAATAGATTCGTCTCGCTAATTAGTCTACTTCTGTGTAATTAATTTTATAATTAGATCATATTTAGTATCCGAATAATTGATGTGACACGACTAAACTTCGACCGGATCCCGACACAGCCAGATCACCTTCGTCCTCGGGAAAAAGTTTCACTGTCACCGTGGCTACTGCTACCTTGCCAAATGTTGGAACTTTTGGTCTGCGCAACGCATGCAGGAGAGTCATAGGCCTGGCCGTGTTGCCTGTTCACGCGTACCTGGGCTCCCATTAGGTCGTCCCCAACGGAAATCAAATAGCTAGCTCAGATACGATTTCATTGGACGAAGAAGAGAGAAAGCAGCACGCTCGCGAGTTGCAAGCTAACCCCTGATGTGATATAATGTAGGGTTATTTGGATGGGTGCCATTATAATTTTTGAACTTCTGAAATACGCCACTACAATTCATCTATTTGGAATCATCTATTTGGAATTCTTTCATTCTTTGAAATAAACCACTTTGTACACTTTTGATACTGTTGGATCCACCTGCACACCAATCAATTTTCATATTATCTAAAATGCCCTTGCCCCTCTCTTTCCCCACATCACTGACGCGTGGGCTCCACTGTCTTCTTCCTCCTCTCTTTCCCTCTCGCTGGCTCTGGTCTGCATGCAGCCAGGCTCGGGTGGGCTCTGTGCCCACGCTGTAGCCCACTGTCGCCACAGTCGGCCCCCATGCCCGCGGTGGATTAAAGTCCCCCTCGGCTGCGTGCTCACACCATCATCGTGCGACCCCATGATTCCCGCTGCCGATGTCGCGCACCACCGCGCTGCCGTACAGGCCTGCAGGTGCTCGTGCCTCGCCGCCGACGTCGCCGCTCCTGCTCGCAAGCCTGGCCGCCCACTACAGCTGCATGCGCTCGCAAGCCCGGCCTCCAGCACCACTGTCCAATGCCATGGCCGTAGCTCGCAGCTCGCCCCTCGCCTCGCTGCAGCCGCTCGTGCTCGCGAGTCCGGCCTCTCGCACTACGGTCCAACGCCATGGCCGCAGCTCGTCTCCTGCCTCGCTGCAGCCACTCGCGCTCACACTCGCGAACCCGGCCTCCCACATTGATGGCCCAACGCCATGGCCGCAGCTCGCAGCTCGCCTCCCGCTTCGCTGCAGGTCAGCCGCACACCTCATCGAGGAGCTCCCCCGCACGCCATGGCCGACCACGTGGTGGAAGCCGCCCTAATCCTCGCATGCGGCACGGACAACGTTGGCCGTGGTGGGGAACGAGAGGTCGACGACCGACACTGAGAGGGCAGCGGCGATGGGGGAGGGCAACGGGGAAGGAGGTGCTCAGGCGGCTGGATGTACGGCACCGGGATGTGGGACACACCAGTCACAGCGAGGGCTTGGACGCGCACTGGCGCGACGGTTTCCATTGGAGCAGCATCTTGCAGCGGGCTTGGAGAAGAAAGGAAGGAAGAAGATTGACGGGTGGGACCACACGTCAGTCACATGGAGATTGAGAAAGGTAGAGGCTATTTTGGGCAATACTAGAATATAGTTAACTACATGTGGACCCAACGTCCTGAAAAAGCGGCAATAGAAGAATTATAATGGCATGGTTCTGAATAGATGAATTATAATAACGTATATCAAAAGTTGCAAAATTGTAACGAGGGATCCAAATAACCCTCTAATGTAACTAGTTTCGCAAGGGATCGTTCGAGCTCCAAGGCCGGTGACGTTGCAAGTACTAGAACCAGTAAAGTTTGTCCCATGCACATGGTGTCATGCGACGTCTGTCTCTGTCCTGTCGTCTATCTGCAGGCCAGGCCAGGAGTGGATAGCAAACCGTGGTCCCTTGGAACGAATCCCCTGAAAACTGCACATATCGGCTCCAAAACCACGTTCGCGACCGCCCGCCGCTTCTCCCCGTCCGCCGATCGTTTGGGTTCCCTGATGCCGCCTATAAATCCTCGGCCTCCCCTGCTTCTGGCAACACATCCATCGTCCTCATCCTCGCTCACTACTTGCCACTCACTGCTAACAGAGCTGCTTCATTTCACTAGCCAGACTTTCTTTGCTACTGCAACTGCAAGGCTGCAACCGCAGAGATCCGAGATGTCGACGGTGAGCCGTGCATCCCTTGATCAGAAGCTTGCCCTCGCCAAGCGATGCTCGCAAGGTACGTGTATTGGTGTACATACTGCACTAGCTGGCCTCAAACAAAGCTGCCTTGACGCGCTTTGACTTGACTGACTCTCTTGTATGGATGTGTGCAGAGGCGACCCTTGCCGGAGCCAAGGCGGCAGCTGTGGCAACTATTGCCTCCGCGATTCCCACCGTGAGTTTTCATCACAAACTTCAGCTGTCTTTTTCCTGGCGTAATATAATCGCGAAACAACCTTTACGTCTCTAACTTATCGTTTTGCTGCGGTTCTTCAGCTGGCGAGCGTGAGGATGCTGCCATGGGCGAAGGCCAACATCAACCCCACCGGCCAGGCACTCATCATCTCAACGGTTGCTGGGATGGCCTACTTCATCGCCGCCGACAAGAAGATTCTCTCGCTGGCGAGACGGCACTCGTTTGAGGAAGCCCCTGAGCACCTCAGGGACACCTCCTTCCAGGGCACCGGTCGCCCACACCCGGCTTTCTTCAGGCCATGAGAATGAGATGAGACATGCATCGAGTTACCTCTTCAATTCGTCAGTACAAGCACCAGAGATGTCGTCGATGTCTGAATAAACTGCTAGGCTGACGCTCTAGTAGCGCACTAAACATCGATGAACTAGTAATAGTACTCTAGTGTTGTAATTACCTTGTACTATTGGTGCTCAATTCAGAAAATATAATGAATGCAAATTTAATTTATGTTACCAATTAACCAAATTTATGTGCTATTTTCCTGTAAAAATTCATCTTCATACTGATAGTTAGTGGCCATATATGTTGCCTTTGCAGGAACAAGAAAGATAATATACTATGTATCTTAATATTACTAATTAGAGACTTGATAAAACCTTACAAAATTATCATAAGAAAGCTCTATTAAAATTATCATATAGAAATCAGAAACCTGTACAGAAAATAGGCATGTGTCTGCAAGGGATAAGCTATCCCTGAGTGGGCAGCACGTGTGCAGTCACCAGCGCCGGCAGCCCAGAGACACTCAGATAGACTGCCGCTGCCGAGCTGAAAACTGGGAGCGCCACACCCAGTGAGTCCCAAAACTGAGGGCACAGACAGCCACCAACCACCGTCATTTAGAAAAACGCTTGTTTCTTTTTATCGCCTTTTCCATGAACCGGTGAACATTGATGACTATAGGACTCGAAACCATTTCATTAAAAAAAAGGACTTGAAACCAGTCGTGCTCAAGGCAACTTTCAAATAGTTAGCTAGATTGGACTTAAAAATAATAAAAAAAGAACATTGCAGTGGCCTGATAACCAATAGAAATTTTCCTAAACTAATTATTTGGAACCATTAGGGACGCCCTTACAGAGTTCAAAGTTACCCCTTCGGCTAGAAGCTACAGGCTAGTAAATAGCAAAAGGAAGAGACGTGCGCTAAACGCCCTCTGGTCACTGGGCCTTCCACACTCTGGGCCGTAGAAGCGAGCGTTCCTCACCCAAGCCCACCACTCCGGTCTTGAATGACAAAGCCCAGCTGCCAGCGGCCACTTGGTCTGTTGCTGGAAATCCGTCAGGCATGCCGGAGTAGAACCTGACGGCGCGGATGTTGTCGGAGAAGCAATTTGCTACGGCTCAGTCCTAGGTGTGCTACAGTTGTGAATCGTATAGGAAATGAAATCCTCCATTCTTCCCATAACATTAGGAGGCCTAAGTTTCAGGAATCTGGTGGATGTTCTCTACTACGCACGAGTGACAAAAGCGATTAATTCAAACAGCCCAGACCCTAGACAACGACAGGAAATCGTGTCCACCTAACTCGAAGGGATGGGAAATTGTTGCCATGACACCTCTGTATATATCGCTGCCCTATATATGACGCCATCGATCGACTTGTCCGCCCGTGCATGCATCATCCATCGATGATGACTGAACAAGCAAATGTCACATTAGTTCATTGAATATAAACAAGGAGATGTGATCACTTATACAGAAAGAGTGAACCGTGTTTGGAAGTCTAATCCAAGATCATTGTGGAACAAAGAAGTACGTACGTTCATTTAGCACACCTCGCTCATGGTCCTAATATACTTAGCTGAAAACTGGGAGCGCCACACCGAGTCCCCCAAGACTGAGGGCACACCACCAACCACCGTCGTTAGAAAAGACTTGTTTTCTAATTAACCTTTTCCATGGCCCGGTGAACAACGATGACTACTCTTGATAAAGTGATCTCAGGTCCGTGGACTAGTATGGGCCAATGCTCTAACTGTATCCATGATTGAGTCAAAGGAAGTACGTGTTGGGATAACCACATTAACACACTTGCTAGTGACAGCGGAAGCGCTTAATTTCACCACAATGCGAAATCAGCCCAGATCGTCACCTATTCACGGAAGGAAACATATTCATCACACATATATATGGAAGAAATAGCAGGCAGTCACAACTGGTCCCAATTCCAGATGTCAATGGGGAATTCCCCGTCGGGGAGTGCCTCCCCATCCCCGTCCCCGTGAGGAAAAAAATTCCCCATCCCCATCCCCGTCAAGTGCCACGGGGGAGACTTTCTCCCCATCCCCATCCCCGCGGGGAATTAGTCCCCGTGGGGATCCCCATGGGCCGCAGATATTTCAACGTCATCTATAAAGTTTGCACTTCAAACTTTATTTAAGTAGCACATATATGTTCTATAGCATTTTCGCTTAATAAAAATTGGTTTAAAACTCTAAGTGATATAACGGGACTATGAAATGTAACTTTCGTTTCGCGTTTCCATTGATCGTTTCGACAGGAGCTAGGGTTGCAACATTGCTTATATATCACAGGTATTGGGCATTGCCAGTATATGGGCCTTTGGAATCGGGTCCCAGCGGGGAGCGGGGACGGGGGCCTGCATACCATCCCCGCCCCCGTGATCTCCGACGGGGATAACTTCAGCCCCGTTTAATCCCCCGTGGGGGTAGAATTCATACCATCCCCGTCCCCTAATGGGTGAATTCCCGCGGGGATTCGGGGAACGGGGCCCCGTTGACATCTCTAGTCCCAATCAGTTGTTATCACATTAGAAGCAGTCACAATTGGTTCTAATCAGCTGTGTTCATATCAACCGCAGTTGCAACTGATCACAACAGCACCAACAGCAAGCACAACTAGTTGCGGCAAATCACTTGCAACTGTAGTCGCAACTAGTTGCAACCAAACTCGCAGCAATAATAAGACACCAGATTTAACTTGGAAAACCCCTAAATCGGGGTAAAAACCATGGGACAAATCCAGCCAAATCTTCTTTCACTATATGCTTGTGGGATTATAACAAGTTCATCTCTAGATAGTACTAGAGGCAATCATACATCAAGATACGCATATCTTGGATAACAACAATAAGATTTGGGGCTGCTACTTAGGGAGTGGAAAGACCTCACCAAATGATGGTGGAACTCAGATTAGAGGCACCAAAGATGTGGATCTGAAGCTTCACAACCTTGAGGACAAACCCTTATTGATCTAAGCAAGATCTCTCTAATCTCACTCTTCTCCCTCTCTTTTCTTTCTCTGGTTTTCTTCCCTCTCTCACACACAAGGAGCATGGGGCTAAATTGGAGCTGCTCTATTCTCTCTCTGCTGAACTAAGACTCACGAAGCTTCCCTTTCCTTCTCTTGTAAGCCAAGAGGCAAAACACTAGATGCACACAAGGTTGGTCCATTTCCTGTGCTGCACCTATGATGTTTGGGCCTGCTCACTAGGAGCATTTACTCTCCTCAATACCCACTCATGAGGAGGATTTCCCAACATATCTCTCCCTCCAACTCATGAGGGGGGCACCATCATGCCCGCTACTTCATTGCAAACTTGTAGCTTCTCCTTCGGTAGCACTTTGGTCATCATATCCGCACCATTGTGGTAGGTATGGATTTTCTCAAGTTGCAACAACTTGGAACTCACCACTTCTCTAATCCAAAGGTACTGCACGTCAATGTGCTTGGTTCGAGAATGAAAGCTTGAATTCTTGGCAAGATGAATGGCACTTTGGTTGTCACAAAACAAATTGTACTTCTCTTGCTTATATCCTAACTCTTGCAAGAAGTTTTTCATCCATAACACTTCCTTGCAAGCTTCGGCCGCTGCAATGTACTCGGCCTCTGTTGTTGATAATGAAAGGCACTTCTGCAGCCTTGATTGCCATGACACTGCTCCCCCTGCAAATGTCATCAGGTATCCCGATGTGGACTTTCAAATTCCTATAACTTTTGAACGGTGTACTTATTTTTAATTCCATCTGCACTGATGTGTTCTATGCGACAAGCGAACAAAATAGACGCCACTTGCATATGTTTTGAATAATTTTTTTTCTAGTACCAATTTATGTGTACTATAATGCATAACTTATAACTTATGCCAAAACTTAGAAACATAAAAGTTATAAAAACACGACTTATGTACAAAAGTTATGAAACTTGTGCTATATAAGTTATGGTAAAATATTATACTGCAAAAGTTGTGATATATAAGTTATGGTAATAATTAAGTTATGCATAAAGGTTATGTGTATAACTTGATAGCTTCAAAAAAACTTATGTGTATAACTTAACTTAGATATATAACTTGATGAATGACTTAAATGTAAAATTGGACATATAAGTTGTATTCAAGAACTTGGATGTACAAATTAATATCAGAACATATTAAAACTATATACAAAAAATAACTAAGTAGTATAACTTATAAATATGTAACAAAGAAAAGATAAAAAATGGTAGAAAAAAAATAAAGGAAGAAAAAAAAGAAACGTTCGTAACAGCAAATGAAGAAGACACGTCCGTACATATCACAAAAGAATCATTTGGATGTTTTTTTTAGGAATCATTTGGATGTTAGCTAAATCGAAATGGGGAACGAAAATCATATGTCACCCGAACGACCAAAACTAATTAATCATTGCAACTGTCTTCAAGCATAGGCCCACCACGTGTCCGCAAAATTAAAGACGGCAGATACGTTCGCCAACGCAAACACGCGCCAAAACTGGATTCTGGGTGGGTTGGTGCGGTGCTTCGTTCGCTGGGGGGAAAAAAAACGAGCGAACGTTCGTGGTAATGGAATTGGGGTACTATTGCCGTTTCTTCCGCAGCTAACACATGGAATTGGGAGCCGTAATAAGAAAACCATCGGTCACCAGAAACGGAGACATACCCATAATTGAGCAATTATGTCCCATTCGCTGATAAGCTATGGCTGAAAATACTGTTGGCTGATTTGTTGTGAGAGAAAAATATTGTTCATTGGCTGAAAAAGTACGGCTTATAAGCCAAACGAACAGGACGTTAACCTATCTTTTTAACCATAAACCAAAAAAATGGAAGGTTTACATTTCTATATATGCCGAGCCCATAATTAATACAAAATTAAGCATATCCTCAAGAATTGCATGACGTGGAATTAAAACCCTTTCTGGTTGGTAAAAGTAGAAGGTGGCATATCTTCAAGGAAGTTTTTTTTTTTAGATTTAGGGATAAAATGTTCCGGCGTCACACCTCCATGACACCAGCCGTCCTTACAAATTGATTTGTAGGGACGGTCTAGGTCCCTACAAATGCATGATTTGTAGCCACGCTTTGGTAGGGGCGGCTGATCAAACCGCCCCTACAAATCATCTGGAGCCGTCCCTACAAAAGGTTTATGTAGTAGTGATAAACGAGTATAGCTACATTTTTATTTTATATATTATAGATTAAAAAAGATCAAATTAAGAGGTAATTACGCTCACCACGAGACCAACCGCAATCTGGTTGGTAAGAGTAGAAGGTGGCTGACCGCCGTGATAATTATCGTCCAGCGTATTGCCAATCAAAGGTTAGGTCATCGAGAATTCGTCAGGGTGGACGGTATGGCACGTCTGCTCGAGCGCCAAGGTACGGTCCGTTGGTGGCGTACGCTGCGGCGACCTGCATGCATACATACAGCAACTAATTCACATACGATCCCAACACTGAAAACGTATACTCCCTCCGTTCCATTGAGTTTGTCGCTCGGGAACCGGGATTGTGAGGGGGGCACGGTTTTCCAACGACAAACTCAATGGGACGGAGGGAGTACGTACGTACTGACAGAAAGTCAGGTCGAGACGCGCCCATCCACAAAAACGAACACCACTCCAGTCACATCACAAAGCATGCATGGCGACTGATCTGATCGCTGCCGTGCAGTGCAGCCAGATCCATCTCTTAATTTAATTACCTCCACTTTACCGTTGGACGTGTCCATGGAGGTTAGGAGATCGAAGCTGGCGTTGCCGCCGATGGCAGGGCGCCCGAACGGCGAGGCCCGGCGCACCATCTCGGCGACCTCCAGGTTGGCACGGCTCGAGTTTCTCCGGATAGGGACGCTCCCGGCCGGGCACTTTTCGCCACGTCCGGTGGTGGTGATGGCCCGGCGGTTTCGACGCAGACGCCGCGGCGGCCATCGATTTCATGCTCTTTTTCGGCTTCGCCTAGCGAGATGTACGTCACCGATCAAGACATAGGTCAGCATAGCACAAATCAGCAACAGATTAATTAAAGGATCGATCCGAGGAAGTAAGAGGGATTGACACGTCAAAATCAGCATTGGCAAAAAAGAAAGAAGACAACGAAGAATTTGAAGGATAGAGACCTGAAGTATTTCTGTGCTCTTCTCAAGTGGAGCGCGCTTGATGAGCGCCGGCTGGTGGTACATGTCCACGCAGGCAATCACGTCGCCGTCGTCACTCTGTGCCATTATTTGCATGATCAGCAAAACAAACATGTGTACGTGTCACTCGATGGTATATATAGCATGTACGTACACAAGTGTATATACCTGGATGGTCCTGTGAACCGGCGCCGCGCGAGCTCCAATCACCATCGCTACCATTAGGACTACGATAGCTTTGACCACGCACATCAAATCCATAATGCTAGTCTAATCCACGCAAGATTATTATATCCTGTACAACGTGCATTGTCGTCACTACTGGATTCAGGTTCTTTGTCGAGTGCCTCAGGCACTCGGCAAAGGCCAAATTGCACTTGGCAAAGCCTTTACCGAGTGCGGCACTCGACAAAGAACACATGGTAAAAAATTGATCGGCAAAGACCTCTTTGCCGAGTGTCTTTTATCGGGCACTCGGCAAAGGCTTTGCCGAGAGCCCGGGGGCACTCGGCAAAGAAAAGCGACCGTCACGGCGACGAATCCGTTGACGGTGGCTTTGCCGAGTGCCAACCCTGCAGGCACTCGACAAAGATTTTTTATTTTTTTAAAAAAAATTCTTTGCCGAGTGACCACTGGCCGGCGCTCGGCAAAGTTTGAATTTTTTTTAAAAAAACCCTTTGCCGAGTGCCCTCTTGTCGGCACTCGGCAAAGTTTAATTTTTTTTAAATTCTTTGCCGAGTGCCCTCTGGCCGGCACTCGGCAAAGTTTGAATTTCTTTTAAAAAAAATTCTTTGCCGAGTGCCCTCCTTCCGGCACTCGGCAAAGTTTGAATTTTTTTTTAAAAAAAAATTCTTTGCCGAGTGCCCTCTGGCCGGCACTCGACAAAGTTTGAATTTTTTTTAAAATTCTTTGCCGAGTGCCCTCTGACCGGCACTCGGCAAAGTTTGAATTTATTTTTTTTTAAAAAATTCTTTGTCGAGTGCCCTCTTGCCGGCACTCGACAAAGTTTGAATTTATTTTTTTTAAAAAAATTCTTTGTCGAGTGCCCTCTGACCGGCACTCGGCAAAGTTTGAATTTATTTTTTTAAAAAAATTCTTTGTCGAGTGCCCTCTTGCTGGCACTCGGCAAAGTTTGATTTTTTTAAATTCTTAGTTCCAGCTTTGTCGAGTGTTGTGACCATAGCATTCAGCAACGGGATCATTTGCCGAGTGCAACACTCGGCAAAGTGACCCAAAACGGCAATTTTTTTATATTCCATCATGACAAATAAATTCATACAATTATATATCTCATCCATCACATATATATCTCATCCATCACATATATATCTCATCCATCGACACATCCATCCGCACATATCATATCCATCACAATATATATCACATATATAATAATAAGTGCTCAAGTCCATCCAAATAAATCCACAAGTCCATCAAAGTCCACAAGTGCATCACAAGTATATCACAAGTCCATCACCAAGTAAACAACAAATGAAAAAAAATACAACGTGCACTCATCTCGGCTACTGCGTCTGTGGTGAAGGCCCAGTTCCATCATTCGGAGGTGCATGAGGTGGATTATTCGAACCACCGTCAGATGGAGACTGCACAAAGGAGAAAAGATTGCATGTGAGACAAGATTATTTGGATAGCTAATCTAGGAAGGTAGAGGCCATACAAGCAAAGCACAAGCGAAAGTAAAAACTTTCATACTCACATGAGTAGCTGGAGCTGCAGGACGCGGAGGCAAAGGTGGAACCAACAGCCCAGCTGGCAGAGAGAAGCCCACACGTTGCCCAAGCCCTTGTAGAAACTCCGTAATGTTCGTCAGCCTCTACGCCTAGGCCTACCGCTCGGCCCGCTCGGCCTCCATCTAGGCTGCCATCCTCTGGTGCCCGGCCTCCAGCTCCTGACGTTGTCTCATTTCTTGTTCCAGCTAGGCCTGTAATATTTCACTCCAATATTTCAGTAATGCAAAGGTAATTAAGGTGTGTAAAGATCAATGTATGATGAGTAAAACAGGAATAACCTCGAGTGCGTCAACCCGGTGCTGTGCAGCGGTCAGCCGTGTGCAAATGGCCGGGCTCTCGCTCGTGCTCCGTGCTCGGATCTGGGAGAGAGAGGAAGCAGAGGCCGTGTCGATGATGCCGTCGCCAAGCCAGAACCGTTCATGTTTCTTGCCTTGTCCCGTCCTCATGACGGCCTCTCCATCAAAGTCCTGGGTGCTTGGATCGTGGTCTGACCCATGGAGCGACCTCGCCACCTCAGTGTACTCACTGATGCGGGAGTGGATGCTCGGGTTAGTGTATGCCTCGCTCCAGGTTGAAGGAGACGTCGGACGTCGCCTTGCCCTTGTGGGCCATACACCATGCCTGGAGGTCCGAGCAAGCCTGACCACTATGTGACGCCGACTGCGAGAAAGACAGCACGATGATTAGAAATCAGGGAGAACTGAGTGTCACAATAGATAAATGAATTCGCGTACCCATACTTGTTTGTATCCGGCGAGGCTGCGGCTGCCTTGATAGTGTGCTGGACCTTGCATCTGCAAACGACGGTCTCGGACATCCCTGTGCATCTTGAGGTACTCCTTCATGAACTACCTCTCCACCATCATCGCCCAGCACTCGGGATACGCTTGGCACCACAAAGGAATCATCTACACATCATCAAGTATTGGACATATAAGAAGATCAAATTAAACCAACTTAATCTCAAAACGAATCAATATTGATGTTCTTCATTTACCTCAAGGTACTGCTCCCGGGTCAGCTGCATCTCTCTTGCCTCTTTCTTGGTTTTCCTCTCTCCAAGCTTCGACCCGTAGTAGGTTACGATGGTCTGGATGCGCACCTCGTGATGCTTGTCGGAGACGAGTTTTTTACAGGCTTTGGTAGTCACCTGCTCCGCCCTGGCCTCAAATCCATCCTCGCATCTGTAATAAGTCTGCATACAAAAGCGATCCATTCATTATTTCAAGAAAAGTCCAATGAATGCGATGTATTGAGCAATGTTGTGCGAGGGAGACTTACCCAAAACTTTGCCTTCACTCGCGCCACCTTGTTGGGATACTCCGCATCGGTGGCGACGGCGTAGTGGTCAAACGAGTAGGCCGGCTCCGTCTTCGATGCGTACGTGACAATGCCGGAGAAGTGTTTCCTGCACAGAAGACCCAAGATGCCGTTGACTAGCCGTGCGCTACCACCCGACACAACCACCCTGTTCCTGCACAAGTGATTAAGAAAAATTATTAGTTTTTTTCATCATATCATATGAAGTAGTGGTGATAACATATAAAGTTACTTACTTTTGCCCTTCGGGGCGAATCACTGGGCGTTGGTGAGGAAGCGGAGCCTGTGGGAGGCTCACGGGACCTCGCAAGTAGACACTCGAAGAGGAGTCGGAGGAAGCGGAATCCGTGCCTACCGCCTCCAACTCGTCGTCCTCGTGCGGCCCCTCCTCCTCATCCGTCTGCCGAACTAGCTCATCGTCCGACTCGTCCACGGGCGCCACCTCCTCCTCCGGCTCCTCCTCACATGGCGTGGGAGGAGACGACGCCCTCATGCGTCTGGCGGTCCTCCTCCTCCTCCTGTCCGATCCCTCCGCCGCCCCCTCCGCCTCCTCCTGCAGCCGGTGTGGTCTTTGGTAAATCGAGTTCACGGACCTATGCCGGTTGCCCACCATCTTTGTTCAATCACCTACAATAAAAAAGAAAAACAAGACGTAATTAGAAATAGGTGCAAAAATAAACAAAACATAATTACAAAAAAACATAGTAATACATGTATTAGAAATATTTGCAAAAATGAACAAAACATAATTACAAAAAAACATAGTATTACATGTATTAGAAATAATCTTCATGATTGAGATTAGCTGGATCATAGGTCTCGTCATCACTATCAACATTGTCCAACTCATCAACACTATCCGAAGCAGGAATGCTGTCTTCATTGTTATTGCCTAAACGTAATCGCTCAAGCATTTGTAGTCCTTCAGATTTCGCACCTCGTCTCTAGCAACCTCGTCTCTAGCATCCTCGTCATCATCCCTTTCATTGTCTACTTCCATTCTTATCTCTTCGATTAAGTTTATGTCAAACCTCCCTTGTAGTCCCTCTTCTTGATAGAACTTTCCATCATATGTGTTTGGATTGAAGTTGTAATCTTCATCGTTTGGGACAGGTAGTTTACCGTGTGGCGATACCTTGTGCACAATAGACCAACCCTTAAGATGCTCGGCGTCTTTGCACGCGTATGACGTATAATAAACCTGGACGACCTGTTGAGCCACAATATAGACATCTTTTCCTGGATAGACGGAATCCTATCGAATCTCGACTAGCCCAAGCTTAGGGGTCCGTCTTGTTACTCCAGGATGAAACCAGTGGCATTTGAATATGACAGGAGTAAGAGGTTTGGAACCATAGAATGATAGTTCGTAGATTTCTTCAATTTTTCCATAATAGTCGAGTCCATCAGTGCCGGGCGTAACAACTCCATTGTTTGTGGTTTTTTGATTGGACCGACTCTGCTCGTAGCTTGCTGTGTGAAAATGATATCCATTCACGTCATAACCGGTAAATGACTTGACCCTCATCGAACTGTCCTAGGTGAAAGTCATCAAACATGTCTGCTACCCCGGCATCAGCATCAAAAGCCTCCACCCGTGCTCTCACCACCTCCTCTCTCATACGATGGGCTTCACTATGGTGGACCCACCGGGTGTAGTTCGGCGTAAATCTATTCTTCACAAGATGTTTACCCATTTCCACCTTGTTTACCCTTATCCTGTTTTCACATTTGCTACAGGGACACAAAACTAGGCAACGTCCTTTAGCAGCCTTGCCAAATGCACTGTTCAAGAAAGCATCGGTCTTGTTCATCCATTCCGTGGTGTAATCACTCTGACTTCTCCGGCCCGTGTACATCCACTAACGGTCATCCATCCTCTAACATATGTATCAGTGAGTAATGTAATCATCAATTGCATCTACATGGTGTTCCTACTGTCTAATAGGTGAGGATAGGTCCTAATCCCACCCGCGGATGCATAGATGAGGTTAGTTTCCATGCTCCACTCCTATCCGAAACAGAATTTCGGCAGCACCTCCCCACTGTTCTCTAGATATACGTCCTACCAAAAAAGAGTGCGTATCTGTAGAACAACAGGGAGGTGATGCCGAAACTCTGTCTCGGACCGGAGCAGACCATGCAAACTAACCCATCTACGCATCCGCGGGCTGTCCAAAAAACGTGGACAATCCGAAACAGATACGGTCATAGATATGCAAAGATCTACATACTTCCAACCGTATCTCTTTCGAACGGGAGACGCCTAACTGGGTTACGCGATCTACGACCATGATACGGAAAGAGCGGTTATACCAAGGGTGGCGGCGGAGTCAGGCTAGCGGGGCCATGGTGGGTCGGTGCAGTGGCAAGGCGACGCGGTGTAGGCAGACCGGCACGGCGACGGGAACTCCGACTCGGCTTCGACGGGTTCTTCTCTACAAAAATGGAACAAAATACTGTCATTTAAAAAAAATTCGTATGTGACAACGTGCACCAAACCTTCTCATGTGGAGATGTCCTGGTTTGTAAGCATCGTATGTGACAACGTGCACCAAACCTTCTTAAATTTTTATTCTAGCCTCCACATACGATATCACGACATCTCAACAAGTTTTATGATTTTCGGACTTCGTTTGCTTTTTTATAGAATTTAGAAACACTTCGCACGCAAGTTCGCAGTCATCTTTCGTGAACAAGATGTCCGAAATTTCGAGTCCGTTCCTAGATACGGCCTCACACTACACTCAGTAACATGACTATCATTTTTTGAATCATTAAATTCCATTATTCGTACCACGTGCGGTTCAAATTTGTATTTTTTGAAAAAATTCAAGTAAACGAAATAAAGTAACTAAATATATCAAAAAGCCACAAAAAATCCTCAAATTCTAACTAGGAGTTCTTGGTACCTTAAAAGGGCTGCACAAAAAATTTGGAGGCAAAAAAAAAAACTTTCCCGAGTGCCAGGGCATGGCACTCGGCAAAGGGGGTCTTTGCCGAGTGTCAAGAATAAGACACTCGGTAAAGAGGGTTTTCAATTTTTTTAAAAAAATTCCTCTTTGCCGAGTGCCTTCCCAGGCGCACTCGTCAAATTTCAATTTTTTTTTCTTTGCCGACCAAAAAAAAATCTTTGCCGAGTGCCAGATCTGGGACACCCGGCAAAGATTTTTTTTTAAAAAACCCTTTGCCAAGTGCCAGATCGGGGGCACTCGGTAAAGTATTTGTTTAAAAAAAAACTTTGCCGAGTGCCAGATCTAGGACACTCGGCAAAGATTTTTTTTTAAAAAAAAACCTTCTTTGCCGAGTGCCTAACAGCAGGCACTCGGCAAAGAAGGACGTGGCCGAACACCGTTACGCGAGGCAACCTATGCCGAGTGCCGTGCTTTTGCCGAGAGCCTGTCACTCGGCAAAGAAGTCCTTTGCCGAGAGCCTTTTTTTGCCGAGTGTCCGGCACTCGGCAAAGAACTCTTTGCCGAGTGCAATTCTTTGCCGAGTGTGACACTCGACAAAAAAGGTCTTTGCCGAATGCCTAATTTTTAACACTCGGCGAAGCATTTTGCACTCGGCAAAGATCCCGTTTCCAGTCGTGCGTTTGTATATATAGCTGTAAGAACCATAAAAAAGGAAATAAAGTTATCATATACCAACTCATCGCGCTCACATTAATTTTATCCACTTTTTGGTCCAAGTTTTAATCCTTCCCCACTTTACACTTTGAATATATGCCTGCCTAGATACTCCGTATATGTCTAGGTTCATGTTTAATGTTGACTCATAACATCCATTCGACTATTTCGCCGTTTTAGGCCACGTACAACGCACCTTCCCGAGCTGGAGACAGCGGTCCCGTTCGTGTGCCCTTAAATCGTGTGCCCTTAAATCCGCTACGCTCCGGCCCAAGCCTTCGGCGACGGGCCTCCGCTTCGCTCCGTCAGAAGCCTGGCCTATATCCTGGAGTAAATTTGGAACAACTCCAACAAACTCCACCTTGAGACAAATTCATCTTGTATCATAAATCAACCCTTCATCCTGAACATAACAAAGATAGAAAACCACTGGTGCCAACAATAGTCTCTTGGACTATCCAATTAAACCAACTAAGCTTGAGCACAGCTCAAACTTAGCAACAGGAACATGCTTTGTCATCATATCAGCAGGATTATCATGAGTACTAATCTTGAATACCTTTAGCTTACCTTCTTCAATCACATCACGCACAAAATGATACTTGATATCTATGTGCTTAGTTCTCTCATGGAACATCTGATCTTTAGTGAGGTAAATTGCACTTTGACCATCACAAAGGCAAACTTATGTAAGATTCAACTCCACAAAGCTCAACAGACAAACCTTTCATCACCAAATTAATTCTTTGCACGCTTCACAAATAGTCATATATTCTGCTTTCAAGAGTAGACAAAGCAACAACCGATCGTAAAGTAGCCCTCCAACTCACAAAGACAACTCGCCAACAAGAAACACATAACCTGTAAGTGATCTTCGCTTTGTCTGATCAAGAAGATAATCGAAATCCACATAGCCAATAAGACCCTTTATCAGTTCTTTCAAACTTTAAACAGAATCATTGTGCCTCTCGAGGTACCGAAAATCCACCGAATCGCCCTCCAATGTTCTTTGCCAGATTAGGCATATATCTACTAACAAGACTCATAGCATATGACAAATCGACGAGAGCAAACCATGGCATACATCAAAGACCCAACAAGACTAGAATAAGGAACCCTTGACATGTATTCAAACTCTGCATCTATACTAGGACACCGAAAGCGGTGACAACTTAAAGTGAGGTGCAATAGGGGTACTAACAAATTTTAGCATTTTGCATGTTGAAACGTCAAGAACTTTCTTGATATAATTTTGTTGACTAAGAAATAGCAAACCAGATTTTCTGTCTCTACTAATTTCCATACCAATAATTTTCTTAGCACTACCAAGGTCTTTCGTATCAAACTCACTACTCAATAGCTTCTTTAACTTAGTGATTTCAATCTTACTCTTGGCAGCAATCAGCATATCATCAACATATAACAGCAAATATATAGGTGATCCATTAACATGCTTGATGTAAACACAGCTATCATACTTAGATCTTTTAAAACTATGTGCTAACATAAATGAATCAAACCTCTTGTTCCACTGACGAGGGGACTGTTTCAAACCATACAAGGATCTCTTCAACTTGCACACATATTTTTCCTTGCCAGGCACTATGAACCCTTCTGGTTGGTCCATGTATATGTCCTCCTCAAGCTCTCCATGCAAAAACGCAGTCTTCACATCTAACTGCTCAAGCTCAAGATCATGTGAAGCAACAATACTAAGGAAAGTACGAATTGAACTGTGTTTTACCACTGGAGAGAACACATCATTGTAGTCAACACCCGGAATTTGATTGTAGCCTTTAGCAACTAACCTTGCCTTATACTTTGGAGGCTCGTTTGGAGATAAACCCTCCTTTCTCTTGAAGATCCATTTGCAACTGATGGTCTTCTTATTCTTAGGCAAAGGTACAATCTCCCATGTACTGTTCTTCTTAAGAGACTGCATCTCCTCATGCATAGCAGAAATTCAATTCTCAGTATCACCACAATGAATAGCTTCTTTATAAGTTGCTGGCTCATGAACATTCTCCACCTGTTCAGCACAACTCAAAGCATAGTAAGACAAATTACACTCTTCAATAAGACGCTTAGGAGGTGCAATTATCCTTTTTGACTTGCGTTGAGCAATAGGTAAATCCTCCTCTAACTGCAAAATAGGAGGAGTTTGCTGAACATCATCATGAGCATCATCCTCAGCAACATCATTATCATGGTCACCATGCTCATCAACAGGCTCCACCTGCACACCTGTATCATCATCAACATGCTCCACCTGCATGCGCATACGCTGCAACTCCGCTACGCTCCGACCCAAGCCTCCGGCGACGGGCCTCCGCTTCGCTCCGTCAGAAGCCTGGCCTATATCTTGGAGTGAATTTGGAACAACTCCAACATGATCCACTTCTTTTTTTATCCGAAATAGTATTTTTCTTTCACAAATTCCTACAGCATTACTCCAAACCATCCAAATTCATCGAGAATTCCTACCAGCGAACACGCCCAGCATCACCGTCGTAGCACGTGCGCTAAATTACATCCCGCACTTTCCCTTGAGTCACGCCCCCTTCAGTCGCGCGGAAATTAAATGGCGCTGGATGACACGCATCTCTGTTGGTCGCAGCATGACGCGGCGGCAAGATCGATCCCCGTTGGTCGTGGCAACGGCGGGCCAGCCGCGGCTGCAGTAGCGGCGGTGCGGCATGCAGCACTGGGCCGGGCTTCCTCCATGGTGGATCTTGCTTGGCCGATTCGCCCCCAATCATTGCACACGAGGTCTGATTCGTTATCTGCTAGTGCTGCTGCTACTCGATGGGTTAACCTCGATTCTTTTAAGTGATAGCAGGTCCATCAGAGTTTCTATCTGCCGTTGAATTGATGGTTTCTGCAAGACTGGTTCCTTGAATAAGGCTGTGCAGTTGATGAATGAAATGCAGCCTGTTTCGGTTGGCTAGTTCGTTTCGTTGCTGGTTCGTGAAGAAGTACTGTTGGCTGGTTTGTGTGAGAGAAAAATATTGTTCCGGCTGAAAATTTACGATCGTTTACGACGAGCCATAGCCAAACAAACAGGCTGATGGTTGATAAGAAGTGTATGTTTCTTGACAAAGTTATGTACACATGTCTTATATATTGATGGTTGCAGATGCATTCCTCCTAGCTGATCAAGGAAACTAGTCATATGTCATGTCTGAATTAATGCATCTGGAGACTGCAGATGCTGATGAAGGCACTGGTTGCACTTGGCACGCTATATCGATCAATTTCAGACTTGCTGATTATATGTCATATTGTTCTGAATGCATCACCTTGATTGCCATGTTTTTCACTGCTTCATATATGGCATGTGTGAACTTGTATGTAGAAGAGTTAGCTGTGAGAAATTAGCTACCAAGTAGTTTACCTTTGCTAGCTAGAGACCTGTGAGAAATCAAGTTTGCCGCCCACAGTTTTTTCTTTAGAGGAGAGATTGACCACTATTTTTTTGTTACTGGTTCTTTGTACTATTTGACTTTGCTTAAAGTATGAACAAATGTGCTATTTAAATTATATTATATTTGGGCTTATAAAAAGTTCAGTTATATGTGCAGCTAGAGAATTTTGACTTTTCATTGTGGAGCTTTTCCTCTACTGATTGGTTGCACCCTTTTCTATACTGCATGTAGCTCCTTTGCATTGTGGAGCAAGAAGACTACCTTGTTTTCAGATTGATAGATGCAAATGTTCGGATGTGCCGATGACAACTACATCTGCCAGATCCTATCCTTTTTTTTAAGGAAAAGGGTCATATTAAAATTTGGCACGGTACATCTCCAAATTACACTAAAAAAATCTGAAATAAAAAGTACATAATATTTTATTCGGATTCTTCCATGGTCTTTTTCTCCAATGTCTTTTCTCGAACGCTAGAGCCAAAGTGCATTTCTTATGCTAAATCCAACGACCAATCCCAAAATATTAGACATGCCGCAAGATCCAACGATTCGAAAGCAGCCCAAAACCCATCTGAACCGATCAAAGAATATCGACAGTTGCATCGTCAGGTACAACATAGGATGCGGATACATCACCTCCAAACCTTAATTTCCTCTCCGTGACCATCGACGAACAGATCGATGACCTGGAGTAGTTGTCCATGTTGGGAGCGCCCGGAAGCACCCCTCCCCTCGAAGATAAAGGCCACAACTTGGCCATTTGCCGATGAAATCGACGCCTACAACAACGATCTTGTCATGGCAATCACCGAAGTCATCACAGGAAACACGATCCTGACCGAAAATTATTTGATTTCACAGGAAAATTTATTTGACTAAACCCTAAGCAACTTGATATGAAACTGCACGAAAAAGGATGGGTCCCCTCCCCTTCTTATCCTCGGAAGATGACCGAGAGGAAGGAGGAGAGGGGCCCTAGGCGCGGCGGTGGCAGTGGTGGTAGCAAGGGAAGAGTTGCGGCATGTGACGTCTCGGTGGCGGCGACGGATTCATTCGGGCTTTAATCGTTGGAGTGATGAAATACGATAAAAGAATATGTAGTACATAAAATTTTTATGTGTCAATCATCCACCCACATATGCAAGATATGTCAAAACACCTACCATTCACTATTT
This sequence comes from Miscanthus lutarioriparius, assembly GCA_904845875.1. Classification (NCBI taxonomy): domain Eukaryota; kingdom Viridiplantae; phylum Streptophyta; class Magnoliopsida; order Poales; family Poaceae; genus Miscanthus; species Miscanthus lutarioriparius. Next base: position 73,405,106 of record CAJGYO010000019.1, on the reverse strand, counting down.
GTATAAAAAAAGAAGCAACAAAATAACATAACCCCCCCCCCCCTTCCATGGTTGATCATGAATGTACACATCCATTAAATGGTCCATAGACACTCAAATAGACTATCCGCTGTACGAGTTGTCTATTTAATTGTCTGTGTAAAACTTACAGATAACATTCTGTCTGTGGGTTGTACATGTCCTTGCTAGTGCAATCATGTCATCAACTATCCTTGCATGGCCTACAATTAATCCTAGTATGTAGATTTGTAAACCCTAAATGTTATTATTTTTAATATTTATGACTAATATAAAAAGTATTCTCTCTATTCTAAATTACAAGACGTTTTAGCTTATCTAAATACATTGCTTTTATTGTGTATCTAGATATAGTGTATACCTAAGTGCATAGCAAAACCTATGTATCTAGATAAGCCAAAACATGTTGGTAATTTGAAATTAAATGGAGGGATGCTCTAGTACTTCTCTTTTTTCTGAAAAAATACATGAATCTTCTATCTTTTTTAGATAAAGGAATATAATATTCTGACCTCCAACATTCACAAATGAATTAGTACAGTGTTTTACAACATATCCATGGTGCTCAGAATACACTTCACTACACAGTGAAACAAAGTAACATAAAATAAAAGAATGAGACTCAAGTCTCTATCCTAAATCGACTTCGCCTTCCAACGTCACGGCCTCCCACAAGCGACTACCTTCTGTGAAGACTACACACAATAAATCTTGCACAAGTTGGAACCTCGAACGCCAAGAGTTGCACAAACCCATACCAGTCGATGTTGCGTGAAGATAGACCTCCTAGGTGATGCCTCCAAGGAGGAAAACGACAAGAAACGCCGACGCCACCCGCCTTCAAGATGGAAAACAATGCTTGAAGGAGTCACTGTTGTCAAGACCTATAAGATCTCCGACTAGGCTTTCACCAGCATATATCTCCACAACATCCCACCAACTACCCACACATAGAAACAAACAGTTCGCCACCAATACATCAAGAGTCGTGCAACTTGCTTTGAAGCCATGGCAAAGTTACCCTCGAGGCCACTACGCGACGGCTATGCGCTAGCATTGGCTACCCCAAGAGTGGCTATGGATACATCATTGTCGCTCATGCAGCAATTGTGTTGTAGAGCTGCATGTGTTGCCTCTACAAGCCATAGTGCTAATAACCAGCTCAAAAGTATCTTCATAATCTTAAAGACTGTGTATTGGCTTGCAAAAGGCAAAATTAAACTACATCAAGGAGATCCATTGTTGGCTCAACTTAACTGGCCATCACTCCAACAACATCTCTATGTCTTATGAACCAACGAAAAAAGCGGCTTTGGCTTCACCATCGACTTCGACTTCGTCAACAATGCCTTCACCATTTTCGGTAAGGGACTTTGCCATTGACTTCGGCACCATCGACAATGCCTTCATCAACATTTTGACAAGGGGCTTCACCATCGACTTAAGCACCATCGAAATGCCCTTACCAACTCTTTGGGAACTGGATTCACCATCGACATAGGCATCATCGACAACACCCTCGCCAACTCTTTGGCAAGTGGCTTTGCCACCGACTTTGGCTTTGTCAACATGCCTTCATCAATATTTTGGCGAGTGGCTTCGCCATTGACTTCAACATTGTCATGAAGAAAAGCTATTGATGGTTCAAGTCCATGCGAAGGAGCATGATGCTAAAGGCAAAGTCATGGATGTTCGAGCAAAGTCAACTAGGACAAAGCATATCTAGTCGATCTATAAATTAGAGCCGTGTCATGCCCATTTTTCCCACTGGGGGTTTTTGGGGTGGAGTTTTTAGCGAGACACACGTACGTGGGTTGCGAAGGGTGATCCTCGTAGCCAAGTTCGATCTGTAATTGGGCCACATTAAGTTGTATTTTGCTATTATGTCTTGTACTTGCAGCTAAAATCGAATAACTGAGGGGCTATTGTCGGGGTGAGGCATATGTTAAACCCATTAGAGTTTTTATGGCCCAAATTACAAAGTATGCAGGCTTGTTTGAAAATGTTTTGGGCCATTTATATATTTTACTCTTTTCTAAATACATGTCCCACCAAGGAAAAAAATGAAAACCTCTCATTCTAACTCTCCTATAAAAGAGGGGGTGAGGGGGAAGGTGGAGAGTACCATTTACCCATCAATCATTTGTCTATGTTCCTCTCACCCACCTCTCCTCTCTCATGTTCAATTGCAAAACCAACAAATACAATTTAGGAACAAACAGAACATGAACAACTCATTATATTAGATATGTATTCTTTGGTTTAATCTAAGCTATTAGATGATCATAAAATTTAATGATGTAGACTCTTTTCTTTTTTGATTAATCCAGTGTATTGGTTGGTTTATTATGAAGCGTTAGATTATCATAAAGTACAAATTTAGACATTCCATCCATAATGTTGTAGATTACCATAAACGTCATACACCACAGGGAACATAGGATAGATGTCTCGACGAGACGGACTACTAGAGGCTGAGAGAGTATTGGCCTCGTCTACACCTACTCTCACCAGCTAACCACACACACGATTACAACAAGAACATCTTCCAACAAAGAAAACAAACACACATCTAAATGCAAGCAGCAAGGAGCCCACCATCCTGACCAGGCGGGGGCCAGATCTATGTAATTGGTGAACAGTACTGCCCTCGCTATATGAGCATAGGTGTAGGTGCACGAGACAACAATGATGATGTCGACACCGAACATGATAGAACGAACACCACCCGGCTACAGGAGAACACTACATACTTGATCTACAGTATGTAGCTGTAGACGCTAACCGCCATCATTACTAGAAATATCCACTTCTATGACGAATAGATTTCATCACTGAAGGAGCCAAATTCATCGTAATTTTAGTTTTATAACGAATTTATGACAAAAACCGGTTCGTCCTAGAAGTCGTGTCATTCTTGCATATCTATGACGAATCTGACAAAATCGTCATAGAAGTGCCTTGATCTGTGATAAAAAAAACTGATCATCATAGAACTATTTTGGCATGCAGATCGTCATGAAACTATTTTGGCATGCGTGGCAGGGGGCTGCCACGCTGGTGGGCGCTTCCGTTGGAGATGCTTTCTACGTGTATATGCTATAGCCAGTTTCATTGGAGATGGTTCGGGTACGTGTCACCTTCTTATTGCACAACGTGGTTGTTTGGACAGAAAAATATAATATTTCTCTACTACAAAGAAAATAAATGTCGGGCATGCCAGTGTACCAAAGTACACAAAGAAATGAGAGGGAACACACTTTACTCATATTTAATAAAAATATAAATATCAGTACCTCATACGAATGTGCGCTCTCTGGCTCAGCATACGAGTCCACATATCAAACCGGTACATGAGTCCACACATCAAACCATAAATGTTCACTGCATCAAGCCGTAGGAGTTGAAGACTGAGAGTTACCAGAAGAGCTGAAGTGCGTGCATAGCTCACAGAGATTGTTGTACTCCTCCTGTTGTCGTTTCTTGTATTCCTCAAGCTCCCTTTCAGTCTTTTCTGTCTTCCTCTTCAGTTCATCCACTTGATCGATGAGGGCAACAGAACTTTCCTATTCAGCAGCAAGCTATTCCCGAAGTATTCTCTCCACCGATGTCTCTGTTCTGGTAGAGCTTGTCTGGATACCAGCATTCTTTAAAAAGGTTGTTGCCGCTTTTCTAGGAGGGGGCCTTGACCTGGTGGACACAGAGGACCTTGCAAACAACATCAGCACTAGTAATTGGTTGCTGCCCATCTACAACAGGTTCTGCTTGCATAGTTTCCATAGCTTCCTACGAAATTCAATCAGTAAAATATTAGGTTACAGATAGTGTAAGAGGACTTTAATTGAAAACCCAAGGTATTAATTCATAACAAGTAATGCATAGGTCTTCCTCAGCATACTGCTGATAGAGATTACATAAGCTTCAGTAGATTTTAGTAGATTTCCATAACATTAGGCTCCTGCTATGTTTCTTTCTTTTATGGCAATGGCTTCAATAGATTTCAAGGGAAGCAAAAGAAGGTACTTACAATTGCTGCTCTTGCAGCATCGCTCAGGCCATTTTTTGTACTGGTATGAATGTCCCTGAAGACTTCCACAATATTAACATCTTCATCAGGTGGACCATTTTCTTCTTCGAGTCCTTGATGTTGTTCTGCTGCATTCCTATTGTTCTCCTTCTGTTCACATTGCACATGAGTTTCGATTTATATTTATACAAAGGCAAGAGTAACAATAAAATACAACCATCTCTTACAAATTTTTGCATCTAGACAACATAGGAGCGAGATCCTGTAGCCTGGTGGTACTTCACTTTTGTACGGTTTCGTTTGTTCTTCTCAGATGTTTCCTATAGCTTCATTTATATTAGACTACAGCACAAGTAGACCATAGCAAGACTAGACAAGAAATCGATGGGTTCACACACCTTGTTCTTAGCTCTAGACCAATCTTGACAAGTTCACACCACTGTGTATCGTTCATGGATGAGATAGGAGAGGTCATGCGGATCTGATTAGCAGGGACGCCATTGAAGTATGTTCTCTTCAACCAGTAGCGTTCCTGCCGTACCACAGACTGCATTACATTCTGGCAAGTTTTTTTTGTTGGTGAGTGAGCACCATTAACGTGCAGCGTTCTCTACACACAGAAGTGTGAATGAAAAGTAAATTCATTAAAGTTGCTCAAAACAGAGTTTAATGTCAAGAGGGGATACCCACACATATATTTAGCCTTTCCACAAATCTTGTGCAATAGACGGCGCCAGGTTTCTCCCCTTGTATTCTTTCCAATGCGTTAAAATTGGTACTTCCTTCCTGACTACTATACCTGCCTCTGAGGCAAACTTGGCAGCTTGCACTAGATCATGTGACCTTCTATTCCCCTCGGCAACAGAGATGCGCATCCTCGCTCCTCCTAGCGATTTGCTCATTTTGTCAAGCATAATTCCACGAGTTCGAGGCCTCAGCTTCCTCGCTCTTTCTGGCAATGGTACTACACAGTTTTCATACATTCAGATTATTAGAAAAGTTACATGAATATCAAATAGCTAGTGTAAATTGATTGATAGACATCTGTAAGGTAATACCGGGGGTATGGCCCCCGGTATCCTCAAGACAAGACATGGGCCACACCATCGGAGGTGGCCTAGCCCACAAGATCAAGACGTGCATGGCGCTGCTCGGTGTGCACCGCAAGACATTGTATAGCACCAAATAGGATACTTACCTTGTAACCCTACCCCTCCAGAGTATATAAGGAGAGGCAAGGGTCCCCTAGCGGACAGGATCTAGATAGATCTATCTAATATAGATCAATTCAATACACCAAAGACACATGACGTAGGGTATTACGTCGATCAGATGGCCTAAACTTGTCTAAATCGCTGTCTCTGCGCCTTGTGTCACCATCCGGTTCCTGATTACGCGCATCCCCACCGACAAATCTACCATCGTGGGATACCCCTCGGTGGACTGCCGAGCATCTTTTGTCGACAGTTGGCACGCCAGGTAGGGGGTGTGCGCGCTAATCCTGTGGTGAACCAGATGGACCTCAAGATCAATGCCATCCATGGCAATTTAGCTTCTGGCGGCGACTTCCTTCACCTAAGATGGAGTCATCCTCTTGAGGCTCTTGCGGCGGCTTGACGTCGCTGTGCGAACTCATCATCAAGTCAGCTATCTGCGGCGACATCTCCGGCGTCGCACACATGGGAATCAAGCCAAGATTTCAACGAGATCGGATCCGCTTCCTAGCTTCAACATCGCCATTGAAAGCGGCGTTCCGAATCTACTCCCACAGATTTGGCATCAGCCACTACTTCTGCAAACCATGGCATCAGTTAATCATGACCCTACAAGACTAGATTGGATTTGCATGTTGGTTGTTGCTGGCTACCAGTCCACCGCAGGCATCAACGTTCGGGTGCAAGCTGTCAGGCAAGCAAGAAATCAAAGGCTATGCGATCTACGTCATCATGCAAGCTAGTTATAGCTTCCACAAGCAAGCAACGCTGAGGCCTATACAGGTATATACACGCATGAACAGGTCATCCGAACCACGTCCGACTAACAGATCCTGCTAAATCTGTCTTTGACGATTGGGTTCAACTCCAGCTCAGACACGACAGGGGCTTCGGCTTCCGCGCTGATGGCCTCTGCTATGACAAGAGTCCGACATCTTCATGACATGACCGAATCCGACATGCAAGCAGTTATGTATTCATGCATGTACGTTGCATGTACTCAGCGTTAAGGCCATGGATTTATCTACTCCAACGATGACTACGAAGACAACGCACGCATCAAGCACGCTTCGGCCATGCCCCATCTGCTCCACCATGCAACATCGCTTCTCCGACCAGATTGAATGTGGCTATGACAACGATCTCTCCGTATCTAATCTGCCTAACGCCGACCAGATAACGCCATACGCCGCCGACCAGATGCCCTGTCTAAAGCTAAGTCATGCTTTAATATTTTTCTAAATATTCTCCAATCTTTGCATATCCCCATAATGTTTCTCCGAGCTGTTTTCTCCATGTTTGCTCTCCAAACGATTTTCCGAATGCCCGAACAGTCACGTTGACGCTCGGATGTCCCCAGAGACGGCCCTGTCTCCAGCTCGTCCCTACACGTGCACGAGCGTCTGCCCTCTACGTTATGGGTGGTCGGCAGCGGCTCCTTAGTCACGCCTGTTCTTCCTACACCTGCATGGGCTCCGCGCTCGATGTTATGGTTAACGGGCTAGCTAGGGCTGGAGACTCAGCTACACACTAACTGGTCAGGCGGTTTATATTAAATATAAATACATCTTCACTCTAACTGATCGCCGAACTGCATACGCTGTTTCATCACCATTGCTGATTTTTCTTCGGAGTTTATTTATTTGTACATCATGTACTACCCATTCTCTATATTTGTATTGCAGGATCATTGTCCAGGTGATTGGACCACATGGTGCTCGGATTTCTCCACCGATCAACTAGTCGGACCGCTTGGTTCATGGACTCCGTCGCTGACCAGTTGATCGGATTGTTCGCCGATTGCTTGTACTCAATGCTCATTTCGCCACCGATTAGACCATCATGGGATACCCCTCGGTGGACTGCCGAGCATCTTTTGTTGACATCAACCTAGGCAACTTTCATCGTTCTACGGGTGGGGAGAGACGGGAGTTTGCTGAGAGGGCTCCTCTTTAGCAGGGCTATCATCATATGTCCGTGAGGAGTCTCTCTTAGGGCTAGGTAGGGTGCCATCCCGACTAATGTCTCTAGTCAATTGATGAACTTGCAATTGATCCCTGGGTCTAGGTGTCAGTCGTGATGGAGAATTATGTTCACCTACTACTGCTACCTCCACCCTTTTCCCAGTGGAAGACCTCCGAGTAAAAAATCCATAAGCAGCCTCTTCTAGTGGTGTTGACCTCACTCTCTTGGAGAGCCTTCGCCCTGGACTCATGGCAGCGCTGCCTTTTGTCCTACTGGCAGAGCCTCCTCTATGGCTTCTTTGACCAGACACTAAAATTAGAGATACAAACTTAAGCAGCAAGCATGTACAAATTCCATTGATATCCAAATAGTAAAGCATTGCATGGCTACCTACCCCCTACCCCCTGGTTCAAGATACAACAAGCACCTCATCAATTGATAGGGGCACTGGCTCATCTTATAAATCTGAATCTATTTCATATGTGTCATCAAATCCATCAACTACCTGCCCTGGTTCAGGGATATATTCCAAATCTTCACCATTTCTATCCTTTGTGCTTGACTTTTTTTGCCTTTGGAGACACAGGTTTTGCCCACACGTCGTATTCCAAGTTCTTCCATCTTTCTATGATTCCTTGCGATTTGTGCATCCCGTGCTCGTTCATAAGTAGTTACTGGTTGTTCATCTAGATTACAAAGGCATTTATTAACTAAGGCTTCTACAGAATGTCAACACAGCAGAGAAAGAGTATGCAAATAAGCGCATAACTAGTAACTACAGCTTATACTGAAGTCATTAATCCAATAAAGCACATGTTAGCTACACTCAACTATAGGAAATATGTAACCCCATCGCTATCTACATATCCTTGGTTCAGCCACTATAGTAGAGCACATATCCTAAAAGGAATTTGGGTACCTCTCCCTCCGTGTTCGCTAGCTTTGCTTTGTCGTCGGCACCACCGTTCTATCATTGCGGTCGCGGAGTTGGTGCGGCCGGCATTGATGAAGGGGTACTAGATCTGGCTCTGGCTAGGGATTAGATCTAGTTGGTCATGATAGGTGCCGAGCTAGGTAGGGGATCCAAATACGGCTTGTACTATCGTCGAGGCAGTCCTTCCACCATCTGTTGATCGACCTGCTATCGACGAGTCAAAGTGGACCCAGCCCTAGTTAGGGTTCGGAAATGTATGAGAGAGGGTGCAGCTAGAGAGTGGAGAGGGAGTCGAGCTACTGTTCCGATGGTGCCTAGGGTTCAGAGTGGGGTGGCAGAGGGGGTGGCTGGAGAGTGGAAAGGGAGGCCATGGGATTAGGATATGGAGCTAGAGGAGAGACGCTACGGCTGGAGAATGGAGATGGAGGCGGAGACGGCGACTCTTTGCGCTTTTATGTGGCCATCACATTACCACAAATGCCCTTGTCTGAAATCGATGGCGTGGTAAACCTATTTTTCGTGCGGAGGGCAAAAAAGAGACATCTAATTTTTGGTGCGTGTTGGCGGGGCTGCTCGGTGCGGTGTGAAATTAAATTTTCGGGCAAGCAAACCACCCCGTCTGCTCAGCAGAGAACCAAGCTGGTGCTCGGTTGGTCCGCTGGGCGTGCGCTCAGGCAGCCCACCTGGGTTCGAGTGCTGATACTCGGCCGGGTGCCTCACCTAGGGGTTTATTTCCTATTAATAATTCCAGTTGCCTCGCACGGATGAGCCACCACTATCATATCTTTCAGTCGTATACTCTTAGCCCTAGATATAGGTTGTAGATCTAACTTGTGCACTAGAGGTGTGAGTGAGTGTGTTAGGGTGTGTGCGTGTGGTGTGCGTTGGTGCGTGAGTTCAGATACTACAACTTGTACTCAAAGGTTGAGGCAATAAAAAAAAGAGACCGGAATTTTGGGCGGCCTTAGTTGTTGCCTTTTTGGGTTTTTTCATAATATAAATAAACATAAAACTAAAAGATGATGATAATAAACAATTAAAAGATCCATGAATTTGTCACCTAAAAATTACTAAAAAGATAAAAAATAAACCTGCTTGCTTTAGCTTATTGTGCCGCAACTAGCGATTTTGTGTGTGTATGTGACTGCATCTGTGGCTGTTTGAACTAAGACCTATAATTAGGAAGCAAGGGTAAGGCACGCCCAGGGATGGAAAACCCTCCAAAAAAACTAAATGGGTTATTCAAATGATTTCCACATGGATTTTCCACCCTCAAAAAAATAGTCATGGATTCTAAGATGCTTTGAGTTTTCAGAGAAGAGAAAAAAATTAAAGCACCCTCCTCCTGGCTAGAGCTCTTACGATTCACCAACTCGCCAGTACTCCTACAAGATCAAATATACAGCAGCCGGACTTTCTCGTTCGCGGTAAAATTCAACAACAAAATAACCCTGTTTCTTTCTGGTTCTTTTTCTGATCTGTAGTATGGTAAACATGCATAACGGAATTCATCTGATCAAGTTTCATGTCGATGTAATGCCTAATGGAGGAGCCACATAGCTATTTAAATTTTACAGCACACACATAAACTCCGAGTATTGTAAATTTGACTAGGCCGGACACATCTTACGTTCTACTAGAATATTCCCAATACGTCTAGTATTGGAAACTGTTCGACCAACCCCTAAAATCTAGGACGGCATTTACTAGAAGCCATCTAAGGTCCTCTACATTCGAAGCGATTTACATTAAATTCCATCTCGTAACTGTCCCCCCGCCCCGCGTTCATCCCGCAGCTATTTAACACCAGGTTCCCTTTAAATCGCCCTTGCTCCAACTCCAAACCAATTCAAATCATAGCTACAAACTAAGCCACTAGACCCATGAGCTCCGCTGGAGATCCTGTTGCCCAGTTTTCCACTTTGAAACACCGCGTCAAGTGTAGAACGATGTCGAAGAACATCTTCACCATCAAGGATCCATCTGGCGGGAGCGTCCAAGGCGCCCTTGATGCTCTGCGGGGTGTTAGGACTGCAGCATCTGCCTGGAGGATGAAACATCTAATCCTACGGCCAACCTTGCTATGGAAATGCCCGGCTACGGCCACGCATTCCACCGCAAGTGCATCACCAAGTGGTTTGGCCGGAGATCCACCTGCCCGATGTGCTGATGAGATTTGTCTATGTATCTTGACCCGGCAGTGCAGAGATTCCTCTCGCACTTCACCGAAGAGGATTATTGATTAAGCTCATTGTTTTATGTTGTATAAAATTCTTATTGCGCATCATACTTCTCTATATATATTTGCTCAAAATTTATAATATTTAAGTAAATCTCCGCTCCGTCGCTCTAACTACCGTGATCTCGTCTGCAACTCCGCTTGTTTTATTTCCTACCTTCTCAGAGCTCTCCCATTCCCTCTGCAGATCTAAACCACGAGGAACGTGCGGTTGCCTTCTCGTACATGTGCTCAACACATAAAATACATGACTTCGTGCCATAAGGCCAGACACCCAAGGCAACAAAAAAAACAAACAGAAACCAACTGAGGAAACTTCATCCACTACAACATCTTCACTATCCGAGGCATTCAAAAAATAGCAGGCGGACTTTCTTGCTTGTTCAGTAACATTTCAACATCAATGGCTCTTCTTTTCTACATTAGATTAAGGCCAGACTTTCTCCTCGGTTCAAGGTTCTAGCAAGTTTATCAAAGTTTGACACAGACATGCAAATAACACAACATACTATATTAGCAAGGGATCCTACTCCATGAGCTCAACACATACACTACATGACTTCATGCTATCCCATAGATCAAAGCCAGTCATGGCTACTCCAACTACTACTAGTACTACTAATATAGGACAATGAATAGTACCCAGAGCACATAAAATCTCAATGTCGTCGAATCGGTTTGGTCTTGTTGAGATAGTTGAGGTCATAAGGACTTTCGATCAAGTTGAGATGGCGAACCATCTTGAAAATGATGCAGTCTCCACTGACGTCAACACTGTAGTCAGAGAGCCGATGGGCATCCACAACAGTGCTGCAAAGCACAAAGATTTCTCCAGAATCATGGTCTTCAACAACTCTGGTAATGCGTTGTTGCCCAATAACCGCACGAATCGCAACTTCAACGATTAGACATCACGTAGCTCGGTCATGTACACGATGCCCCCAAGTCACAAGCAACCTGTTTTGTTCTCCTGGCTCCACACCTAGCTACCAAAACACATCATTTGTTGTAGAGTACACATCCTTGGTATGGTAAGTAGTTGCTATCTGTAAACATGATTTCGGTTAGAACAAATGACAATCAAGGAAAGGGGAAGCAATGAGGTTAGCAGACACAATAATAAGTTTATACAAATAGTACGGTTTGATATAAAGGACATTACCTTTATCTAGATCCTAAAACCACTAGGGAACGTGATTGGGAAAATGCAAACGAGTGAGAGTAGGGGGGAGCAAGCAGATTGATGCAGTGCTATCAGACGAGGGAAGGGGGACGCACCTTTCATATAGACCTTGCACGGTTGACGAGAGTGAAGTGAATGCGGCAGGAAAGCTCGACACAAGAAGGAATCGAGAAAAGGAACTTTTGACCACCATGACACGCTTGAGACTTGAATGCCTGGTGCGGTTGTGATGGGTCTTTTATGTACTTTTTTTACTCCAATCCAAGCAGTCACAATAGTCGAGGGGCAGACTGGTTGCTACGACATTCAAAATTGATGACCCTTTATACTATGTCCTACGAGATCAAATATACAGCGATCGGATTTTCTTGCGTTCGCAGTAAAATTCAACAGCTATGTCTCATCCGTTATGCATTAGATCTAAGATGATACTTGTTAAGATGAACTCCTCATTGCATGGTTCTTGCAAGTTCAACAAATTTTATCGAAGACTACTAATACGTGTTTGGTTCTTGCAAGACCAAAGCCACTCATGACTACTAGTACTACTAATACGTGTTTGGTTCAACAAATCGAGGCACAAATCAACCCTTGCACGGTTGCGATGAGTGAATTGAATGCATGAGGAAAGCCTCTACAGTTATTTCACTCCAAGCATTCACAACAGTCAAGGGGTAGACTAAAGAGTGAAGACGAGTTGCTCTTGCTTCCATAAGCAATTTCTCTTGCTTGGTTTTGTAGAGCAGCAGCTAGCTAGAGATGGCTACATGGTTTCATAGGTCCTGATCGTCTGCACTCGCTCGGCTGTGGCTGAAGACGCCGCTTCAAAGCCAACTACCTTACTAGTACTTCATGCATGCAGCCATAGCCGATGCAGTTGTTCTTTGTAGCATATCCGATCTGGTAAAAGTTCTAGTCACAGCACAGTAGCAGAGTAAAATGTCCGGGCTGGTCAAATTTACACGACTCGGACTATGAGGCGTGCATACGATTTACAAGAAGTAGGTAAACATCATTTCATCAGTACTATACAGAGAACTTGTCTATATATATTTGGTCAATAGAGTTTAACCCACCTAATACAAAGTTCAATAAAAGTCCATTTACATGGATATTATTACAACAAGATAAACTAAACAACATCACCATTGTCTCCAGTGAACATTGAAAACACAACTCAGAACATCAGTGTTATGAGATACTTGAACATCACACCTATTTCAGAAATAGAGAACAAGGGCATATCTCAAATGCCATAGATACTAAATGTTAACATCATCTGACCATGTTGCTACTGCTCAGTTGAAAGGAACTGCACAAACTCCACCAATCTCTAGATCATTCGGACGGATTGTAAGATAACGGATACGATGAGAAAATACGGAATGTCTCCTACAACATATGTAGAGAAATGAGGAAAGAATGAAAGAAATGGATGTAAGGAAGGGGGTAAGCTCCTAATAACCATGCGGTTATGACACTTACTCAGATGATTCTGTGTCAAAGGGATCTCATGAGGAGGATCTGCCACAATAACATGAGTCTAACAAGCATCTCCAACTACCGCATTAGGGACAGATTGAGCATCAAGAACCGTAGGTGCTGAAACAACCCCGATTTCCACGAAGGGAAATCCACAGAGTCGAAGTGTAATAAGACCGTTGAAGATCATATTATCCGAATTCCAGTCGAATATCACAACCATACAATGTAATATCAGAGTATAAATAGTGCGGAATTACATAAATTATTACATCGCCGCATTGGCGGAATCAAAAGTAGCATTCATTCAGAACAGCTTGAAGATAGATCGCCAAACACGAGCGTAGGAACGAACCCCTCAACCGTCAAACTCCTCGGAGTTATACTCCTCAGCAGAACCTGTGTGCCCAAAATTTATCAGTACGATTTGTACTGGCCACACCCGACCCTATGAGCATTGCTTTGTGGAAATTAGATGCAAGTTGGATATATTCAAAAAGGAACCTATAAGGCTGGGGTTTCCTATGTATTAGCATATCAAGTACATTATATCAGTTGGTCAAGTTTTAACACCATTCTCACACATTCCACCCCATTCCCATTCTTGAGCCAGGTTTCGATCCTAGGATCGATACACCACCATCTCCACACCATCTCCATACCACACCCATACCATCACTCAGTCGATAGGCCAACTCCCTCTCGGCACTGTCTCATGGCCCGTAGCCCCTGGCTACGTCCGAACACTCACTCCCAGGGGGAGAAGAGAAGGACTCATCTCACTATCTAGTTTAAGCGAAACCCAGGAAAGGTCCATTGCCGACGAGTCGGCATATGTATCGATCGATCAACCATACACTCTGCAGAGGTTTTACATAACCACAAGATCCACCTTCCTCGCTGACCATCGTCAACTGGGCTGATTCCGGCCGCTTGCTAGCCTAGGATAATGCCACTCTACCATTCAGCCCTGGTACACCCCAAGTCTGGTCTGGGGTGGCTGAAACTGTGAATCATGAGCCGGGTCCACAAGTTCTCCATGAAGTCTCGGAAGGGTGTGGGGGAAATCCTCCGCACCCTGTACCTTCCTCACACTATTCGCTATCAACCAAGCAGTAGTGGCAATATCCTACCAAGTAGTCCGGCCGTCCCGCACCATATAGGGCGAGTGGTATGTAAGGCTTCCCAGTGAATCTGAGTACTAGTAAGTCCTTAGGGATGACCAAGCCAGAATGATTTCATCAGGGTTTCTATTACCGTGCCACCACAGCACCTCCACCCTGGGCTCCTCCCATCACAGGATCACACCTAGGGCCACCTCATATACCATTTACCCACCACAGGTATCCATTCCAGGGGTGCCCAGGTAGCACCCCACGGCAAGACTTGCCCCAGGCTCGTCGTTACTCCAACTTGGTCGACACAATCCTCACCCTCCACGCACCCAAGTCACACACGCAGCACTCTCCCCAATCATCAGTTTCCTCCACACATCAATGTAGTGCAAGCGTAGTAGAAGTATTAAGTAATGAAATAGCAAGCGTGTGACTAGCCTAACAGCAGGGTGAGCAGGGGTAAGGTTGCGTCAAGGTAAAGGCCATCAAGAAAGCATTCTACCATGCAAGTCCTATCATAGTGTGATTACAATAAAGTAAAGCACTAGCATTTCTATTTTAGCCATGCGTAATAGGTGCTACGAGGTTGGGTGGGATGTGGCACCTTCAGTGTAGTCGTCTTCGTACTCCTCACGGTACTCACGATCCTCGTCCGTCTGGTTCTCCTCCGAGTCTGCAAACGATTGTATTATAGTCGCGTTAGCGACGTCTATAGAGTAGCATAAAGAAGCAATGAAAATTCAAAAGATTCAAATGCACTCAAACATGGGTTCACTGCGTAGAGCTCAATTTTAGATGAATTTTGGTCCTGGTTTCATATTTTTCTAAGGTCGTATGAATTAGTTATGATTTTCCGAAGTTTAAATCATTTCTGAAAATAGAAAAGGCTGATTTAATCCTGGGCTGACACGTGTCACGCTGTGGTTGGTCCACGTGGCTTGCTGACGTCAGCATGACATCAGCATCACGGTTCCGAGCTAACAGGTGGGGTCCAGCTGACGTCAGCATGACGTCTGCATGACGTCATCAACGTCATCCTCACCGACAGGTGGGGCCAGAGGCTATTGAGTCACTTTGCAGGTGGGTCCGGTCAAAGTCAACGGCGAGGCAACGGTCAACGGTCCTCGGTCAACGGTCAAGGTCACTGACGTGTGGGGCCAGGGCTGCTGACGTCAGCAACTGATGTCAGCGTGACGTCAGCATGATGTCACTCCAGCTGCGCTGGCTTCTGACATGTGGGTCCCGCGTGACGTCATCATGACGTCAGCATCTGACATGTGGGTCTAGAGTGTTTGTGCCACTGACATGTGGGGCCAGGTCAACGGTCAACGTTGACCAGTCAACGGTCAACAAGGACCGGTCTCAAACGGGCTTTGGCGGGCTTCGGGTTGGGTCGGTCTGGGCTGGGCCGGGCCAGCACGTGGCAAGCTGCGGCGCTGCCACGTCACGGACTTGGGCCCCCACTGGGTTGTGGCCTTCGGCTGTGGGCGTGGGCGTGGCTCACGGTGGACCAAGACGCGTCGGTCCATGGACCGCGTCTCCTTCCGGTGAACCGCGTCCATCCTTCTCTCCTTCTCCCTGTGGTCCATGTGCACCGGTTCCACTCGCGGGTGGCCGGCGAGGGGGTGTTCCCCTATTTCCTTGCCGGCGTGTTCCCGTCGGCAATGTGCTCTCCGGCAAGGCTTCCATAGCGGCGCTAACGCCCAATTGACGAGGGGAAAAAACATCGCCAGGTCTCGACGACTGCGATGGTGGAGTCTAGGTGGCGGCCGGGGCTCACCAAGGCGCTGGCCATGGCGGCTGGCGGCTCGGCAGTGCTCGTCGGTGGCGAGGTCGCACACGTAGGCTTTCCAGTGGCTACGCTGGGCAAGTGAGGGCTTCTGGGGTTCCGTGGGTGCATGGCGAACGTGTCCAGGGCTCAAGGCGGGGCTTCGGGTTCCCAGGTGGCTGGTAGGGACGTTCCGGCGGCCATGGCGACCTAGTGACGACGGCGAGGCACGCGGGTGAACCACGGGGCTCCAGCTGGGTGGTCACAGCGTGGTCATGGACGTGTGCGTGGGTGCGTGTGTTCCCAGCGGCTAGAAACGGCCCTAGCCTACACGCTCCCGATGTGGAGCGCCATGGCCGGTGTGACAGAGTCCGGTGGCTAGCAGGGGAAGAACTGGGTGCTCACCGATGGTGTTGTGGAAGAGGGGATGGTGATGTAGTGGTGAGTCGCGGCAGTGTAGCTCCGGAAGCCGTGCAGTGCAGCGTTGCCCGCGTCAGTGATGAAGACGACGGCGTCGTCTTCGGCTCCGACGACCTCCTCCCCCACGGCGGCTTTGGTGTTTTCTCCCCTCCCCTTTCTTCCCCTTCTCCCCCTTCTCTCTTGGTTCGGATGCGCTATGGACGGCCACCAGAGTGGCGGCGGGGCGATGGAGAGGAAACTAGGGGCTCCCGGCCGAGGCTTTTGTAGCCGGAGCTTCGGCCACGGCATGGACGAGCGGCGGATGGGGATTAAGGGTGAACGGGGCGCGAGCTTGCATCCGACGGTTGCAAGTGGTTGTGTGGGCGCGGCGCAAGGGAACAAGGTCGTGCCCCAGGCGTGACCCCCCCCTGGCCCGCCCCTGCCACCGCTGTTGGCCTCCGATCGGTGGGCGGTTGAGGCGTTAGCGTGGAGAAGATGACACTGTGGACGGGGTGGCTGACGTGCGGGGCCCGTGTGGCAGCGGCTGCGAGCGAGGCAGATAGGGCGCGCGGGCATGGGTGATGCGCTGGGCCGCGAGCTAGGCCGGCCTGCTGCGCGCTGGCAGGGCTGCTGCGCGCTGGCGGGCCGAGAAGCCGAGCAGGCCCGGGCTGCGGGGCCTTCTCCTCTTTTCTTTTCTTTTCTGTTTTCTTTTTCTACTCCCTTGATTCGAATTGAAATTTGGTTTTTAAATTTGGATTCCAAATTGGTGCACCATATTCATTGGAGTTTTTGATATGAGGCCCACAACATACTTATGTAAATACTAGGAATTTATTTAGCTATTTTGTATAACAAAACTAGGTGTGGTTTTTGTTATACAAAGTAGAATTAGTTTCTTTTCTCTTTAAACCTTTATTCCTTGGTTTGTATTTTAATTATTTCATGGTTTATTATTTTATTGGAGTTATTAAGCATATCATAACTCAAATGGAAATCCAAATCACATTTTGAATTAACAATGCATGTAATACTTTATTTGTTAGAATTTAAATGAACATGATTAACTAATGATATGCCATGCTTATGTGTTAACTTGGGTTGGGGTTAGACCTAATGCATCTCTTAAGTTGGGTTTCTACACATGACACTCATCATCACATGGGGGTTTTAAGAAAATTTTTGTAGTTGGTATTTTTGGGTGTATGGATTTTTGGGTTGTTACAGGTGCAACCTCCACATCCATATCAGGTTATGGGATGGGAGAGTCAATGTGCGCCTGCTGACCCATTGGTGGGGGAAACCCATGAGGGATGGGATCAACTAACACCCAATGCACAACCACGTACAAACATTACAGCTGGCTCTTCATAGCCGATCTCACATAGTTCTCCCACTGATCCGCACAACCAGTTGGGATAATTCGTTTGAGGATGTTGGGAGGAGAACCTAGGTGCAGTACACCCTCAACTGCAATGCCATCATATCCAAGGCAATGCAGCTCCACCCAAGCCCTTGCAACCATCTCACTAAATGAAGGCCTATCATTTAATAGCACAGGCACGCTTTGCATGTCAACAAACTCAACATATCCATAGCGATCGTATTCAATGGTGCCTCCATGATATATGGTCACTAGGTTATCCATCTAGTTCAAACACATAACGAGACACATGTCCTTTAGTCCAAATTAGACGATAGATAGTACCTAACAAGTACTTTCTAACTACAAACTAATTAAATAAGATAATAACTACATACATAGATACAGTGTACTAACTAAATAGCTAGACCCTATTTAGTTAACTAAATATGTAACTACCTATCTAAGTAGCTATCTAACTATATCTATGTACCTATGTATCTATGTTTCTATCTATCTACATATCTATCTCACTAGATCACTAAGTAAATCAACTACTGTCAATGCGGGACCCACGGGATACCCCGCAAGGAAGAGAGGAGATCTAGTTTGATTAGGATTCCTCCCATGTAATCCTAGTAGTAATATTACTCTGTAATCCTACTAGGACTCTACATTGTAAACCGACTAGGACTCTGGCCTTCTGACTATATAAAGGAGGGCAGGGCTCCTTAGATCAGGAGAGCACAAGAGAGTTAGAGAGAACGGACAATCAATCCAACGCAAAGGCTAACGCCAACTGGACGTAGGGCTATTACTCGATCACGGTCGAGGGCTCGAATCAGGATAAATCGACTGTCTCTTGCGTTAATCGTCGAGTTCTGCATACGCTGAAGCCCGAACAAACTGCCCGGGTACCCCCGTGGTAGGCTATCGGTGGTGAAACATCGACAGCTGGCGCGCCAGGTAGGGGCTTTCGGCGAATTTGCATCCGAGAGCTCGATGGACCTTGTCATCATGATCAATCTACTCGGCACGGCGTGGTTGCTGTTACGTGACGACAATCACAACTCACCGACTGGATGAAATTCCCCGTTATTACAAGACCGACTTGAGTACGTGTTGCCGTCCGAAGTCGTATACCGCGGCCAACCGGAGAGAGGCAATTGACCCGCCGCTGTCCACGACAAGATCAAGGCAACGACATTGGGCCAGTGTCCTACCAGGAATCCGTTTTGATTATTATTCAAGCTATGTCGTGTTCCTGCCATCCACGGAAGGCATCAAAGATAGCATATCGAGGTAGCCAACTGTTTCCAGCCGCTGAGGTCAAATTAGTGGAATTCAATTACGTGTACACCAAAAAAGCCACCACAAAAGTTGCGGCTCATCTAGACCTACGGGATCAAGGCCATGTGCTACACTGCCGCAAGATGTTCCAGCTACTAAAGACTGTTGTGCCGCTGTTAACCATGCAACGCTAGATCAAATTGCAAAAATTATGTGCGCCTGGCGGAAGAATTCTTTTACTTATACCAAAAAAGCTACCAGAAGTTCGCACCGCGACAAGTCAGCAGCATCGACATCTGGCCGCAAACTACCTCGTCAACGACTACTTCAACTTCGTGAGGGCGCTCAGTGACTCGTCAACTACTCGTCTTGACTAGTTACTAGTCGAGGACCACTGCTTCGACTACTCTTCTCGACTACTTCGACGGTCGAATCATCGGTGACTACTTCGACTGCGTCGTGACGCTCGCCAATGACTACTCGTCTCGACCAAAAAACCAGTCGGTGTGTGGCGAGCCTCGCACCATCGACAACTAGTCAGAATCAACTCCGACTAGTCGGCTTCATCAACCACTGTTGATTGATTCATCAATGACAACCTCAACTACTCGTCTCAACTAAAATACTAGTCGAAGACGGACTACTTCGACTACGCCGTGACGCCCGCCGACAACGACCACGACTACTCATCTCGACTAGAAAACTAGCTGGGGGCAGGCTTCACACCATCGGCAACTAGTCAGAATCGACTCCGACTAGTAAGCTTCATCGACGACTGCCACGGCTTCGTCGACAATCGTTCACGAATCAAGCTAAGTCACTTTTCTAATTAATTTTCTGGCTTGTCTCCCGCATGCAGGGCAACACATCGACTACCTATTTGTGTACGTCTCTCGACGGGAATTACCCTCTAGAGCTACACTTTGGTGAATACTCGCCAGAGGGCAGAAAACTCTTGCGCACAATCACGCTCTCGCCGACTACTCACTTTTGTCTTCTCTTAGCCATTGATAATCTCCTTCAGTTGAACATGCCTTAATTCGTGAAAGCCTCAGGTGCACCTGTTACGCCTAAGTGCCAGCACACATACACGAGACAAAGATCTCAGCTGTGCAAATGGCAGTGCCCATAGGCGTATACGAGACAAAGATCTCACACACGTAGTGGCTATGGCTAAACGGGAACTGAGAGCCTAAACGTAACAGGCTAACTACTCGGGAGAGATATGGCCAAAATAAGAGCATGACACAAAATGTTTATATTGATCACTGAATAAATTTCAGTAGTTTCAATATTCTACAAATATGCTACATAATGTATGCATCTTTTCTTTTAGAACAAGCTTCGGCAACGACGCTCCAGGACGCTAAGCGTACCTCCAAAGGCACAGACTAGCTCCCGAACTCGGGGGCTAAGCACCAATTACTGCTCGGAATATCTCCAATGGCTTAGCTAGCTTCCAAGCTCGGGGGCTAAGCGCCAATGAGTACTCGACATGGTTCCTTCGGCTCACCTGGCGCATAAGCTCGGGGGCTGGACGCCGCAAAACTACAAGGATGATGACTTGCGTGAAGATTCGAGACCCTTGAGTTGATTATTCAATACATCCAAGGATCGCACGCTGATTCTACCATGCGGCCGTCAATCAAGCTAAGTCATGGTTTAATATTTTTTCAAATATTCTTTAATCATCATATATCTCCGGATATTATCCATATGCCTCCGTCGCGGCTCTACTACAGTTGCATCTCCAACTACTCAAGTCTTCTCTTAACGGTTGTTAATTTACCTGGGTTGCTGAGGCCTTAATCCATGAAGCCTACTCGCCGGAAAGATGCTAGAGATGTTTAAACGTAACAGGCTACCTACCTAGGGAAATTACATGGCCTAGTAAGAGCAAGATGCGAAAAAATTTAATATGCATTTTATAATGTCTTCTCTTAACGGTTGTTAATTTACCTAGGTTGCTGAGGCCTTAATCCGTGAAGCCTACTCGCCAAAAAGGTGCGAGAGGTGTTTAAACGTAATAGGCTACCTACCTAGGGAAATTACATAGCCTAGTAAGAGCAAGACGTGAAAAAATTTAATATGCATTTTATAATACTGGGACATACTTCCAATTTGATATCTTGTATATCAATTATTACATACTTTCGTATGATTAGTTTGCAGGGAACCATTTTCTAGACCACATCATCAATTGCCAGGACGTCTGACTACTCGACCACATGTCTGAGCACGATCAACTACTCAACAGCTAAGGTCGTCCTTGTTGTGGTGATTCGGAAATTCTAAGGTGGGGGTGATACGGGGTCTCCGGGGAGGGGACTGCTCACCCGAAGCCTTTTGGCAGATTATCTAGGTTGCCTTACTTGGATCGGATCATGGTAGAACGAGAAGATTTTGCATCAACAAGATGAGCACGAATATGAGGATGCACGTGCATATTTATATGTACTTTCATTACTCTTCTTCAAGACATGAGTTTTCAAATAACATAAGATTCAAGACCCTCCAACTTTTTGTTCTAAATAGCAAGAGGCTCGGGGGCTACACTCAGTGAGTGCACTTTTTCTTCAAAAAAGTGCACGTCAACAAGAAGACTTCTTCAAGATAGACCACTTCAAGGTCTCATGACAAAAAGAACCCGGACAGAGCTATATTCGAGTTCTTTTTGATAAAGAACCTGGGTATATGTTCGGGAGCCCTTCGATGAAGAATCAGAGCAATTTTAAGACAAGACCCTCCAGCTCCTTGTTCCAAATAGCAAGAGGCTCGGGGGCTACACCCAGCTAGGTGTGCTTTTTCTTCAAAAAAGCACACACCACTCGAAGATCTCAAGAAGCGCTACATGGTTTCACTCCAGAAAGCACTCGGGCGACGCTTGTTCCTACTCGGCAAGACCTGGAGGAACAAGATAAGGTTTCTAGAGTTCAACCATAAAGTGCTTGGGGGCTTATCGATGTGGGACCCATGGGATACCCCATAAGGAAGAGAGGAGATTTAGTTTGATTAGGATTCCTCCCATGTAATCCTAGTAGTAATATTATCCTATAATCCTACTATGACTCTACATTATAAACCGACTAGGACTCTGGCCTCCTGACTATATAAAGGAGGGCAGGGCTCCTTAGATTGGGAGAGCAGAAGAGAGTTAGAGAGAATGGACAATCAATCCAATGCAAAGGCTAACGCCGACTGGACGTAGGGCTATTACTCGATCATGGTCGAGGGCCCGAACCAGGATAAATCGACTGTCTCTCGCGTTAACCGTCAAGTTCTGCATACGTTGAAGCCTGAACAAACTGCCCCGGGTACCCCCGTGGCAGGCTATCGGTGGTGAAACATCGACAACTACCTGAGTCATCACATTAACTAGTAAATAACAAATGCCAAAACTGTTGCACTACAATCAAAGCTAACTAGGTACACACATTGCAAATTCATAATTTTTACCTGTCCGATGACGGAGTCGTGGATGTCGACGGAGTCGCAGCGGACGCCGGGCGTAGGTCAAGTCGACGAGCCGGGTCAGCGATGGCTCGGCCGGGCGCTGCAGGTGCCGGGGCCGGCGGTGGCGCGCAGCGGGCGCGGGATGCCCGGCGCTTCACGCAGCGAGGCCGGCTCGGCGGGAGCGGGCGGCATGGTCATGGTCACGGCACCGACGCGGCGGGGCACGGCCAAGGCGACCTCGGGCGCGGGTGGCACGTTGGGCGAGGCGAGGGCGCAACGCAGGCGCGGGGACCAACGCGGCCGCGGGCGTGGGGCGTGGCGAGGCGCGGGCGCGGTCGGCGGCGGCGGCGGCGGTGCGCTGCTCGAGCGAGGGAGGTGCGCGAGAGAGAGAGAGAGGGAGATGAAGAGAGAAAGGATTGAGGCCCATACGTAAGACAGGCTCGGCGCCAGTAACCCTGGCGCGTGGCGCCGAGCTCGGCGCCAGTGTCACCGCCACGTCTGCTTCGAGCCCAAGAGCTCGGACGTGTGAGCTCGGCACCAGCAACGATGGCGCAGAGCTAAGGGTCCAGATTTTGAAATCTTACCTCCAGGGACATATTTGTGAATTTTTTTCAAAAAACAGCTAAAAATAAAAAATTCGGTTGGCACGTCCATCTATGAACTCTTGTGTTGGCTATTATTAGAGCATTTTCAAGAGCGTTTCTAAATCCCGCTCTTTAAATCATCATTTGAAGAGTTATTTAATAAAAATAACTTTCTATATATTTTCACTCTCCAACAGTTTTTCTATATATCTCATGCGCACTCTAGAGAGCCATTCTCGTCTCCTATTTTTAGCTACCGAAAAATCCAGAATAGAAGATGGCTATATTTGGATAACTATTTAGAGAAGCTGTTGGAGGGTAGTTTTTTACTAAAATCTTTATTTCTAGTATTTAGGAAGGATATAGAGAGCTTTGTGAAGATGTTCTTAGCGTCTTTTTTTTTGTTTGGATTTGGATTAGGTTTGGGAAGAAGTCCAGTAGAAATCTTGGAGGAACCTGTACTGTTTTTTTCATAAAACCATCCAAATTTTGCAGTGTTATTACCAACAAGGAAATTGTACTCTTCTTTTAATTAGTTGGTTATACTGCACTACATCGTGGGCAGCGGTAGACCGGGTCCTCCCTCCGCCTGTGCAATTTGCTAGGAACCTTCTGGAACTGTCCCGTCCAGCTGTTGATTCGAGGTATGTGCTGCAGCCTGTAGGCTTTTCTATACAAAATACAAAAATGGGCCGGCAACGGAAAAACAGAACGGCGAGTCTTCGTACTAAGCGTGTACATCGAAATTTGGCAAGAAAAACGCGGGAACTTGAGGCTTCTAAGATTGTGTCATTAAAAAATCGATTGCATACAGATCGATATCAGCTGATTCAGATGCGGAACTGGAATCGGCTTTCTTCGAATGACATCAGCAGATAACGTCACCAAGCTACAATTGGCGTCGGGAAAATATGTCGGACTCTAAAAAAAGGAAAAGATTATGGTCCAAGTTATCTTAAGTTAGGAATGTTTTCTTTTATTCCAAAAATCATAATGAGTCGTGTTTGAATATGATTCATATTTAGGATTCGGGTATAAATATTGGACCCGACTATTATAAAAGATATCAAATCAATCAATATTAATTACTTTTTCAGCTTAACACCAACCCTTAGGAGTAGGAGTAGTGTAGATCTCGGCGAGTACTTCAACAAACAGGGCTATATCGGTCCGGCCGACATCCGGTTTGTCTGTAAGTACCGTCATGGCTTATACTTCTGTTTGTAAGGCTGCATCGGTCTGGCCAACCTCTTGCGAGCTCTAGTATAAGCTAGTCATTGATCCTTGTCTAGTTCAAGTACGGATGCATCGGTTAAGTTAGACCTCCACTGCTCGAATTATATTAAGGTCAAGTTATCGGCTCTATCTAAGTTGCATCCTTCGGGTAGATTCATTAAGTTACCGATCTTGCTGATGTTCCTATTGTGAATAGTTTCAGCAATATCAACCTGCCCGATCGAGATCGATCTTGTTCGGCCCCACATCCTTTTAGTCCGTCGTTTATTTTGTCACATCACGATGGTTCTTACTTTAAACGACGGATTATGTTTTATCGACCGTTCTACTTCGATCTTGATCGTGCATAGTACGCGGTTAAGGCATGTCTGATCTTAAGAAGGATTACTAGCTAGTTGAATCTAGTCTATAGCTCACAAAGTTGTTTCCCACAGGCAAGACCAATGCTCTGTGTGGGAGAATTTCAAACTTTGAGCAACAACATGATGAATCTGTCCCTGAGACATGGGAACTCTTTCAAGATTACATTGCGGAATGTCCTCATCATGGGATAGAGAATTGGCTACACATGCAGACTTTCTACCTCGGGTTGACCAACAGTACCCATGAGACTATGGATGCTGCTACTGTAGGTGCATTCTTGTCACTCACCATACTAGCTGCAACAGCTCTTGTGGAGAAGATGGCCTCCAATCAAGGTTGGAATGAAGAACATGTTCAAACCTGCAAAATGGGTGGAGGTATGCATCAACTCAAGGAGGTAGACATGCTATCTGCTAAGATGGACCTACTGATGAAGAAGCTTGAAGATCGAGCTAATGAGAAGCAAGAAGTCATGCATATTCATGATTCTCGCATGACATATGAAGTGTGTGGAAACATTGGGCATTTAGGATATAGCTGTCCTAAAACCCAAGAGGATGTGAACTTTGTCAACAACAACTATTTTCATCCTCAGCAGAATCGAGGATGAAATCAGCAACAAACGCCGAACTACCAATGTAATTACCAAGATAACTATTAAAGTAATAATTTTAATAATTTCAATCAACCACCCTTAAGAGAATTAATTGCTGGCCAATCCAAACTTATGGAGGAATTATCTAGAAAGGTAGCTACCAATGATAAAATTCTAGAGAACATAAATAATAGAATGAATAGTTTTGCTTCTGCCATTAAAAATCAGCATAGCTTTAATAAAATGGTAGAATCACAAATAGCTCAGCTGGCTGGTCCTGTTCCTCCATCCGACAAAGATAAGATTCCGGGGCAACTATAAGATCTAGAAACTGCAAATCTTGTCGATATTCACAATACAGCTGTCGACAAAAGGTGGATAGACTATACTTTGCCGAAAAGAAGAGCGATCCAGAGAGACCTATCATCCCCATCGTCATTGGACCTCATAGTTTTTAAGAAGCTGTATGTGACTTCGGAGCAAGTGTTAACATCATGTCTAAGGTAATTTATGATCAAATTAATGGAGATACATCGTTGTACACAAATATGCATTTGAAGCTTATAGATCAGTCACTCTGTTGCCCCAAGAGAGTTCTTGAAGATGCTATTATTCGAGTGGGACAATCATATGTTTTTGTAGACTTTGTGATTTTGGGAACAGGTGGAGATGTAAGGGCACCCATTATTTTGGGCTGACCTTTCCTAAGCACCGCAAAAGCCATCATCTATGCGGATAGTGCCAAGATCAGTTTCACAATCAAGTATAGAAAGAAAAAGTTTTCTTTCAAGAATCGTGTCTTGCAATCTCCTGGACATCCGCAGACGCCATACCTACCCAAAGAGACAACAGTGACCAAGAAGAAGAATAACAAGAGAAGGAGAAAGAACAAAGCCAAGTAGCCACAAGAAGAATTAGTCAACATGATAAACACACTCCGATCAGAGTACGACCACCTTCTCGCTTCGCCATCGAGTGTACCATTGGATAAAGAATCTTCCACAAGACCTTCTGCGACGTTGGGTCGGGTGTCAATATAATGTCCAAGGTAACGTATGAATACTTATTTGGTGATGAACTTTTGTTCCCTACATATATATAATTGCAAATGGTGAACCGATCAATCCGATTTCTGAAAGGAATAGCAAAAGATGTCATGGTAAGGATACATGATCACCATGCCTTTGCCGACTTCATGGTTCTAGACATGGTAGAAGAAGAAGACGATACACCCATCATCTTTGGAAGACCGTTCCTCAACATTACCAACGTGATTATCTACGTCAGATCTAGACAAGTCCACTTTCAATTCCCTAGAGAAAATGTACACAATTATTTCAATAGTTATACCACTTATGAGCAGCCGAAGAAGTCCCGCTCTAGGAGGAGATGTCAATCATCCCAAAACCAAAAGAGTCAATCCCCAAATAAAAGTTAGGAGGAAGATGAGTAACCTAAAGAAGTTGTAAAAGACGACCCCGCTCCACCAAAGTCAAGTCCACAGACCAAGTAGGTATGGAAAGAAAAGATAACATCACCACCAGAGTCACAAGAGGTGCAACCATCAGGGTCTCCATCCCCGGGACCGACTGATGCACCCAAGGAATAAACAAGATAGGAAAAGAGTCCTGTCCGGAGGACTTAAAAATCCGAACCCTTGCCGAGAGATAATATCAGTAGTTATCCACATTTACTTTTTAGTATTGCATGAATTACTTTTCACTTTAGCATATTTACTTTTCTACATTAGAATTGCATTTAGAACAGGAAGATAAAAAGTTTCATGACTGCATTATAGTATTGCAACATAAATCCTAAGCCCCACGTGAGTAATTTTATGGTGTGTAAACACCCACAGGAAGATTCACTGTGGTGGCATAAAAAATAATAATATATATAACATGCATGCATATTTTTCTTTCTACATTATATAAATAAGAAAATCCAAAAATATTAAATAGACATCCTGCTAGAACTTTGTCAATTAGGAAATGTATCTAAACCTCCAAGGACAATAAATCTATGAATGGTTGATGAAACGACCTGATTTCCGCGAAGAGAAATCCACAGAGTCGAAGTGTATTATGACCGTTGTAGATCATATTACCCAAATTCCAGTCGAATACCACATCCATACAACGATAATATCAGAGTACAAATAGTGCGAAATTACATAAATTATTACATCGCCGCATTGGCAGAATTAAAAGTAGCATTCATTTAGAACAGCTTGAAGATAAGATTGCCAAACTCGAGTGTAGGAACGAACCTCTCAACCGTCAAACTCCTCAGAGCTATACTCCTCAGCAGAACCTGTGTGCCAAAATTTATCAGTACGATTTGTACTGGCCACTCCCACCCTATAAGCATTGCTTTGTGGAAATTGGATGCAAGTTGGATATATTCAAAAGGAACCTATAAGGCTGGGGTTTCCTATGTTTTAGCATATCAAGTATATATAATAATAGTTGGTCAAGTTTTAACACCATTCCCACACCCATTCCACCCCATTTCCGTCTAGAGCCAGGTTTCGATCCTAGGATCGATATACCACCATCTCCACATCATCTCCACATCACAACCATACCATCACTCAGTCGACAGGCTAACTCCCTCTCAGCACTGTCTCATGGCCCGTAGCCCCTGGCTATGTCCGAACACTCACTCACAGGGGGGAGACCCAGGAAAGGTCCATAGCCGACAAGTCGGCATATGTATCGATCGATCAACCATACACTCTGCAGAGGTTTTACATAACCACAAGATCTGCCTTCCTTGCTGACCGTCGTCAACTGGGCTGATTTCGGCCGCTTGCTAGCCTAGGATAATGCCACTCTACCATTCAGCCCTGGTACACCCCAAGTCTAGTCTGGGGTAGCTCAAACTGTGAGTCATGAGTCGGGTCCACAAGGTCTCCATGAAGTCTCAGAACGGTGTGGGGGGAATCCTCCACGCCCCGTACCTCCCTCGCACTGTCCGCTATCAACCTAGCAGTAGTGGCAATATCCTACCAAGTAGTCCGGCCGTCCCGCACCATATAGGGCGAGTGGTACGTAAGGCTTCCCGGTGAATCTGAGTACTAGTAAGTCCTTAGGGGTGACCAAGCCAGAATGTCTTCATCAAGGTTTCCATTTACCATGCCACCACAGCACCTCCACCCTGGGCTCCTCCCATCATAGGTTCACACCCAGGGCCACCTTGTATACCATTTACCCACCACAGGTATCCATTTTCAGGGGTGCCCAGGTAGCACCCCACGGCAAGACTTGCTCTAGGCTCATCGTATACTCCAACTTGGTCGACACAACCCTCACCCTCCACGCACCCAAGTCACACACGCAGCACTCTCCCCATAGTCCAGATAACACCAGTTTTTACCACACATCAATGTAGTATAAGCGTAGTAGAAGTAATAAGCAATGAAAAATAGCAGCAAGCGTGTGTCTAGCCTAATAGCAGGGTAAGCAAGGGTAAGGTTGCGTCAAGGTAAAGGCCATCAAGTAAGCATACTACCATGCAAGTCCTATCATAGTGTGAACATAACAATAAAGTAAAGCAATAGCAGTTCTATATTAGCCATGCGTAA
Source organism: Miscanthus lutarioriparius (assembly GCA_904845875.1). Lineage (NCBI taxonomy): Eukaryota > Viridiplantae > Streptophyta > Magnoliopsida > Poales > Poaceae > Miscanthus > Miscanthus lutarioriparius. Next base: position 73,376,295 of record CAJGYO010000019.1, on the reverse strand, counting down.
TAGGTGCTACGAGGTTCGGTGGGATGTGGCACCTTCAGTGAAGTCGTCTTCGTACTCCTCACGATACTCTCGGTCCTCGCCCGTTTCGTTCTCCTCCGAGTCTACAAACGATCGCATTATAGTCGCGTTAGCGACGTCTATAGAATAGCACAAAGAAGTAATGAAAATTCAAAAGAGCCAAATGCACTCAAACATGGGTTCATTGCATAGAGGTTGATTTTAGATGAATTTTGGTCCTGGTTTCATATTTTTCTGAGGTCGTATGAATTAGTTACGAATTTCCAAGGATTAAATCCATTTCTAAAAATAATAAAGGCTGATTAATTCAGGGCTGACATGTGTCACACTATGACTGGTTCACATGGCATGTAGGGACTTGGAGTGGTGTATCAACTGGTGAGGTGGTCGGAGAGATCGCCGAAGTGGTTGGAGAGCTTGCCGAGGCGGTCGGCAAGCTTACCGAAGTGGTCGGAGAGCTTGCCGAGGTAGTCGGCGAGCTTGTCGAAGTGGTCGGAGAGCTTGCTGAGGTCCCCGACGTTGGCGTGGTCACATCATAGGCATGATGTCAGCATGGCGCCATCAGAGCTAAACCGTGGCTGACATGTGGGTCCCGCTGACGTCAGCATGACGTCATCATCCCGGTTGGTCACTGACAGCTGGATCCGGGGTCAAACAGTGACTAAAAGGTGAGGCGCAGTTCATGGTGAACCCGCCTGCGTTGGTCCATAGACCGCAGAGCCGGTCTATAAAGGACTTGGTCCACTTACTCCTTCCTAGGGTTCGATTCACGTGCACCAAGTGCACGGACATGTGGCCGGCGAGGGGAAAATCCTCATCTTCTTCCCCGGCGTGCTCCCGCCGGTGGTGAGCTCACCGGTGAGCCTCTCGGGTGGTACTGGTGCGCGATTAAGGTAGGCAAAAGCTTGGCCTTGCCATGGCAGGTGCCCCGATGAAGTTAACGTGGTGGCCGAGCGGCTCCAGTTGGCTGGCCGCGGTGGCGGCGGTCCTCGTACACCGACAAGCGGCGGTGTGGTGGCTGTGGTGGCGGTACCAGAGATTGGTGGTGCGCACGAGCTCCCCGACGCTGCTACGGCCATGGCAAGTAGGTCGAAGGGGCTCCGGGAGCTCTCAACGCCTTCGACCACGGTGGTGGGGGCAAAGCGGAGGCGGTGGCGCTCCGACGAGGTGCGGTGCGGCAACACAGGGCTCCGGTGGGCTTCATCCTCGGCTAAGGTGAGCGTGGTGTGTCTTTCGTCATGGCGGAGCCAGTCGGGGTGTCAACGTCGCCTTTACCACGATGTAGATGACGCGGTGGTCTCGCCATGGTTGTGCTCTCGGCCATGGCATGCAGGGTGGTCGTGCCGGTGTTCCCGAGCCGCTAGGGGTCGGTGAGGCCAGGCCTTGGGCTTGTGCACGTGCGGTGCATGTGCAACATGTCCAGGAGCGGGAATGCTCCGCCTCTGCGTCCCCTAGGTGTGGGAACGCGGTGGTGTTCATGGCGAGTATGGCTAGCGCGGTGAGCTGTGAACGACGTGGCTCACCGTAGGGCTCGTGGCGGTAGGATGGCGGTGCGATGGCAAGGCGAGGCCGTGATGAGGTGCTATAGTGCCGTGCCGAGCAGCTACGTCATTGTAGCTGATCGGGGAGGCGCTCCTGGCTCCGGCGAGGTCCGGTTCCGCAGCGGCTTCCTTCTCCTCCTTGCTTCTTCCTCCTCCCTCTCTCTCTCGGCTTGACGCGGTGTGGTGTTGTGCCACCAACAGCGGCGGCGAACGGGCTGAGGGTTAGGGCATCATGGGCGTTGGCTTTTATAGCCGAGCTCCAAGGGATCCAATGGCAGACGGCGATCGGGCGGTGGTGATGCATGCGGCGCAATCGACGGCCCGCGTGCGGTAGCGTAGGCGCGGCGCAAGGGGGAACAGGGTCATGCTTCTTGCGTGACCCCCTGTCCCGCGCCTGCCACGCTGGTCGGCCCCTGGTCACGCGGGGAGAACCCGTGGGCGAGGGGAAGAAGACGCTACTGTGCTGACAAGCGGGGTCGGGTCGTCAGGCGCTTGGCGCGTTGTGGCTACATGCGGCGCGTGATGGCTGACGAGCGGGCCTGGCTTGTCAACGGCTGTGCGCGTGCGGGCGGCGACGCTGGGCCGGCTTCATGGGCTACGCGCATGAAAGGGCAGGCGAGGCTTGGCTGGGCTAGTTGGGCCGGTCGAGGCAGGCTGGGCTGAGCTGCTGCCTCCCTCTTTTTCCTTTTCTTTTTCTGTTCATTTCTCTTTTCTTTCTTTTGCTTTGATTCAAATTTAGTTAGAGTTTAAACTTGAGCTTTGAGTCATGTAGTGGGTCCCACAAGGTGTTTCAAATGGTGGTCAAAATACATCCCATATATTAGGGTTTATCATAAATATTAAGTAAGTTAGTTAAACATCACATAAGGCAAAACAATCCAAATCACAAGTGAAATTAAGGATGCATGCATGATTTGCTTATTTAGGAATTTAATTACACATGTGGCATAAAACCAAGCTATGCTTATGATTTTAACCTAGTTGGGTCACATCTAATCCAAAACTAGGGTTTGGCTTCTACATGTGTCACTCAACATCACATAGGGTTTTGAAGAAAAAATTTATAGTTGTGATTTTTGGTGTGTGGATTTTTGGGTTGTTACAGTTGACCTCTAACCCCTTATCCTAATCTGTGCCACAAGTTTTGGTGTTCTTGTTGGAGTATTTTACAGGATAATCAAGAGTAAAATCATCCATCCAAAGTATATTTTCCTAAACTATCACTATATTCGCTGCACGAGGAACATAACTTCTAGACGGATGAGAAAGACTTTTGCTTGTAGACTTATTCTAAGAAAGACCACGACAACATCCAGCTTGGGGGTGGAGCATCCCCATGTATCTAAATAAGTATTTCTTTTCCTTTGGTTTTACTATTAAGTTTGCTTCATGTTAGTTAAAATAAAAAGATGCATAATAAACAAAAACAAAATAAAAATTTATCTTAGCTATATAATAGTAAGGTGTGATCTTAAAAATAAAAACAAAATAAAAAGTGTGCGTCTAGTTTTTTATTTTTAAGAAGCTAAATAAATGAACTCTGAGGATAATCTTTTGCAATGAAAATGATGAATAGTTGCTCTATCGTAATTCCTTTCAAGTACCTAGTTTTCAGCCTTGAATTCTCTCGAGTTTTGGATACGACTGTTTTGATATAAGAATTTACTCTGAACTTGAAACTCGTGGGTAGCATATGCTTGATCTAAGTCTAGGTCATTGACGGATATGATATGAGGTCTGAGCTGCTATTTATCTTGTTCCAAGTGACACTAAAGTTCTAGGGATTTATCTTTTGAAAAACATAAAAATCCTACATGATGAGCTCATGTATGATAAAGTTTGAATTCCTACCAGAGCCATATATGATATTTAGATTAGGAAAACGTCCACTTATATGCTGCTTGCATTGCATTGAGTTTAGTCAAGCTTTGTTGACCCTTATGAGAGGTTTATCATGCTTTTAAAATCAAGATCGCGTACACACCACCCACATATGCACTACTCATACACTGGAGGTAGGCGCAAAAACATGCCATTCTATCTAGATCCACCCAAAAATGTTTTACTCCTACACTGATAGTAAACACCAAAAACATGTTCATAAGATATCCACCAAATAAATGCTCCAAGTTCTTGTTGTTATCTCTCAAAAATTCTGTTGTAGAAAAGAAGCATATCGCTATGCAAAAGTTATTCATAAAAAAAAAGAGAAAGATAAGAAAAAATGGACAAGTGTCCAATATATTTAAAACAATGGGTACTTAGATGCCCGCCTGAAAAAATGATGAATAAGATAGCTCATGTTTTCTTGCAAAGTTGTTTCCAAATTTCAAAAGAGAGATATGTTTTCAAGAAGCATAGTAGAATTAGGTTAGCCACCAAATATATCCACCATATATCCACACACATGCACATTTTGATTTGATTGTATGCCTTAACTCTCTCTGGATCCAAGGTTTGACTTTATAATATATGTATTGCAAGTATGCTCTTTCATGCTATCTCCATTCCTATGAGCTCCACATAAGCCTTAGTTATAGGAAGAGAAAGGCATAACACCACGATTGCCTTGGTGAGGATCCACAAATACCATATATATATTGAGAGACTTGAGAGTGTCATACAAAGGAAGCTCTGAGTTTTATTTTGAAAACCTATAAAAACTCCGGAATAATGATTGAGCAAAGAACTTGAGACATAGTGCTTGACTTGATCATTCTGTCTTTCAATTGCTCAAGACCCAAGTGAAGGCTAAGAAGCCCCATGGTTGAAGGTAATATAGGTAAGTTTGAAAGTCAGATCAGTTTATTCTAATCCAGAGGAGAATTCTTGTTTGAACGCATGTGTACTTTTGAGGAGTTGCGTCAATGTTTTTAAAATCCTTAAACTCTTGATCCATTTACTGAGTTTAGCTTTGCTAAGGGACTAGCAAAGGTTAAGCTTAGGGAAGTTTGTTGACGGTAGTTAACAATCATTATAAACCGTCAATATAACATGTATAAGGGCATAAATATGATCATCAATGAAGGTTTAGGGGTTTAAACTAACAAATTCCATGAGTTTTGGTGAATCTGTATTTTCTGCAGAGTTTATCCAGAAAACCATCAAGATAGACCTACATGTCAAATTTAATTGCGCTTATCCATAGAGAAACAGACACAGAAGACTCTAGAAGACTCGGGAGGACTCCACACCAAAGCGGAGGGTGAGACACCGCTAGGTGGGGCCGGCCGACCCCACCTGTAACCTATCCGGCCCCTGGGGCCCACCTATCAGACCCTCATTGTTTTGTCGGTTCTCTACCGCCTCCTAGGTTGCATCTACACCGTCCTTTAAGTCAGTTTGATCCAAGGGCTCACATTGGACACTCTGGCCTATATATATCAGCCCTTGCCCCCTGAGAAGGCATAAGTCATTTGAGAAGACAGAAACCCTAATCATCCTCAGAGTTCTACCATATTTTTGGGTATAGCTAGTTAGGCTAGGTATAGAGGGAGGCAAGCAGGCTTCGCTTGAATTCCTGATCTTGTCAAGAGCGTGGTTTGGTATAATCTTTGTACCCCTCTATCTTCTGTATCTCCATTACTTTTATATGCTAGTTACAATTGTTATGACAATATCAGTATTTATCTTATTCATGTTCTTCGTTATAATGTTCATAGTCTACCTTGCTTATATGCTTAGTATAGTTAGATTATCATTATGTTCATGCATATGTTCATATAGCGCTCACTCTAAGGATCCATGGGTGGGTGGTCGATATTGTGTAAGCGTGGTGCTTATATGTTGTTTACCTGTGGATACACCCTATATTTTGGGTCATGTGGTAGATCGCAGATGTGATACTCCCGTTGAATCCTTTGTAGTCCACTCCCCGAATATAGGCGCACGTAGGGTTCGGTTACGAAGGAAGAGCAAGTTCTATTTTTAATCTTCCTTAGTAATATCTCTTAGGTGTAGATATAATGATGATTTTAGCAATGATTACTAGGTATAATTACACTAATCAATGTATGCTTTGACTTATAATTAAGAATGACTTAAGAATTATTCCTCTAATATTCTACCTGACCATGCTAATGCTATAGAAAGGAGTGCTCTGAGTGATTTATCATTATCATTGATCAATACTCATATATATATATATATATATATTATCCTATTACTTGCCCCTGTTATGAGTAGAATATTAGTTATTGTTTACTTCTCCTTCAATAGTATAAGTTATCAATACATGTCCATGCTAGACCTTTCCTATGGTAAAAATATAAATAACGATACCTGTAATACTCTCGGGTAAAATGCTATAATGGTATATTATATGTGCGCCTGCAGATCTTTTTCATTCATATATTTATTTATTCTTACTAGTCACATAATTAATAAAGAACTGCTTAGTATTATTCTAGTAATAATGCTATGTAGTACCAACAAGTATCTCTGATATCATCACTAGGGATGACAACCTAGTAAAATTAGGAGATATAGATTTATAATAGGTGTCTATTTAAAAACAAGTAACACGTTAATAAATACCAACAAGCATTTTTGACGCTGTTGCTAGGGACTAGATTTAAAACTCTGTTCTTAGTAGGGACGCTAAGAAATGTCAACAAGTACATTGACACAAGTGACCCTTGATGGATGGAGCGTGAAAAATCACGCGGCCAGTTAGGAATTTTCCTCCATGCCTTTCCCTCCATATCCACAGCAAGTATACGATGGTAACCCTCACAGAACCCAAAATAGTGCAGACAACCGTTAAGAAACACAATTGTTGATTTCGACAATGTCCACTCAGCCTCCTCGAACCATTTAGATTCCTTAAACATCCATACTGTAGTTTTAGATGAGTAGATGTCCACACCCACGCACTGGCCATCCTCCTCCATATATTCAAACACATGGAAGTGCGAGGAGGCTATCAGATCGAACCCCAATCGAGCCTCACCAACAGACTGGATTCTAGGCGGCAGTACCTTCAACTCCTAGGTTGCCGGATTGCAGACGACATAGCAGTATCCATTAGTCCCAAGGCACCAGCATAGGATAAGGCCATTGCAGCAATTTGAGACAGCTACATTATTGACGGTGAAGGGTAAAAAAGACAAGGAGGGGTAAACACCGGTGATGTTGGTGAAGTTTCTTTGGCCGTAGATTCCATTGTAGAAGAAGCCGGCCATAGTCTGGGGCATCAACTTATGGTTGTCCGAGATGAGGCATCTCCAGGAGTGATAGACAAATTTGCAGCAGAACAAGGAGCGGGCGTTGAGGTGATGGAGGATCTTGATAAAGACATCATCCATGAGGCTGGCCAGTGCGTTCCTCTTGTTGGGGGCCTCCTCCATTTTGTTGTGTGCATGCAGTAGGATGAGAGCTTGCTCAGTAATAAGATCACTGAGGAGGAAAACAATCCAACAAAGATCCATCAGTGCAGTCCACAAGTCATACCAAAGTGCAACTTTAACAACCATTAACAATTTTCATGGTACGACCTCATCTTAATTTAGAGTAGCACCACATAGATATATATAACTCAAACTAGAGTAGCAGTTAATGGAACTGTAACCATTACAATTCCAGCTAAATCAAGTCTAACCATCACACTTACAATCAATACACGAGCTCAGAGCTTCTTCTATAGGAGACATACAAAGATTAAGATGATTACAATTATAACAGCTGTTGGGTTTTGAAGATAGAAGTCATCATCATGAGCTAAGGCTGGATTTGAGTTGATTCTTGACTTGAAGGTAGCAATTCCTTCTTCATAGGACTTGTACTTTTTATAACAAGCACCATGAAACCTATGAACTTGTCTATGGTAGCCAGGTCAGTTGTAGTAAACTCCTGGCTCATGGCTATCGAACACAACATAGCAGGGATGACTCATCTCAAATCTGCACTACCCGAATAGGCTGCCTCAGTTTTCACAAGTAGAATGTCAGTGAACAAGTGGTAGTGATCATCATTGGCATTAGCAGCAACATGTGCAGCTTAGACATTAATTAGTGGCCTTAGTCATGTGAATGATGAACACAAAGCATTGATTTGCTTTCGATGACTTCATCTTGTTTAGAACCAAATGGATAACTTGGTTGTCAACAAGGAGAAGACATAGAAAGCAAACATATAAGCTGCATCATAATACATCCAATAGCCATGTAGACATCATTGGCACAGAAATGTGGCCTCAGATATGTTACAAGTTCAAAATACCATAAGGACTCACTAGTGGCACTGGAGCATACGAAATAGAAACGTAGAATCAAGCAAGCACTGGACAGAAAAAATGGTTTAAGGCAAAAGTGAAGGGCCTATTTGTTTGACTAGACAGATCTGCAAGGGACACGCGTCGGTAGAAAACCAACCAGTGCCACCTCCTAGTTCTTTTCATCATCGCTGGCCTAACTAGATCTAAAATGCTACAATGTTTCTTATATACCACATGTTCAAGCAAGGACCAAAACAGTGAAGCGAATAGGAAAAGGCGAGAAAGGAGACCTACGGATCGGATCTGTCACTTCTGCCGTGGCACACGACGAACACGAACGCCAATGCCATAGCGCTCCACCAGGAAGACCCACCGCCTAGCCTCCAAAAGGAAGCCTGAGCCACCATAGCACACTAGGGATCCTCCGTTGCCGCCGCTGCCACCGTCGCAAGTCCAACGGGCATAGATTTGTTTCCACTTGCAGGAGATAGGGATATATCTAATATATAAGTCAACCTGTCCACACAGAGAACATATACTACTTCAAAGACATGTCAACACAACCAGGCATCTAGCGCAGTGGTGAAGACGGTCTATTCCTTGCTCTAGGTCCCGAGTTCGACTCCTAGGTCTCATGGTTTTTTTAGTTTGAATTTATTAAACCCCGGCGACAATAAGTGACACGCAAGCCGTAGGGTCCCATAGGTTCGATGGATATGGAGAAAGGTCCCACAGGTACGCATGACACATAAGTCGTCGGGTCCCAAAGGTCAGATGGTCCCACAGATACACGTGACACGCAAACTGTCGAATCCCACAGGTCGGATGGAGATGGAGAAAGGTGATGTCGGGTCCCACAAGTCAGATGGAGAAGAGTCCATAAGCACAAGTGACACGCAAGCCGTCGGGTCCCATAGGTTGGTTGGACATGGAGAAAGGCCTCACAGGTTTGGGTCCCATAGGTCGGATGGAGAAGGGTCCCATAGGTACAAGTCGCATGGAGAAAGGATCGAGCGGAGACTTTTATGATGAACTGCAAGCGTCACGGATGAGTAACTGCAAGTCCCACAGGTACATGTCGGATGGAGAAGGTACCATGTAGAGATCTATGACGAAGCGCCATCGTTACAGATAGAATATTCTTCGTCACGAATCAGTAATTAATTCAATGACGAAGCCTGTTCGTCACAATTCTGAATAAGATCGTCACAGACAAGCAGGAACAGTCGCGTGAGTGATTTGTGATGAAATCCTATGTTGTTCTGTGACTTTTCTGTGATGATACCCGATTTCATCATAGATAAGGGAGATTCGAGGTTCGTCACGGTGATCTATGACAAAACAGAAATTTTCGTCATAAAAGCGATTTTTCATGACGGTTTTGGATTTGTCATTAAAATTTTCGTCATAGAAGTGGATATTCCTAGTAGTGCATGCCGACAGCGACTGCGGATAAGTTGACGTGACCAGCATGTTCTGACCCTAAGCTTGGTCCTGGCGTCCATGGCTAAGAGGCCGCCCTCATCGTCCTTCGCAATCCACGACGCGGTGGGTGTGGCTGCCCAGATGGCAGGAGACCAGCACCACGGCGAGGAAGAGGTAGTGGAGGAGGCCAACGCGCTCGTAGAACTTGAAAGACGTGTCACAGGTAGACGGTGGGCCAGTCATGGTCTATGGCAACGGGGAGAGGCCTGGCTCGAAGACAAACATCGTGAACACGACTATGTTCAATATGCCGAGCTAGGTGGTCGTCTCAAAGACTTCCCGTGGCATGGACGCCTGTGAATTTAAATTAAAGAGAGACTCTCATCGGATCCCAGGGACGGATTTAGCGGTGGGGTAGGGGGCTCAAGCCCCCCTACCACCGCAAATCCCATGGAGCCCCCTTAGAGTCCCTCCAAGGATTTTTTGCCATTGCTACTTTGAGTTTGGAGGTTAAAGATAAGCTTCCTGGATGGCAGGAGATCAGCACCACAGTGAGAAAGAGGTAGCGAAGGAGGCCAACGCGCTCGTAGAACATGAACGACGCGCCATAGGCGGATGGTGGGCTGGGCGTGGTCTATGACAGCGGGGAGAGGCCTAGCCTAAAGACAAACATCATCGCGAACACGGCTGTGTTCAAGACGGCGAGCTGGGTGGGTGATTGTCTCAAAGAACATCCCTGTGGCTCGGTCGTGGTCTATGGCAGCGGGGAGAGGTCGGGCCTGAAGACAAACATCGTGGACACGACTGTGTTCAGGACACCGAGCTGGGTGGTCGTCTCAAAGAACATTCCTGTGGCACGTACGCCTATGAATTTAAATTAAAGAGAGACTCTCATCGAAACCCAGGGACGGATTTAGTGGTGGGGTAGGGGGCTCAAGCCCCCCTACCGCCGCAGATCTCATGGAGATTTTTTGCCATTGCTGCTTTGAGTTGAGGTTGGAGGTTAAAGATAAGCTTCTCGGATGGCGGGAGACTAGCACCACGGCGAGGAAGAGGTAGTGAAAGAGGTCAACGCGCTCGTAGAACATGAACGGCGCGTCATAGGTGGACGGTGGGCCAGGCATGGTCTATGACAGTGGGGAGAGGCTTGGCCTGAAGACAAACATACGGCGAGCTGGGTGATCGTCTCAAAGAACATCCCCGTGGCTCGGACGCTTGCGAATTTAAATTAAAGAGAGAGACTCATCGGATCCCAGGGACGGATCTAACGGTGGGGTAGGGGGCTCAAACCCCCCTACCGCCGCTGATCTCATAGACCCCTTAGAGCCCCTCCTACCGCCGCTGATCTCAAGAAGCCCCTTAGAACCCTTCTAAGATTTTTTGCCATTGCTGCTTTGAGGAGAGGCTGGAAGTTGAAGATAAGTTTCCAGCCCTCCCTGAACTTCCATCTTAGATCTGTCACTACCGGATTCCGATCCTCTCCACTAGCCTCTGGGATGAGCGCCGGTACTATGGAAGTGGTGCTCGAGCGGTGTACTTGGAGGGACAGAAGCTCTTGCAATGGTGGAGGTGGAGGGGTGAGGTTATGTGTATACTTAATTATAGGACCAAGCCGGTGATTGTCCGGGCCGGTAGTATGTTAGAGCAACTTTAACGTGTACCAAACTAGTACCAAGATGGGACCCACGTTATAAAGTCTAGCTTAGCAAATACCACTATGCTTTAACTTGTAGCAAGCTTTAGCACTATATGAATGGGATCCTCTATAGAATAGATAACAAAGAAAGTTAATCATACAGGCTGCCAAATGGGTCTCGTTAGTACTTTTCCTTTGCACCGGTTGCTTTAATTTCTCAGCCTACATGTGCTTTACTAGCTTCGCTTCTAGCAAATGCTGCAACGTATTGAGATTTTTTTTACTTTTTATTTCTCTTTTTAAAAGATGTTTATTTTTAATCTAATTCATATTTTTTCCTAAAACTAGCCCCTTTGGCAGTGCCAACACCAACAGGCATTGCTGCGGCAGGGGTGCCACACTGGCAGCCAAAGCCACGCAGCCCATCCGCATGGCACCACCTGCCGCGCAAATACATGTAGCCCGGTAAAGCGCGGCGAGCCTGATAGCTGCTCAGCTTCCAACCTCTTCTCACTGAGACTTAGTTTTGTTGTTTTTCCTTTTTGACTTGTTTGCTGTGTACCACAACTATGTCCTATTTATACAATCTAATGATTGTTGATGAACATAAAATAGCATTACCCCATTAATGAATTATCCCCCCTCGAGGCCACTACGCGATGCCTATATGCGCTACCACTGGCTGCCCTAAGAGTGGCTACGTCGTCACTGCCGCTCATGCGGCAACCATGCCGTAGAGCTGCACGCGTAGCTCCTACAAGCCATAGTGCTAATAACCAGCTCGATGCCGCCGAACACTCACAGATCCAGCCCGAGGGGCACGATCCGACCATCGATCTACTGGAGTCTGGAACTGCCACCAGAGAGGGGGCCATTCCTAGGGATCTTGCGAAATCCATCTCCAGTCGCCGCTCCACCACACGAATCACCCCATGGCCATGGCGGCCCAGCTTGAGGACTTCGTGAGCCACCAGATGCGCTTCTCAAAGCGCCTCTTGGGACTGTTGAAATCGGCAAGCTCACCGAGTACTCCTGTGTCAGGTTCGTTCCACCAGCTCCCTCCCTTCTTCCCCTCCTGCGTTTTGAGTTACATGGCGCCACCTGCTACCTCCGGATCTTGCAGGTCGTCTGGTAGGTGATGTGCTCTGCCAGCTTCCAACCGGTGAGGAAACAATGGAGCAGCACCAGCGTGCGCATGTGGATAAGCAAGGAGGGGGCGGTTGGTGGTGGCACGTGCAGGATGCACGTGATTAGTTCATAAGTACTACACTACTGCGGTTAAGGACCTGTGTACAGATGAGCGCCTCGACATAAAATTTTATTGATCGATGAATCTGCAGCCTTACAGGCCATAAATGGAGGCTCCATGATGATGAGCAGGACGTGCGGCAATGCCATGGCTGCTGGAAGCCGGGGTGTGGAGTGTGGACACATGCATGCTATGCTAGGGCGAGCACGCGTCTATGGCACCTGCAGGAGCCTAGGAGATCGTGCCAGAGAAGTTGCTGGTACCGCTGCAAGTTGATCCAGTCCTACGGACGCGACAATGGTATGCTTGCTCCATTTGCATCAGGACGTACTTGGGAAGGCATGGCTGCCGACGTGCACGTCTATAACAGAGACTTCAGTACCTCATCAGTTTATACACTTCTCTAGCACCATCTTTTTGCAAGTATAGGCTCACCTGTAATTGTGTAGAGTGGGAACTTTAATTTATTTATTTACTAGCTTAATCTCTCTATAGTTTTACCTAACTACTATATATGGTTTCTTTAGAAATCAAAGCATACGAATGTCCTGAGTTTCTAACACTCCATGAATTATCATCCTAAAAAACACTATAATATTACCGCAACAACGTGCGGGGTATCATCTAGTTAAAATAGAGGTAAAAACCACAAAGTTCACTAAGAAACAAGGGTAAAATCACATGGACGAACTTGTTTTCTCATATACAAGTTAACATCATTAAAAGGATTTCACGGGATAGGAGCAAACTCTTCCTTCAGTATGAAAATACAGGAGAAAAATCACAAAGTTTAAAAGACGAGGGCAAAATCTTCATTTCCCTTCAAAACGAGGGCATAAACGCTTAATCCCCTAAAAAAAGTTGGTCCAAACAGAGAGGGACACAAGTACAGTATCTGCACGCATCAAGAGGGACCAAGCAATACTAATTCGGTTTTCCAAGCCACGATCTATATACTTATGTGGTGTGTTTGGCAAGTGTAGAGAAAGGGCATGAGAATTAGAGGTGGGAGTTAGTGGAGGGAATTGATGTGGGAGTTTGATTTATACTTCCAATCCCATGTTTGGCATGTGCTCGAAATTAAGAGACAGATCGATCAAGAGGGAGTTTCTTCTGCCTTTGTTTGCTTGGTGGGTTTGGGAATGGGAAATCATAACTTAAGTTATCATCAACGGTAGAGATACGCTGTCTTATGTTGATAAGGAATTCTCACTCAATTTCCACCCTCCTCCTTGAGTTAAAAAGGTGAGAGTTGAGGTTCACGAATTCCTCTACCTCTTCTAACAAGAACTCCCGTACCTACCAACCAATTGAAGGAATTTTAATCACACATCTCTTAACTCCCACTCCCTTCTAACAATTCTCGCCAACCAAACGTGCTGACGGAGCAAGGACCAACGATGCCTGCTAATATGTACTTCCCCGTCTCAGAATATTTGTACTATGCATGCAACTTCCAACCTATTCCTAGCCTAACAGATGGGCCAGCTCATGGAACTAAGCCTGTCGTTGGGGAGGGTATGGATACACCCGTACATATCCATACTCGTACCCATATCTTGCTTATCCAAATGTTCCCCTCGCCACTTTTCTTCATACCTGATTTCCCCATATCCATCAGATAATACCCTCCTTCAATACCCTCTCGATCATCTACTGCAGCTCGCGTCGCCTCGCCTCGCTTCCAGATCAAGGCGCGATAATGCTGTGCTCCAACCCCTTCCGTACATCGCCGCCTCTCCTGCTCCAATTCCTCCTCCTCTTGCCTCCTCCACTTACTGATTCCACTGCGCGACTGCAGCCAAGGCGGCGGAGGGGCTGGAGGTGGACGAGATGATGGTCGGCATAGTCGAGAGACGCAGCAGCACGACGCGGAAGATGGGGCGTGTGCTCCACGCCGCCGCACGCTCCACGGGCGACCACGGCTCGGCAGACTGGACGATTTGCCATCCAGCGGAAGGCTCTCGTCGGACTCGGACGAGTTGCGCCGCCAGCGACGAAGTTGGGGACGATGACTGGGCCGAATCAATTATCCTCCCCGTACCCGCATGTCATTGGATATTACCCATACCCGAACAGGTAAGCGCTTTTCTACCCATACCCGACCCGTTTCACATAGGTATGGGAATTTGAATAAAGGGTATGAATACCCGGCGACAGGCTTACGTGGAACCAACCAAACCGTACTTGTGTTAGCCTGCGACACTTTTTTTTTTGTGACTTGCTTGCTTATATTAAGCTCAGCTGGCCGAAGCCTCAAACGTTACAAGGTCACCTACACATGCTGGAGTTACATGCCACCTCTTCAGTCGATGTGTATCAGACTATCAGAGACCTGTTTGGCTAATACATGGGCTACTTTATTACACACTCTATTAACAAAAGAGAGAGAGAAATCAAGTAAGCCTTGGCTAATCTCCACAATCTCCTCCAGAACATGGTTGACAATAGAACGCTGGGATTCCCTTCTCTTCCATAGCTGGACTACCTCCAGGCAACCAGTCTCCAGGTGTACTCGTTGATAGCCAGCTTGTACTCCGATTGCAGCTCGTTAATAGCCAGCTTCTACCAAGCTGCGATACGCATCCTTGGCCCGTATCGCAGCTTGGTAGACAGACATCTTCAGTTCCCCGTGACGCCTCTGATTTCTCATAGTCCACAGCGTCTGTTAGCTAATCTACTGTCACCTTGTGTGAATACAACAGAGGAAGGCGGCGTCGACTTAGCCGCCTGCTGTATGTGAACACAGCAAGGGAAGGCGGCGCCGACTTTGCCCCCTGCTGTGATACAGTAGGCACTGCAGGTGCAGGCGCCGCACGGCTCATCTGCAGCACTGTAGGAACAAGCAATGGCCGGCGCAGAGTCAGCCCTGTCACGTTATCTAGTTACTGTGCCAGCATGGGCGCTGCACATGGACTAGATAGTTAGAGTTGTATAAATAGACATATATGGCAACTCAGTAAAGAGAGCTCAGATTTGCCATCACACAGACAGGACATCGGCCAACGCTGTTGTCTTGTATTGTGCGTGCTTGCTCTGTTCTCCCTTCTTCTTCTAAGCTCGTCCGTAGTGTGTGGGTATGGACAACGCCGGTACGTGGTCTGCACGGCTAGTGGGTGCTCGGCAACACTAGCGCGTGCTCGGTGAGACCGTCAAGTGCTCCACTCGCCTGAGCCGGTGCTCGGCAAGATCGGCTGGAGTGGTTCACTATCGTGAGCCGGTGATCCTGTGAGACCAATGGAGTGGTCTGGAGGCCATCTCGGTGGTCGGGAGGCTAACTGTGGGCCAACAAGTGCCGGCTGGTTCACTGTCGTGAGCCGGTGATCCTGTGAGACCAACGGAATGGTCTGGAGGCCATCTCGGTGGTCAGGAGGCTAACTGTGGGCCAACAAGTGGTATCGGAGCCGTACAAGCGCCGTC
Source organism: Miscanthus lutarioriparius (assembly GCA_904845875.1). Lineage (NCBI taxonomy): Eukaryota > Viridiplantae > Streptophyta > Magnoliopsida > Poales > Poaceae > Miscanthus > Miscanthus lutarioriparius. The sequence continues at coordinate 73,360,792 of CAJGYO010000019.1, read as the reverse complement.
GTCATGCTAACCGATGACGATGACAGGTGGTTCGGAGTTGGGCGACGACAGTGGCACTGTCGTGGCTGCCCAGCCACTACCGGATGTAGTTATTCGCACGGTGCGGGAGGTCAGCGGCACCACTTGGCCGACGCTGACTCGCACTAACTATGGAGAGTGGTCGGTGACCATGAAGGTCAAGCTCAGAGCCCGACGCCTCTGGAATGCTATTGACAAGGGCACCGATGTGGAAGAAGACGACATGTCAGCGTTGGAGGCTATCCTCGCTGGTGTACCGGCGGAGTACAGGGAACCATTGGGGACGAAAGGCTTAGCTAAGGAGACGTGGGAGGCCATTGCGGCGATGCGCGTCGGTTCCGACCGCGCAAAGAAGGCGACGACCCAGCTTCTGAAGCAGGAGTACGCAAACCTCAAGTTCAAGGATGGTGAAACAGTGGAGGATTTTTCCCTCCGCCTGCAGACGCTCTTCAGCAAGCTGAAGAGCCACGGCGTCACCATCGACGAAGAGGAGGCGGTCTCCAAGTTCCTCCACTCCATGCCGGCAAAGAACATCCAGATTGCTCTCTCCATAGAGATGATGTTGGACTTGTTCACCCTCACCATTGAGGATGTGGCAGGCCGTCTGCGGGCGGTGGACGAGCGACTGGGGCAGGCGACAGCAATGAAGGACAGCGGGAAACTCCTGCTGACGGAAGAGGAGTGGGCTGCTCGGCGAAACTCCGGGAAGGCAGCCTCCTCCAGTCGTGGTGGTAAGGGCGAGCACCGAGACGGGGCTTCTTCGGAGAATAAGCACATCGACTCCAACGCCTGTCGGTGTTGCGGGAAGATGGGCCATTGGGCACGGGAGTGTCCAAATCGCAAGAAGGAAAAGAAGGCTCAGGCTCACCTGGCGAAAGCCGATGATGAGGATGAGGCCACTATCCTTATGGTGATGTTCTGTACACTGCACGATGTCGAGGCCATGGAGAGGGAAGAGGCGACGATGGTGGAAGGACCTGGGAAGGCCCTGAAGATCGTCAACCTCGACGAACCACGCGCCCAAGTTCACCTCGGGCGTGTGGGCGTCGACCAGGAGCAGCCGTGGTATCTGGACTCTGGTGCTAGTAACCACATGATGGGCTCCAAGGACTCCTTCTCCGAGCTCGACGGCGATGTTACCTGTACGGTGAAGTTTGGTGACGGCTCAAGGGTGGCTATCCAAGGGTGCGGCAACATCATCTTCAGATGCCAGAACAGGGAGCACCGCGCGCTAACGGATGTATACTACATCCCGCAGCTGCGTTCCAGCATCATCAGCATTGGCCAGCTGGATGAGCGCGGTAGCGAGGTTCTGATCAAGGACGGCGTTCTAAGGATCAGAGACCGGGAGCAGCGACTTCTCGCCAAGGTGAAGAGGTCCCTGAACCGGTTGTACCTGCTCGACCTGAAGGTAGAGCAGCCGGTTTGCCTGGCGGCAAGGCACTCCGAGGAACCGTGGATGTGGCATGCCCGGTTCGGACATCTCAGCTTTGACGTGCTTGGTCGGCTTGGGAAGATGGTCCGAGGGCTACCCCACATCAAACACGGAGGCGAGCTGTGTGACAGCTGCCTGGCTGGGAAGCAGAGGAGGCTACCTTTCCCAAAGGCGGCCAAGTATTGCGTGAAGGAAGCTCTCGAGCTAGTTCACGACGACCTCTACGGGCCGATCACGCCTGCTACATGCGGTGGTCGGCGGTACTTCCTCCTACTCATGGACGATTGCAGTCGCTACATGTGGCTGCAACTCCTGACGAGCAAGGACGAAGCGGCGGTGGCGATCAAGAAGTTCAAGACACGTGCGGAGGCCAAGAGTGGCAAGAAGCTCCGCGTACTGAGGACTGATTGGGGTGGTGAATTCACTTCGGTGGAGTTTGCTACGTACTGCGCGGATCAGGGTGTGGGACAACATCACACTGCGCCGTACTCGCCACAACAGAATGGCGTGGTGGAGCGACGGAACCAGACAGTGGTCGGCATGGCCCGATCCATGATGAAGGCCAAAGGGATGCCGGCAAAATTATGGGGAGAGGCGGTGACCACGGCGGTGTTCATCCTCAACCGCGCTCCAACCAAGGCCCTAACGGGCAAGACGTCGTTCGAAGCTTGGTACGGGAGCAAGCCGAACGTGTCATTCCTCCGAACATTCGGTTGCATCGGCCACGTCAGGAAGACGAAGCCGAACCTCACCAAGCTGGAGGACAGGAGCACACCCATGGTGTTCCTGGGCTACGCGGAGGGTACCAAGGCGTACCGGCTCTATGACCCACGCGGAGACAAGGTGATTGTCTCGCGCGACGTTGTGTTCAACGAGGAGGCGGCTTGGGACTGGAACAGTTCGAGCACGGGGGAAGCAGGAGGCTTCCCCAACACCTTCGTCGTCGAGCACTTGGTCATCCACAGCGGTGGAGACGCTGCGGAACAAGTGCCACGCACTTCGGGAGGAGCGCCGAGCACTCCGGCGGTAGAGTCGAGCACTTCTGGGGCAGTGCCGAGCACTTCAGGAGGGATGCCGAGCACTCCGGGAGGAGTGTCGAGCAGTTTTGGAGGGATGCCGAGCACACCAGGAGTGGAGCCAGGAGGTTCTATAGTGGTGGCGACCACTACAGGACGGGTGCCGAGCACTCCCGTGACAGAGCCAAGATGTCTTACTGTGGTCCCAACCACTCCAAGACTGAGGCTAGGCACTCCTACAGTATGGCCGAACACTACAGGAGTTATGACGAGCAGTCCAGAAGCAGTGCCGAGCACTTCGGGTGCTATGCAGGGCACTCCGACGGAAGAAGGAACTCCATCACTCCCGATCGAGTTCACCTCACCTCCAAGTGACATCACTGAGTTTGTGGACGCCTACCACGAAGGTGAGGAGTTGAGGTTCCGCAGGCTGGATGACATCGTCGGCGGCACAGGTCCCTCAGGTCTGGTGGGTAGGCTGCTCAACGACGCAGAGCTGCTACTCGTCAGCGCAGAGGAACCACCCACGTTCGCGCTAGCCGAGCACGATGGAAACTGGCGACGGGCGATGCTGGAGGAGATGAAGGCGATCGAGGAAAACGAGACTTGGCAGCTCGTCGATCCACCTCCAGGATGCCGTCCGATCAGCCTGAAGTGGGTGTACAAAGTCAAAAGGGACAAGCTCGACGCCATTGTCAAGCACAAGGCGCGCCTCGTCGCCCGAGGCTTTGTCCAGCGTGAGAGCATCGACTTCGAGGAGGTCTTTGCGCCAGTAGCGCGCATGGAGTCAGTCTGTTTGCTACTTGCTTTGGCGGCAGCAAAGGACTAGCGCATCCATCACTTGGACGTTAAATCAGCCTTCCTCAACGGCGAGCTGGCGGAAACGGTCTTCGTCAGGCAACCTCTAGGGTCCGCTGTCAAGGGAGAGGAGCACAGCATGCTCCGACTGTGCAAAGCGCTCTACGGGCTGCGGCAAACCCCTCGAGCATGAAACGCCAAGCTTGACGCCACGCTGGGCGAACTTGGGTTTCAAAGGTGCGCAACCGAGCACGCGCTCTACACGCGACGACGGGGGAAGGAAGAGCTCGTGGTCGGCGTGTATGTGGATGACTTAATCATCACCGGCGCTCGCACGGAGGATATCAACAGCTTCAAGCGAGAGATGGCAGCTCGTTTCTGAATGAGCGATCTCGGCGCTCTCTCCTACTACCTCGATATCGAGGTGAGATAGGGGAAGGAGGAACTCACGCTCGGGCAAAGCGCGTATGCCTCCAAGCTGTTGGAGAGGAGCGGCGTGGTGGAGTGCAAGTCATGCGTGACTCCGATGGAGGAGTGGCTGAAGCTGACGAAGGCCAGCACTGCGGCGAATGTGGATGCAACACTCTACCGGAGCATCGTCGGTGGTCTGCGCTACCTAGTCCACATGAGGCCAGACATTGCGTTCGCCATGGGCTACGTCAGTCGCTTCATGGAGGATCCCAGAGAAGATCACTGGGCTGCGGTGAAGCGGCTACTACGCTACGTCAAGGGGACGGTGAATCATGGAATCATCTTCCCAAAGACCGGCGGGAGTAGGCTGCAGCTCACGGTATTCAGCGATGCAGATATGACGGGGGACATCGACGGACGACGGAGCACCTCTGGCGTGCTCGTCTTCCTCGGGTCAGCCCCAATTTTATGGTCATCATCGAAGCGTAAGATGGTGGCGCTATCTACATGCGAGGCGTAGTACGTGGCGGCGGCCACAAATGCGCGCGCCAAGTTGTGTAGCTACGACGGTCTGCCGGGCGAAGCCGACCGCGGCGTGAAGCTCACCCACCAAAGACCGATGGTAGACAACCAGCCCGCCACCGCCCTCGCGAAAAATCCGGTTCTGCACGACCGGAGTAAACACATCGACGTAAAGTTCTACTTCCTCAGGGACTGTGTTGATGGAGGGCAAATCGTCATCGAAGTTCGTCGAAACCTTTCGGCAGCTCGCAGAGACGTCCTCACCAAGCCGCTTCGGACGACTTCGACTCACGGAGTGAAGGAGATGATCGGCATGGAGGGGGGTACAAGGGTTAGCGAGGGATTAGGGAAGATTGTTAGCTAATCTATCGCCACCTTGTGTGAACACAGAGAGAGGAAGGCAGCGACTGACTTAGCCGCTGCACGTGTGTGAACACAAAGAAGGGAAGGCGGCGCCGACTTTGCCCCTATTTGTGATACAATGGGGCGCTAGCAGTCAGTAAGGTAGCGCCAAGACGGCTCACATGCAAAGATCAGAGGAACAGCAAAGGCGGCGCAGAGAGTCACCCTATCAGGTTATCTAGTTACTGTGCCAGCATGGGCGCTGCACGTGGACTAGATAGTTAGAGTTGTATAAATAGACATGTATAGCAACTCAGTAAAGAGAGCTCAGATTTGCCATCACACAGACAGGACCTCAGCCAACACTGTTGTCTTGTATTGTGCGTGCTTGCTCTGTTCTCCCTTCTTCTTCTAAGCTCGTCCGTAGTGTGTGGGTACGGACAACGCCGGTACGTGGTCTGCACGGCTAGTGGGTGCTCGGCAACACTAGCGCGTGCTCGGCGAGACCGTCAAGTGCTCCACTCGCCTGAGCCGGTACTCGGCAAGATCGGCTGGAGTGGTTCACTGTCGTGAGCCGGTGATCCTGTGAAACCAACGGAGTGGTCTGGAGACCACCTCAGTGGTCGGGAGGCTAACTATGGGCCAACAGCGCCCACATAGCTCATAGGATAATTGTCGTCTCCTTCTCGGAGCACAACCCGGTCAGGAGATCAGACGCCCAGGTTGCAGGATGAAGAGAGGGTAGCTTGACACCCGTTGTAGTTCTGACCTGGCGCCACACCTCCTTTGCCACAGTACATTCAACCAGCACATGCCTGATAGACTCCTCTTGTGCTCCACACACTTCACAACATGGGATAGGCTCAATATGTCTTCTCCACAGAATTTGCCGGGCGGGGAGAAACTCATGCAGCACACGCCACCAAAACACACGCACTTTGGGTGGCACTTTCAGTCTCCAGATCATTTTCCAGGCGTCATCGCTCGAAGAACTTGGAGCCTGTAGTCTGTTTCCATCTCTCCTCCGATTGTATAGGAGTTTGTAGGCTGACTTGACAGTATACACCCCAAACTTCTCTATGTTCCAAGCCCAGAAATCCTGGTCGCCTCTGGCCCTTGGCATCCTTAGAATAGCACGAGCATCAACTAGAACGAACAACTCCCGAATCAGAGGCCCATTCCAATCACCAGATGTGGTCAGGAGCTCGGCGACTTGTTGAACTGCTTGGCCCTCTCTCGGAGTGATCGGAAGGCCTCCAAAATGATTTGCAATCCATCGGTCTCTCCATATATTTGTATTTTCTCCGTTTACAATTCTCTTTATCAAGCCTTGTTGCAAGGCCTCCCTTCCAGCTAGGACAGCACGCCAGGTGCTACTTGCATGCTTTTTCCTGGACGCACTCATGAACTCAGCATCATGATAGTATCTTCCCTTCGGCACTTTTGCACACAAAGACCCCGTTCGCTTGTCTTAAAGTTTTGGCTTGTTCGGCTTGTTTTTTCAGCCGGAACAGTGTTTTTCTCTCACAACAATTCAGCTAGAACAGTGTTTTTTTTAGCTAGTTTCAGCCAAAGTTCAGACCAGCGAATGGGGCCAAAGAATGAGGCCGTTCAATGAGCCGCCAACCTTGTTTACCCAACATAGCTAAGTTAAAACATCTGAGATCGTGAAAACCCATTCCTCCCCCAAGGTTTTCATTTTCGGAAATTAAAATATATCGGGGGTCACAGATAAAGATGATAAACAAGATATATCGGAAATATCGGACCAAATTCAAATAAAATTTAATTTGAATTTAAGTAAATTTAAATAAATTTAAACAAAATTTGTACGAAAAAGATAGATATTTCCTTATCGGCACCTACGGATAAAGAGGATATGTCGGAAATATCAGGAGATTTCGACCAATATTGGAAACCATCTCCTCCTTCATCCTTTGGACAGTTCAACATTTCCCAACTCATCCAATGCATATGCCTATTGTCTGCCGAGCTGCCCCACTAGTAATTTGCCATCACTGACATCATTTTCTTACAGGTGTTAATTGGCAGCAAGAAGCAACTCATAGAGTATGTCGGGACTGCTTGGGCCACTGACTTTAGAAGAACCTCTCTGCCTGCACAGCTAGCTGCCCTACCGCACCAACCATCAATGCGGCCTCTCACCTGCGCAGGTAGATATTCAAACACATCATTGAGGTTCTTGCCGACTTCTGTAGGCAGTCCAAGGTATTTTTCAGCCAATGCCTCCTTGTGAATATTAAGACCTTGGGTCACCTCAGTTTTCATCTCCGGGGAGCAATTACGGCTGAAAAAGATTGCCGATTTATCCCTATTGACCAACTGTCCAGAACCTCTGTTATACCGCTCCAAAATCTCCATTAACCGATCAGCCCCCCTTTGCGATGCTTCTGTGAAGACGATGCAATCATCCGCAAAAACAAGATGCGATATCCAGGGGGAGTGTACACTAACTCGGATACCCCTAGAGATATGCATTGGGCCAATCGACTTCAGGAGGCAAGACAATCCTTCTGAACAGAGTAGAAACAAATATGGTGAGATAGGGTCGCCTTGTCTGATTCCACGAGATGGCCTGAATTCATCTGACAATACACCATTAACTTTGATAGAGAATGAGACTGAAGTGACACATCTCATAATCCAGTCAACAAACTCGGGCTGAAATCCAAGCCGCAGCATTATACCTTGTAAATAGGACCATTCAACACGGTCATATGCTTTGGCCATGTCCAACTTCACCGCACACGCACCGGCTTTCCCTTTCCTCCTTTTCAGATAGTGTATGCACTCATACGCAATGAGGACATTGTCAGTTATAAGCCTGCCGGGCACAAACGCACTCTGTTCCTCACATATAATATCATCCAGAAATTCTCTCAATCTCATAGCAATTACTTTTGAGCAGATTTTGTAGAGAACATTGCACAAAGATATCGGACAAAACTCCTTCATCTCCTTAGGGTTGCTTGTCTTCGGTATTAGCACGATAGTATTGCGATTCATACCGTCCGGCATAGCGCCCCCATTCAAAAAGTTCAGGACCGCTTCTATTATATCTGGCCCCATCAGATCCCAATGTAGGCCCCGTTTGAGACGGCTTCCGTCGGCTTCAGCTTACCCGAAAAACACTGCAGCAACACTGTAACAAAAAAAACGGTTTTCTACTTTTCTGTCTCACTGTAGCACGCGCACTGTAGCACGCGGGGGAAAGCCAGAAAACGTCTTCTCCGGCTTCAATGAACAGTACCGATGTCAGTGGGAGGAAAGGGGAGGGGAGGAGAGAGGAAACCAGCTTCGCGCTACAGTGTTGCTACAGTGCCGCGGTCAGAAAATGTAGAGCCGGCGGAAGCCGTCCCAAACGGAGCCGTAGTTGGAAGAAGCCAGTTGTTAGACCATCCGGTCCAGGGGCCTTGTGCGCCCCCATGAGAAACACCGCTCTCTCAACTTCACTTGCCGCAAAAGGCCGGGTGAGTTGTTCATTCATAGCAGCCGTAACTTTGGGAGGAACATGTTCCAAGACCAACTCCAGATCAAGGTCATCCTCGGCTGTGAAGAGCTGCATGTAAAACTCAGTTGCTATACCCTTCTATTTCCTCTTGATCCACGGCCATCGAGCCATCCGCTCGTCTGAGGGCCGAAATTTTGTTCCGTTTCGCGCGCGCTCTCGACTTGGCCTGGAAGAAGGATGTGTTGCGGTCTCCTTCTTTTAGCCATTGCACCCGCGATCTTTGCCTCTTCATCACCTCCTCCCTAGAGAGTATCTCTGTCATCCGCGACATAAGCTGGCGTTCATGGAGGGATGGGCCGGATCCGATAAGACGGCCACGTTCCAGTTCCAGTTCCCGCCGGAGATTGGCTAGCGTCTTCTTCACGGACCCAAAGACATCACGGTCCTAGGTTTGTAGCCTCGCCTGCACAAGGTTGAGCTTAGAACTCACACCTGCCAGGCTTCCTGCTGCTGCGCCCTCAGCCCAGGAGTCACGCATTAGGGCCATGTAGCTCGGATCTCGCTGCCACATGTTCTCGTACCAAAAATTCTTTTTCTTTCTCCGCCTACGAGTGTGGTTGTTGGGGGAGTATGGGCCAACTCCCCTCGAAGAGGCCTGATCAAGGAATGATGGCGGAGGCTCTCCCCAACATGGCGGAGGCTAGCACAAGGAAAATGACGGAGGTCCTCTCCAAGACGGCAGAGGCTCTCCCCAACGGTTCCTCAGACTGTGCTTGCAGGACGATGCCGGTGACCCTGGCGTAGCCTCCGCCCGGTTAGCTCGTAGGCGTCTCCGGGCGGAGGGGGCGGAGGCCTCCCCTCTGCAAAGCTAATCAAGTACCAACGTTACCTACGTGTGTACAGGTAACCGGAGTAAGGCGCTCACGGACGGCGCGGGCGCGCCGGTTCGGCCTCCGCTCGTATGGGGCGGAGACCCAAGCAGGAGGATGGCAGAACTGGGCGTCGGAGGTCAGCGGCTTCAGCGTCCTAGAGGCGGAGACCTACGGCGAAGGACCAAGGGTCCATCGTCGAATCCTGAGGCCTGATGGGCCAGTTGATCGCGCAGGCCCAGTACCTGAGGGCAGTGTGACAAGATTACCCACGAGACGAAAGGCGAGTAGTGGAATATTCTGAGAATGTACTGTAGCAGTTGGAGGGTACTATTGTAAACTCTGTAAAGTGGTAGTTGAGTCCTACAAATAGGGAAGACTTGTAACTGTACAGGGGGCTGGAGAATGAATGAATGAAACCTTAGTTCTCGTGAGTCGGTATTTAATCCTCATTCTCTCTTTTAGGCAGTGCCTCTGCCGAAGCCAGAGTCCGGAGCCTCGGCCAAAGTCGAAGGCCTCCGCCCCTTTCGTACTCCCACTTTGCCAAAGCCTACTGAATCCCTCGTTTAGCGACCTTCTACCCGGAACCTCTGACAGATGATCTTGTCCGACAGGAGTGCGCCGCGTTCAGGGGCCTCCGCCCGTCTTAGGCGGAGAGACCCCAACCTAAGACGAAGGCATCCGCCCACTTCTCACTCTTGTTAGAAACCGATGTTTCAACAGTGGCGTCCACCGTGCTCGGCACGAAATATTTCGAGAGTTACGAGTTGAAACCATCGAAAACTTTTTTCCAAGTTGAGAGTTAGAACTTTGTTCGGTCGCCAACTTAAAAAATCCCCGAAAGACCTCCGGATGTCGAGCCTTCACACCGAGCCTTCGGCCTCCATCTGATAGCCTTGGACAGCCTCGTGGCCTCGTGGGTTACAGCCCTCGAACAAAGGCTTCAGCTTACTGCAGTTCAGATAAGTCACGAATACATACCCCGATCTGGCCGTCCAAGTAATTATTGTTTCGCCGTTACTCTGCACACACCTACTCTGCTTACAGTCATGTTGCACCTAGATGCATTAAAATATGCAATGATTCACTAACCTTTGTCTATGATAGCGAAGCAGCAGAATTGTTGTAGGCAAGCTTCCTAGGAAAAGCTCCAACAAGCAACGTCCAAAGCTCAAGTATTGTTTTGGCGTCAGCTCCGGAGCTACAGTAACCGTCAGGTGGTTGAGCAAATGCAGGGCCTCCGACCTCCGACGTCAGCCTAGCGCCGACCGTGCCCGTGCCCATGCGGAGGCTGCATCCTTCACGGCGACTACGATCCAGCCACGACCCGCTGCTCACTCCACCGGCACCGGCTGATGCTGGGATGGTGGCGGTCATCCTTCGGCGCGGCCCTGCGCCGACTGTGCCCACGCGGAGGCTCTACGTCCTTCGCCGCGACCCCCGAACAACTCCGGCCCTGATCTGTCGCTCACTTCATCGGCCGCCGGGGTGGTATACCCACATGCTAACAAGAACCTTGCAAGATTTTTTGATCTATGCGTGCGCAGGTACCGTGATCTTTCGAAAAATATGCGGAGGCCAGGTCCGTGACACTGCATTGGTCGAAGGCTGGACAAACACAGAAAGGAAAGCCTCCGCCACGAACCTCTGCTCCTAGACTCCACACAAACCGTGCACGCGCGGATAGTTCATCCTTCGCGGCGACTTGCGAACAAGAGATGGCGGCCGTCCTCCGGCCTAGCGCTCACCGTGCCAGCGCGGAGGCTGCATCCTTTGCTGCAATTCCAGAGCAAGTCAACTCCAGCCATGATCACTCCAACGGCATCGACTGCCGACGGCCCTCGTGATCGTCCTGCCGCCCGCGCCGAGGCTGCGCCCTTCGCCGTGACTCCGGAACAACTCCGGCCACGATCTGATCCTCGCTCCGCCGGCACCAGCTGCCAGGAGCCACCAAGCAGCGAAGGCTAAGACGCACGACCTGGCCCATGAAGCCACTCTGCACCTGGACCACCCAGGCTGCGGAGGCCTACACAACAACAAGAAAAAGAAGGCCCAAGATAAGTAATCCATATAGCATCATGTTATTTTTTAGCAAAGCTTTTATCTGTTCAGATTCAAAAAACCATTTAGCTTCATTTCTTTTGTGTGGCATGTTAATTAGTTGAGAAAGCTAAAGCCACTAAGTTTGACTCACAGAATTCTACAAGTTAAATAATTTCACACTTGAGCTTAGAACCTCCGCTGAGAGCACCTTCTTTACACACTGCATGCTAACCAAGAAGACCATGTAGTTTCTTGTACGTAGTATGTGCAGGTCATAAATTAATCCTGGAAAAGGCACTATCATATCTTTAGTTTCTCACATCTTCCGAAGGCTAGAGCTTCGGACTTGGATTTTCATATTCAATTTGGGTTTTTGGATTTCTGAACCTTGGGCAGCAGCGAAATGTCTATCTTGGCAAGCAAAGCTACGCAGCCAACTTTTTCTCCTAGTGCTCTCTCTCTCTGGTGTTTTCCCCAGGCGAAGGCTATGGCCACGTGTTATTAACAGATGCACTAAGAAGCCCAGCTTCAAATTCATGATCTGCCGCACCTAAGGTACCAAACTAGTGCGAGAGAATAATTCTTGCCAGTTTTTAATTAATGCCTAGTACTCTCGCTCTTATGATTTATTTTGACGCATTCATGATCTAACCTTCGCCTCTTAAGAAAAATTTAAATACCTTGCATACAACTTGTCACCAATGTGACCAAAAATCTTCTCGTGGCCTTCGCCACAATCAAAGCATGGCCTAAGTGGCTATACATGCTTGGTCTTGACCCGGCTAGACTTAAAACAATTTTCAACTTTTGTCGAATCTCTTTTTCAATAACAGGTCACCAGTACTGTAAGTATCTCTTATCCTCCCTTAGAATATATTGTCATTCGTTATATGCGTGTTTTCACCATCTCAAGCCAAATCAGTCAATACTCTACAGCAGGCAATTCTTCTCATTAAGTACTCAGTCTTCGTCACATATCTGTCCAACAATTATATGAATCAGTCAACAACCTCCGCCAGTCAGTGGTTCTCATGGAATATTCAACTCTCGTCAAATAACTCAGTGATCCTCTATGAGTCAGTGAATATTCATCTATAAATGGCCTTCTCTAGTAAGTGGTATTCAACAGTCAATAACCTTCGCTAGCCTTCGATCACCAACGACCTCCGTCATCGATCGGTGGGGCAGCCTTGATCATCAACACCCTCCGTCATCGATCAACAAAGCCTTCGTCAAACCAAAAGCCTCTGTCATCAGTCAGTGGCTCTCATCAATCAAGGTTCCCTACAACTTTCAGCAGGGCATGTGTCAGTAAGGACCTTTGCCGATTATTCATCTGTCAACGGTCTTCACCAGTCAGTGCCTTTGACACGTATTGGCCTACATCAGTCATAGGCCTTCGACAGTGAGCAAACTCTATCAGTCTTTGGCCTTCGTCAATTTGAGCCTCCGTCAGTCATGGTCTTCGTTCATCAATCAATGGACTTCATATATTATTGGTTTTAGGCAGCCTACATCAGTCATAGGCCTTCGACAGTGAGCAAACTCCATCAGTCAGTGGCCTTCGTCAGTCAGTTGGTTTCCATCAGCATCACACCTTCAGCAGTGACTAAACCTTTGAGCCCTCTAACGCTAACGCTTTCCCTCATTTTTGCAGGTGGTGCTGTTCAATTTCTTCCTTAAAGTATTTATAATATATTAATATGCATCAACCCAATGTTATTTTGTCCAACATTCGTAGGGAACTGATTACTTATATATTCAATACTAGTTACATCCATACACGTGCAGGTCCTCAAATGGCAGCCTTCGCAAGCTATCTGAACTATAACCCTCTTACATAATGCAGAGCTTATCTTTTATTCAAACTTTACCATCATTTTTGCAGGATGCATAATAACTTTACACCTTTTTAAATATTTTTGCGCAAATGCTATCATTCTCAGCATCGCATACATATATTGCGTAAGTACATTGCAATACATGGCCCGGGCCACCCGGAAGAAGTCCCGAGAATACACGGGTGCCATGACTCTATGCATCAAAATCCTGGAAGAAGTCCCGAAACAACACGGGCACCAGGTCACGAAGCTAAGGCTGTCGTGCCGAGAATGCACGGGTGTCGTCACTCTATGCATCAAAATCCTGGAAGAAGTCCCGAAACAACACGGGCACCAGGTCACGAAGCTAAAGGTCGTCGTGTGAGAATGCACGGGTGCCGTGACTCTATGCATCAAATCCTGGAAGAAGTCCTGAACCAACACGGGCACCAGGTCACGAAGCTAAGGCTCTCGTGCTACCTTCACGTATCATATAAATGACTAACCATCTTTTGCAGCTAGTAGGAAAGACAGTGTCTTTCCGGGTGTCGAAAGACTTGCAAAGCAAGTCGATATTCGATGAAGCTATAATGCCCAACCTAAGTCCCTAAAAATGCAGGAGATCAACTCAGTTGCATTTTTACGACTTCTCCGGCCTTCGACACGCGGCGTCGGCGTCTATGTCGGCATTGCCTTCGCCAAGCTCTTCGGCATGAGGGGCTCCGCTATCATCTTTGGTGACTACACCAACATCGCCTCCTCCAAAACAACTTTTTCTTAGGAGGGCCTTCGCCAAGCAGCTTTGCAGGAGGACCTTCGGCAAAACCATGATAGCTTGCCTCCGCCAAGGCGACGGCATGAGGGGCTTCATCGACACCTTCATCGTGTACAACAACATCGCCTCTGTCAAACAACTTTTGCAATATGGCCCAAGAACCTCCGTCGACACCTTCGACACCAAGTTCTACAACACCTTCGTCGACGTCTACATCGTTAAACTTGGTTCTGAACACCTACTTCCACTACTACAACTGCGTCGCCTACACCAAGCATCACCAAGGACCTGGTCACGAGCACTAGCCAAGAGGGCTAGGGAAGCACGCGGAGGACCAGCTTCTCCGGGGCATCAAGTCTTTTTGCCTGGTGCTCGTGAGCAACAGGTTGAAGGCCTCACAACAACCTTCTACCTCGACTACTACAACTACGTCGACTACACCAATCGTGGCTAAACGGCCACAAACGCCAGCCAAGAGGGGCTAGGGGAGTGCACCGGAGGACCAACCGCTCAGGAGCGTGAGGTCTTTTGTCTGGCGCTCGTGAGAGAAGTTTTATTTGAAGACCTCCGCCCAAAGAGGGTTCGGAGACGAAGACCTCCACCTGAAGAAAAGACGAAGACCTCCCCCCAAAGAAGGATCGGAGATGAAGACCTCCGCCTGAAGAAAAGTCGAAGGCCTACGGAGGCTAGCACGCCAAGACGATACCAGACTCAGAGGTGAAGACCTCGGAGATGGACACCAGCGAAGGCTTTGGAAGCAAAGGCCTACGCATTGTGAAGGTACTAGAGGCAAAGACCCCAAAGATGAAGACCTAGGAAGACCTTGGAGGCGGAGACCCGCACGCCGAGGTGATACCAGAGGCAGAAGACCCGAAGGCGATTGAAGACCCCTGCACCGAGAAGACATGGAGACGAAGGCCCATACATCAGGCCTTGGAGACACACTTGCGCGCCAACAAGTCATCAGAGGGAAAGGCCTCAAGGATGAAGACCCACGCATTGTGGAGGTCCTAGGAATGAAGACCAGAACACTGAGCGAAGCCGATGGACCATGTTATAGAAGCAGCAGAAGGACCAAAAGGCCACAAATGAAAAATCTGGAAGACGAAGGCACCCAGAGCTAAAAGCCTAAGGAATTAGTGTGTGTATAGGTTAGAGTCAAGCGCGTGCTCTTTTCTCCATGCCCTTTTTTCCCACAAGGTTTTTGGGATGGAGTTTTTAGTGAGGCGCGCATGTATGGGTTGCGGAGGGCAATCCTCGCAACCAAGGTTTGAGTTGTACAATGCCTCTTCTTGTATAAACATATACTAGGTCATGTAGTACCGTCCATAACCTAGTAGCTGAGGGGCTATTGTTGGGGAGCCCATACAGAGTATGGGCCAACTCCCCTCGAAGAGGCCTGATGAAGGAATGATGGCGGACGCTCTCCCCAACATGGCAGAGGCTAGCGCAAGGAAAATGGCGGAGGTCCTCCGCAAGACGGCAGAGGCTCTCCCCAAGATGACGGTTACTCAGACTGTGCTTGCAGGACGATGCCGGTGACCCTAGCGCAACCTCCACCCGGTTAGCTCGTAGGCGTCTCCGGGCGGAGGGGGCGGAGGCCTCCCTGCTAAAAAGCTAATCAAGTGCCGACGTTACCTACGTGTGTACAGGTAACCGGAGGAAGGCGCTCACGGACGACGCGGGCGTGCCGGTTCGGCCTCCGCTCGTATGGGGTGGAGACCCAAGCAGGAGGAGGGCAGAACTGGGCGTCGAAAGTCAGCGGCTTCGGCGTCCTAGAGGCGGAGACCTATGGCGAAGGACCAAGGGCCCATCGCCGAATCCTGAGGCCTGATGGGCCAGTTGATCGCGTAGGCCCAGTACCTGAGGGCAGCGTGACAAGATTACCCACGAGATGAAAGGCGAGTAGTGGAATATTCTGAGAATGTACCATAGCAGTTGGAGGGTACTATTGTAAACTCTCTAAAGTGGTAGTTGAGCCCTACAAATAGGGAAGACTTGTAACTGTACAGGGGGCTGGAGAATGAATGAATGAAACCCTAGTTCTCGTGAGTCGGTATTTGATCCTCATTCTCTCTTTCAGGCAATGCCTCTGCCGAAGCCAGAGTTCGGAGCCTCAGCCAAAGTCGAAGGCCTCCGCCCCTTTCTTACTCCCACTTTGCCAAAGCCTACTGAATC
This sequence comes from Miscanthus lutarioriparius, assembly GCA_904845875.1. Classification (NCBI taxonomy): domain Eukaryota; kingdom Viridiplantae; phylum Streptophyta; class Magnoliopsida; order Poales; family Poaceae; genus Miscanthus; species Miscanthus lutarioriparius. Next base: position 73,345,093 of record CAJGYO010000019.1, on the reverse strand, counting down.
CCTCATTTAGCGACCTTCTACCCGGAGCCTCTGACGGATGTTCTTGTTCGACAGGAGTGCGCCGCGTTCAGGGGCCTCCGCCCGTCTTAGGCGAAGGCCGGCCTCCGCCCATCTTAGGCGGAGACCCCAACCTAAGACGAAGGCCTCCACCCACTTCTCACTCTTGTTAGAAACCGATGTTTCAACAATGGTCAAGGCATTCCACCACCAGACAGCAGTGGTCCGACAGTGTGTTCTGCACATGCCAGACTTTCACTTCTCTGAAAAGATCCAGGAAAGTATCTGTCGCCAGGCCATGATCAAGGCACACCTTCACATTGTGAATGCCCTCCAGCCGGTTATCCCATGTATATGGGAGGCCGATAAAACCAAGGTCCGTGAACCTGCAAATCAACACTGCCTCCCTAAAACCCTCCATCTGGGCTTCAGTCCTGCCCACACCAACGAATTATTCCGATGCAAGCAAGGTTTCATTGAAATCATCCGCACACACAGCCATGGAAGCGCGCTGCATGTATTAAGCAACTTCAAACAATCCCAGCTTCTAAAACGGAGGTAGCGCCGGGACTCTCCAAAAATCCCGTGAATCTCCATTTCAACACCTTTGTGACCGAGTCCAAGATCATCACATCAATATGCATTTTGTCCAGCGTTTCTAAACGAACATCCAAATCCTCTTTCTAGAGGAGAGCTAGTCCTCCCCCTGCCAAGGATCCCAACGCTAAGCCCGTTAGCAAAACCGAGCGAGCGCCGGAGTCCATCCACGCTATCTGAGTAAAACCTTGTTTCTGATAAGAACACCAAGATGGGGCAATGTAGCTCTATCAGGCTACGAACATCACGAACTGCCTCGGACTACCCCAAGCCCCGGCAGTTCAAGTATAGGATTTTCATTGTACCCGGTGGGGGTTGTCCCTCCCAGCCGCCACCGATCTTGCATTTGGTGTGATATTGCCTCTCTTTTGCTTCTTCAAGGTTTCAATCATACTTCCTCCACTATTTTTGGAGACCCCATCCATTTGACTCACCCGAGAGGACCACTGGGAACTAGAGCAGTGCAACCGGCAAGAGGTATGTTGAGGTCCGGAGTTTGCGAACCCCCAGAGCCCTTGGATTTCCTCTTCCGATGTTGCACGCGGTTCTGGTCATCATCCTCCATAACCAGCTATTGGCTAGGTCCAATACCTTTCTTCCTCCCATCTTCTGGCAGTGTGCTCACCCGCCTGTTGCTTTGTAGGTGACTGGACTTCTTGATCTTTAGTGTCCCCCATCTGGTCCGATGATGAAAAGTGTGACCCATCATTCCCCAGAGAGGAATGATCATCGCCAGACCTGCTAAAACGAGATTTCGGTGGTTTCCCAGCCCAGGACGTACCACTGCCAAAGGATTCAGCAGTAGTCCCCGCGAAGGATTGCACCCTCCTTCCAGCGCCCTAAGCTGGACGTCATACGGTAGTTTCCCATGTTCATCCCTTTCCACCGGAGTCAGCCAATCCACTTCAGAATGGCCCATGATCCCACAGGCGAAGCAGTAAAAAGGAAGCCTTTCATACTGAATTGCAAACCAGCGAGGCTCCTCCGAACGACTCTTGCGTAGTAACACCCCAAGCCTCAGGGGTTTATCAATCTCGATGGCTACACTGGCACGTAAAAATGCACCGCTTGCTTTACCATCCTTATCAACATCCATCTTAACCACATGACCAATCAATCCCATAGCACGTTCTCTGCGCCGTTGATTCATCCAACCTAGAGAAAGGTTCAAAAGTTGAACCCAAATCTCCATAAGATCGAACAGTATTTCCGACGCAATTAGTGTAACACCTCTGGTGTTACGAGCTCACTTAGCACCTAGATTTACACCTAAGAGGATTTACCGAAATGATTTTCTCGGATTTTAAAATTTAACTTACAAATTGTATTGAACAACGGGTTAATTAGTTCCTAGAGGTTTTGTTTCTACGGGTTAGTATGACGTATGGACTAGTGCTTAAAATGCCTGAGGGCAAATGAATAGCGAATGGCTTGTTTATTTGATTAAGCATGAAAAATATTTTTTTATAAACGAAAATAAAGTATGACTTGTAATTGGTACTTAAGTAAAAATTGAAGTACAAGTTGTGTAGAGGAAAATGTAACTTTGGTTTTGGAGGACCAATATAAACTAGGGTTTTTGCTAGCTTAAAAATTGAATTTAAAATTTAAAAACCAGCTTCTCGCGTCAACGGTAAAAATCAGAAATTATATTTTAAAGCGCTGTTTGTGGTGATTTGTTTTGCGCAAAATAATTACATAACACCCTAATATTTTGTTCTATGGCTTGGTATGGAGTATGAGTTATCGCGTGAAATGTTACTGGTGGAAGTCAATAGGGTTTAGATCTTTTGGAGTTGCCGACAACGTATCGCTGTTCACATTCGCATCGCGTTGTCTCACGCGCAGGCACGCAGCCAGCAGAACCACGCGACGCCCATGTGTTCAGCTGCTGCATGATTTCTCGCGTCCTTGCTGCTACAGCTACTATCCTTGCTTCACTGCCGTCCTGGCACCTTGAATACGGTGGTGCGTCCCCCTGCTCTGAATCCATCAACCATCCAATTCATTCGTGTCGCGCCGTGTTGCCCTGTCGACCACGTTGTGCTAGGCTGCCCTGCCCCACACCATGTTTAAGATGGTGGGTGGCGAGCGCACACGGCTCTGTCTGCTCTCCCTCTCTTTGTTGCCAGCCGCCGACGTCGCTACCCGGCCATCGCACATGCAGGCGCGCCCGATCACGCGCGTGGCTCCTCGCTCTTCCTCTCGTGCGCCTGTTCTGCCGTCCCTCACAGCTTGTCCACAGCGGCGCGGCGCGCCGAAGTTACCGGCCGTCGCCAGTCCCGCGCCGCGTCTCCGTCAGGGCCGCGCCACCACCGCCCTCGCTATCGTCCACGTCGGGTCACCCTGCTGCTGAGCAACCGCCATGGCGTCCCCCGCTGTCGTCGGCCCTCCCTCACAAGCGCGCGCGAACCCCATGGACCTGCAGCGCCGCCCCTTCCGCGTTCCTTCCCCGGCTCCGTTGTGCCCCACGCGCGCTAGCCGTAGCCGCGTCACCGGGAGCCGCCGCGGTCCCTGCTCGGGCCGTCGCCGCGCCGCACGCATGCGGTCAGGCCGCTGCGCCCTGCCCCGGTATGAGCAGGGCCTAGCCAGGAGTGCGCCATATTCCACCAGTGCCCAGGAGCTTGCCTCGCCGGCCGTCGTGCCCCATAGCCACCCTGATGCGCCATGGCCGGCCGTCGCCGCCTCTCCCCTACCGCGGCCGCGTGTGGCCGCCGTGCCGAGCTCCTCCTCGGTCCACGCCATGGCCAGGACGAGCCCGGTCGTGGACCGCTCACCTCCCCATGCCGCTCCGTCTCCGCCGCAGCGCCCCCGCCGCGACAGCACCGGTCGGTGGAGTAACTCCCCTGCGATGCTCTATTTTGAGGTAGAAGAGGGACACAAGCGCAAATAGAATTCTTTATCGTGTTCATTTTGCAAAAATGCTTGACTCATAACTTTACAAGATAGGGCTTAGTTAATTCTAGGAAAACTCGGGGGCCACATCGCTAAAGTACCGCCAGGTCATTTTGGGCTCGTCCGCGCTGGGTCGGTCTACAGCCGTCACGCCTACACCACGCGTGGGCCGGCTGGCTGGGCCGCTCGCGCCCCGTCCCCACGTTGGGCCACGCCCGCCGCACGTGTGCCGCTCGCGGCCTGTCCCCATGCCTAGGTCGCTGCCTGCGCGCCCGTTGGGCTGGCCTGTCGCCGCCACGCCACGGGCCGCTCGCTGGTCCGGCCTGCTACGCGCTTGGCCGCCCCATGCGGGCCGCGTTGGGGCTGCTGGGCTGCTTAGCGGTCGTCGATCCTTTTCGTTCTAGAAAACATTTAGCTAATTTAGTTTCGAAAATCAAAAATGTAAATTCAAGATAAATTTGTGTAGATAACCAAAAATTGTGAAACTAATTTTGTTAAGTTTCTAAAATCATGATCTACCTGATAGTTTATTTTGTTCGCATAAGCCTATATGTTTTTAGGGCTGCTCTAATTATTTTAAAATGTTTAATATTGTTAAAATGTGAACTTGTGGGAATTTTTGTGAGAAAATGGTGATAGTGTTGACTCTAAAATTTTTACAGTAAATTACTAATATTATTAGTTGCTCCCTATAATTTTTGTAGCTCCAGAATAATTAGTTTTCTAGATAGATAATAATGCCCTATTTTAAATAAAGATTAAATTAATAGAATTGGATAAAGAAACACCTTGAAATTATATAACTAAAACACTTGTTGGGAAATGACACCTTTCTCGACGATGTTGATACGTAGATTAGTACATTAGTCGTTAGAACTAGCTCGTTAACTTGAAAGGCGTAAATCGTATTTTACGTGTCACGGTTACAGTTGATTAATTACGTCTTTGCATCGCATTGCATTGCATATCATAATAGGGATGTCGATGGATAGCGGAGTCAACAGGAGTTGCTGGAGAAATGGTACTTTTGGAGATCGTGTCGCTTGATAGAAAGCTAACTTCTGATTAAATCTTACCTAGGTAAGCCCCGGTGCATAACCCCAACTTTTCTGCACTTTAAATTATATTTGTGCATTAAGTTTTAATGAGTTGAATGAAACCCACTTGTATATATAAATCTTTATCCTATGAGTCTTACTAGTATGACAAGATCGTGTAGATTGCTATGCTATAGGACTCCGATAGAAGTCGAGTGATTGCCTGTCACTCGCGAGACATAGGAAATATATTATTGTTGTTACTATATTATTATCACTAATGATAAAATGGTGGAAAGGAAAAATGGAGACCGGACAGGGATATGGTTTGGGTATTGGTGGGTGTAAAAGGTTGTGTCCTGTGCCCAATTGAACATAGCTTGGTGAAAGGTCCTAATATGGCTAGAGGGGGGTGAATAGCCTATTTAAAAATCTACAAGTCAACTAGAGCAATTTGATTAGTATAACAAATAGCGTAATACAAACTTGCTCTAGCTCTACAAGGGTTACAAGCCACCTATCTAACAATTCTAGTTGCTATGATCACTAACCACATAATTTGCTATGTTACTACTCACTAAGAGCTCTCACACTTGCTGCACTAAACAGCTCCACTAGATGAACTTGAAACAACAAAGCAAGCTCTCAATTCTAATTACACTAAAGAGCTTGCTACAACTAGTTTGCAAGAATGTAAATGAGTGAGTAGGGTGATTATACAGCCGTGTTGAGGAATGAACCAATCACAAGATGAAGATTAAACCAATCACCGGGAGAATACAAATGGCAAGAGACAACCGATTTTCTCCCGAAGTTCACGTGTTTGCCAACACGCTAATCCCCATTGTGTCGACCAACACTTGGTGGTTCGGCGGCTAAGAAGTGTTTCACAAACCTCGTCCACATGATTGGACACCGCAAGAACCTACCCACAAGTGAGGTAACTCAATGACACGAGTAATTTACTAAAGTTACCTTTCGGCACTCCGCCGGGGAAGGTACAACTCCCCTCACAATCACCGGAGACGGCCACGAACAATCACCAATTCGTGCCGATCCACCACCGCTGCACCAAGCCGTCTAGGTGGTGGCAACCACCAAGAGCAACAAGCGAAATCCACAACAAAACATGAATACCAAGTGCCTCTAGATGCAATCACTCAAGCAATGCACTTGGATTCTCTCCCAATCTCACAATGATGATGGATCAATGATGGAGATGAGTGGGAGGGCTTTGGCTAAGCTCACAAGGTTGCTATGTCAATAAAAATGACCAAGAGAGAGAGCTTGAGCTGGCCATGGAGCTTAAATAGAAGCCCCCACGAAATTGAGCCGTTGTACCCCTTTAGTGGCCACAACACGGGGTGACCGGACGCTCCGGTCATATTGACCGGACGCTTGACCCTAGCGTCCGGTCCCCCGATGCATGCCACGTGTCATTGGCTTCAAACGATGATCGCCCGATCTCAATAGTCAAGTGAAGACCAGACGCGTCAGTTAGAAAGTGACCGGACGCTGGACCTCAGCATCCGGTCGTTTCTAGTAAGGTTTCAAACACGAATTTTCACGACCGGACGCGTCCGGTCAAGCTCGACCGGACACACCCAGCGTCCGGTCACTCAACGTCTCCACTGTGCGCCTCACATCAACATACGTCAGCACTGACCAGACGCACCCTGCCAGCGTCCGATCGCAGAGCGACCCAGCGTCCGGTCGTTTGACCGAGGCCAGCGCCTTCGTTGTTAAACCTTGAAGGGACCGTGACGCCTGAGAGGGGGGGTGAATTAGGCAACTTAAAAATCTAACTCTAGACTATGGCCTCTTTTTCTACTTCTAGCAAAACCTATGCAAAAGATAATCTATCTAGATGTGCAACTACGGTTTTGCTAGTGTGTTGCTATCTCTACCGCAGATGATAATAATATGATCAATGTAAATGCGGAAGCTTAAAGAGCAAGGTAGAGATATGCAAACTCCTGTCGACGACTCCGGTATTTTTACCGAGGTATTGAGAAGCGCGCAAGCTTCCCCCTAGTCCTCGTTGGAGCCCCTCGCAAGGAATCCCTCGCAAGGGCCAAGCTCCCGGTCGGGTAACTCCGTGGATAGGGCCTTCCCCACACGCAAGTGGGTCTCCGACGTGCCTTCCGGCAAGCCTCTCCCGGATGCTCCCCGCCGTCTTCACTATTAAGCTTTCGGCCGAAACGCCGCGGGCCTTGTTCCCTTCGGTACATGGTGGCGGCCGCACCACAAACGCGGTTGGTGCGATCTCGCAAGACTTCAAGCCCCTCCGATGTACAACTCTTGTGCTCGCAAGCACGGGGTGGTAAGAGGTATGCAAACCTCACTAAACACTAGGCATATACCTAGAGCAAGCGCATAAGCGGTGGTCTAATCAACCTAAGCACTTTGCAAAGCACCTACGCTAATCACCTGATGAAACACTAAGCACTATGGAAGTGGAGATCACTAAAATGGTGTATCAACACCCTAGATATGTTTCCTCAGCTCCACTCTACTCAAATGGCTGGTTGGGGGTTGTATTTATAAGCCCCACTGAGAAAGTAGCCGTTGGGGTCGAACTCCCACAAAACTGCTACTGACCGGACGCTGAATCGTCCTGACCGGACGCGTCCGGTCGTCCCGACCGTTGAGCCGGCAATGTACTGATCGGACGCTAGCCAGCGTCCGGTTGCCTGCCACCGGACGCGTCCGCTCGCAAATTTGCCGCTCTGGAACCTTACTGTAATCGATTGGACATTGTGTTCCTGCGTCCGGTCGGTTGCCGCCAGCGTCTGGTCCTTGCGTCCGGTCGCCTGTCTACCGAGTCTCCACCCAGCATCCGGTCACAGCGTCCGGTCGCTTGTCCAGCGTTCGGTCTAGCGTCCGGTCCCCACAGTGAGCTCGTTTCTTCGTGATCTTACATACGGCTTGGTTCCAATCTTCATGATTGGACTTTACTTGATCTCTTGGGTCTTCTCTTGTGCTCCTAAGGTCTTTCTTAAAGTGTTGATCATCGGATCACCACGTCGCCTTCGTCCAAGTCACGTCTTGCATCCTATTGAACTATAAAATAAACACTTACAAATTCATTAGTCCAATTTGGTTGTGTTGGTCATCAAACACCAAATCCAAAGTAAATGGGCCAAGGGTCCATTTTCCTTACAATCTTCCCCTTTTGGTGATTGATGACAACACGACCAAAGCAAGCAAATAATAAGAATGTGAAATTTAAAAACTATCTACTTGCTAAGATGCAATGCAAAAGGGCAAGGTTATATGATACTAAAAAGATACCAATTGATACCAATTGAAGAAACAACTTGTAGGACCAATTGAAAAACTATTTATAGCTTAACTTGCCCTTGCAAATGTCCCCATGTGGTATTATGGATTTAGGCCATGTTCTTTATTAATTCTCCCCATTACTTAGACTAATCCATAACCCACTATCCTCCCTTTCTTGGACCATTTCCATTTATAGACACCAAATAAATGCTTGCCTTTGGTCCTCCAAATTCTCCCTCTTTGGCATCAAACACCGAAAAGGAAGACATTAGTAGCACAAGGGAGGGTCAAACTTTGTGATCCTTTGTATGTAGAATAGAATAGATCATAAAATTTGACTCTCACATTATATAGACTAAGCTCCTCCTAAATATATGCATACATATGATAGAAGGCAAAGCATATGCGTAATTGGCAAATTGTTGCACGAAGGAGTTTAATCTATATAATGCATGGAGAAAGCATATAAATATCTAAATGAAGTCAACATGATGATACCAAATGAAGAATGATGCTTATCTCCGGGGACTCCATTTTTCTTGCAATGAGACTACTACATGATAAGCTAGTAAAGTGGTTAGTCTCAAAGCATCCATCTTGTAGATGATCCTCCCCCTTAATTTGTGCATGCAAGCGTGGAATACTTGAAGTACTCATGCACATTTGATTTTGGAATCAAAATACCTCTTGAGAGATGATATTTGGAAGAAATTATCTACAATTTGGACTTTGGCACATATTAGATGAACAATTGTAAGACAAGCTATGTGCCTTGCTCCTAAACAATTTTGAACCATGTAGGTTTGCTCCAAGGGTTAAAAATGAAACCAAGCAATCCTACCATAAGATATACCTATTGTATGCATGACAACAAATTTAAGAATGCAAATGCAAACATAGGCATTAGAAGTAACTAGATGCTTAAAAAGATACCAATTGAAAAATAATATCAATTGAAAGCAATACTATTTGAAGAAAATACTAATTGAAAGCAATAACATCTAGTTACCTAACATGGGAAGGGGAATTCGGGTCCATAATATTTACTAACCCACTTGGCAATAACTTTGTCCATCATGATGCACCCCATGAAATGCACCCATACTTTGACAAGTCTCCAAATTCCCCGAAGTCCATTGGACTTCTCACTTCCCTCTCGGGATCTACACCTTCTTGGTGCTTTTCATGTTGGAAATGATTTCCTTTGGCACCCAAAAGCATTTGACCCCATTGTTGGCTTGCTTGTTCACCTTGATTGCCACCACCTTGTCATTTTTCTTCTTCTTCAAATGATATGGTGTGGAGGCCTTTTTGTCCACCTTGTTGGTGTAGGTGTTGGAGAACTTGCTTGTTTTCTTTTTCTCCTTCTTTGCTCCTCCCCTATTCTTCACCTTGCATTCATAGGACTTGTGGCCTTCCTTGTGGCATACGTAACAAACCACGGTTTGTCCTTCATCAAGCTTCTTCACTCCCTTGATGGCATTATCTTGGTGAAGTTGGGTTTGCTTTGCCTTGCCTTTCACTTGAGTCAAGTCTTTGGTGAGACGAAATACTTCTTGCTTGAGTTGCTCATTCTCCTTTGCAATCTCTTGTGTGCATGTATCTACAATCACTTTCTCAACACAAGCTTGGCTGCACAAAGGTGAGTCTAAACATAAATCATTGCAAGAAGTAGAGGCATCCTTTTTAATTATTTCATTTCTTTTAGATGCCTTGGTGGAGGTTAAATTGATGGCCTCAAGATTAGCAACTTTATTAGTTAGCTCATCACAATGTTTGCACATGATTTCCATTTTAGCAAGCAAAGTTTGATAGTCATTTTGTGAGATAGCTAATTTTTCTTTTAATTTTCTATTTTTCTTTGCAAGTTGCTTATCATTAATTGTGCATTCATTTGTTGTTGCACTAGCCTCAAGTTGCTCAATTTTATTGGATAGTTCAACATTGAGATTTGCAAAGTTTTCATATTGTTCAAGCAAATTCTTGTATGCTTCTTGTGAACTACCTAGCTCTTCTTTTAAATTTTTTACCTTCTTTTGTTGACTAGTGCAAACTTTAGCATATTTAAGATTTTGTTGCACAATTGCATCATAAGAAGGCATATCATCATCACTATCACTCTCACTAGAGGATGAGCTTTTGTTACCTCGTGCCATAAGGCACACACGTGAAGAGTTTGATGATGAGTGCTTGCGGCCTCGCCTCTTGTGATGGTGTTCTTCTTCACTTGAAGAATCATCCCATGATCTTATTGAGGTGAGGGCTTGGTTCTTGCATGCCTTCTTCTTTGTCTTGGGTGTGGGCTTGTTTGGACAAACTTCCACAAAGTGCCCCAACTCGCCGCATCCATAGCATCCTCTCTTTCTTTGCTCGTTTCTTTCATTTGTGAAAATGAAATCTTGAATTTGGATGGGCACACCCTTGACATTTAGCCTTTGGATCATCTTCTCCACCTTGTTGATAAGTTTGATTGATTCTTCATCAAGGTCAGAGGTGGAGGAGGAAGATTGATCATCATCACTTGAATCTTCATCATCATCATCATCATCTTCACTTGAGGAACTTGAGCTTGAGCTTGACTCAACTTTCTTCCCCTTCATCTTCTTTTTCTCGCTACATGCGAGAGATTTTCCTTTGCTTGATGAAGAAGCTTCTTCTTGACCCATCTTACGTGACATTTCAAATGCCACTAACTTGCCAATGACTATGCCCGGGGTCATGTTGCTCAAGTCCTCCATGTTGTAAAGGATGGTGATGATGCTTGCATATTTCTTTTATGGAAGCACGGAGATGATCTTCCTCACGATATCCGCATCATCTAGCTTTAATAATCCTATTGAATGGAGCTCATTGATAATTAGATTCAAACGAGAATACATATCACGAACAAGCTCATCATCATTCATTTTAAAGGAATCATAATTTTGTTTAGCTAGACAATGTTTTTGCTCACGGACATTACTTGTGCCGTCATGGAGCTCTTGGAGTTTTAACCAAATTTCATGTGTCGTATTTAAAGTGAACACTTGGTTAAACACATCCATGCTAAATGATTCAAACAAGCAATTTTTAGCTCTAGCATTGAAATGTATTTCTTTTTCATCACTCTTTGTGGGTTTTTCGGGATTCTTGATGGGTTTCATCCCGTCACGAGTGACTCTCCAAACACCCAAATCAACCGCCTCAAGATGGCAAGCCATTCTAGCCTTATAATAGAGGAAGTTAGTGCCGTCAAATTGTGGAGGCCTAGCGGTATCCATCCCAACCACTCTAAGCAGTGTCGGCTCAACGGTGGTTAAGCCAAAGGTCCAAATATGAGCCAACCGTCTCTGATACCAATTGAAGGGACCGTGACGCCTGAGAGGGGGGGTGAATTAGGCAACTTAAAAATCTAACTCTAGACTATGGCCTCTTTTTCTACTTCTAGCAAAACCTATGCAAAAGATAATCTATCTAGATGTGCAACTACGGTTTTGCTAGTGTGTTGCTATCTCTACCGCAGATGATAATAATATGATCAATGTAAATGCATAAGCTTAAAGAGCAAGGTAGAGATATGCAAACTCCCGTCGACGACTCTGGTATTTTTACCGAGGTATCGAGAAGCGCGCAAGCTTCCCCCTAGTCCTCGTTGGAGCCCCTCACAAGGAATCCCTCGCAAGGGCCAAGCTCCCGGTCGGGTAACTCCGTGGATAGCCTCGGGCCTTCCCCACGCGCAAGTGGGTCTCCGATGTGCCTTCTGGAAAGCCTCTCCCAGATGCTCCCCGCCGTCTTCACTATCAAGCTTTCGACCGAAACGCCGCGGGCCTTGTTCCCTTCGGTACACGGTGGCGGCCGCACCACAAACGCGGTTGGTGTGATCTCGTAAGACTTCAAGCCCCTCCGATGTACAACTCTTGTGCTCGCAAGCACGGGGTGGTAAGAGGTATGCAAACCTCACTAAACACTAGGCATATACCTAGAGCAAGCGCATAAGCGGTGGTCTAATCAACCTAAGCACTTCGCAAAGCACCTACGCTAATCACCTGATGAAACACTAAGCATTATGCAAGTGGAGATCACTAAAATGTTGTATCAACACCCTAGATATGTTTCCTCAGCTCCACTCTACTCAAATGGTCGGTTGGGAGTTGTATTTATAAGCCCCACTGAGAAAGTAGCCGTTGGGGTCGAACTCCTGCAAAACTGCTACTGACCGGACGCTGAATCGTCCTAACCGGACGCGTTCGGTCGTCCCGACCGTTGAGCCGGCAATGTACTGATCGGACGCTAGCCAGCGTCCGGTCGCAGATTTGCCGCTCTGGAACCTTACTGTAATCGATCGGACACTGCGTTCCTGCGTCCGGTCGGTTGCCGCCAGCGTCCGGTCCTTGCGTCCGGTCGCCTGTCTACCGAGTCTCCACCCAGCATCCGGTCGCAGCGTCCGGTCGCTTGTCCAGCGTCCGGTCCAGCGTCCGGTCCGCACAGTGAGCTCGTTTCTTCGCGATCTTGCATACGGCTTGGTTCCAATCTTCATGCTTGGACTTTACTTGATCTCTTGGGTCTTCTCTTGTGCTTCTAAGGTCTTTCTTAAAGTGTTGATCATCGGATCACCACGTCGCCTTCGTCCAAGTCACGTCTTGCATCCTATTAAACTATAGAATAAACACTTGCAAATTCATTAGTCCAATTTGGTTGTGTTGGTCATCAAACACCAAAATCCAAAGTAAATGGGTCAAGGGTCCATTTTCCTTACACACCTGACCGGACGCGCCGGTCCAACTGAGGCCAGCGTCCGGTCACTTCCAGTGACCTCTGTCTTTTCTGTCTAGGGCACTGGTGGCACCGTCGGACTGTCCGCACTCTACGGGCGGACACTCCGCCAGCTCAGTTTCTTACCCTTGCACCCAAACTTCACCACCCTTGATCAAATGTGCCAACCACCAAGTGTATCACCTTATGCACATGTGTTAGCATATTTTCATAAATCATTTTCAAGGGTGTTAGCATTCCACTAGATCCTAAATGCATATGCAATGAGTTAGAGCATCTAGTGGCACTTTGATAACCACATTACGATACGAGTTTCACCCCTCTTAATAGTACGGCTATCAATCCTAAATGTGATCACACTCGCTAAGTGTCTTGATCACCAAAGTAAAATAGCTCATATTATTTATACCTTTGCCTTGAGCCTTTTGTTTTTCTCTTTCTTCTTTTCCAAGTTCAAGCATTTGATCATCACCATGCCCTCACCATCGTCATGATCTTCGCCATTGCTTCATCACTTGGAGTAGTGCTACCTATCTCATAGTCACTTTGATAAACTAGGTTAGCACTTAGGGTTTCATCAATTAACCAAAACCAAACTAGAGCTTTCAATCTCCCCTTTTTGGTAATTGATGACAACCCTTTCACAAAGATATGAATTGTAATTTAATTGAATCCATGTTGCTTGCCCAAGCATATTTACCATGTGTAAAGGATATGGACAAGTTTCATGAATCCCAAATGGTAGCAATTGCTCCCCCTACATATGTGCTAAGAGTTTGGATTATAGCTTACACATATGCTTAGATAGGAAATATAGGAGTCAATTTCTACCAAATGATGCTAAGGTATAAGAGATGGACCTTTGAAGCGTGATACCAATCGGAGTGCACCAATATACCATCCTTAGCACCATTTGTAACTAGACATTCACAAAAACTAGAATACCTCATGAGATCAATATTACAAGCAAGGGTCTAGTTTCCATATGATGAACATAAGTCTAGTTACTTTAGTTTGATACCACATGGAAATAAAGTCACTAGATTACCTATGCATGCTAGTTTTTCATTTCATCATTTAAGCATATAACTAGCATACACCACACAAGCATGGATATTGAAATTTTAAAACTTGTGCCATGCAAGCAAATATATGAAATGCACATTCAAATGCAACATATAAGTTTATGAGCTTGCTCCCCCTATTTGTGTGCATTTTTTATTGATCCCCTTACAATGTCATTTCATTTGTTTGCACCTCCTATCTTACTATCTTTGTGAATTTCTCTCCCTCTTTGTCAACAATTAGCACAAAAGGTGAGCTCAAATTATAGATACGTTGGGGTGAAATCATGTGAAATGAGGATCATTTTCCCAATTTGGTTCAATCTAGATTACTTGTAAAAGTTATTTAACTAGGTTTGATCCAAGGACAAGCTTCTTCACACCTCCAAATAAGGGTTATCTTGTACTATGTTGAGTTAAAAACTTATAGCTCATTTTATAGATCAAACACTAGGTTTACAAGCCCACAAACATGTCATATGCTACCACTAGATCATTTTAAACATACAAGCAATAGTGGTACCATACAAGCATCAAATTCATTTGATTTTCATGAATGAGCCTATTCAAATGTGAAATATGTCTAGATGCACTAATTATGTCCTTAGCAAGGATGTATGCCATACCAATCAACTTTTACATTGGATTGCTCGAAGAAGCATGTCATATAATTGAGGGTGCATCAACACATATTGGAGAAGTCAAGTATATTCAATTCATTCCTTAGCTTGCAAAACCTCTTTTCATCAAGTGGCTTGGTGAAGATATCGGCAAGTTGATCTTCGGTGCCCACACTCTCAATGCAAATGTCCTCTTTTTGTTGGTGATCTCTTATGAAATGATGGCGAACATCAATATGCTTTGTCCTTGAATGTTGAACCGGATTGTTAGTGAGCTTTACGGCACTCTCATTGTCGCATAGCAATGGCACTTGCTTGAATTTGATTCCAAAGTCACTCAAAGTAGCCTTCATACAAAGTAATTGAGCACAACAACTATCGGCCGAAATGTACTCTGCTTTGGCGGTTGAAAGTGCTACACTATTTTGCTTCTTTGATGACCAAGACACAAGTGATCTTCCCAATAGTTGACATGTGCTCGATGTGCTCTTTCTCTCAACTTTGCATCCCGCATAATCGGAGTCCGAATATCCAATCAACTCAAATCTTGCTCCTTTGGGATACCACAATCCAACATTTTGTGTATGCTTCAAGTACCTCAATATTCTCTTTGTTGCCTTCAAATGACTTTCCCTTGGTGAGGCTTGAAATCTAGCACACATGCATACACTAAACATCACATCCGGCCTTGATGCGGTCACATAAAGTAGACTTTCAATCATAGACCGATACATCTTTTGATCCACCATGTTGCCACTAGCATCACTATCCAAGCTTCCACTTGTCCCCATTGGTGTACTAATAGCTTTACTATCATCCATTCCAAATTTATTGAGCATGTCCTTAATATACTTGCCTTGACTCACAAATGTGCCATTTTTCATTTGCTTGATTTGAAGACCAAGGAAGTAGCTAAGCTCTCCAATCATGTACATCTCAAACTCATTTGTCATCATCTTGCCAAACTCCTCACAAAAATCTTGATTTATTGACCCAAAAATGATATCATCAACATAGATTTGCATTACAAACAAGTCATTTCCAAGCTTCTTGGTGAAGAGAGTGGTGTCAACCTTTCCCATCTTAAATCCCTTAGAGAGTAGGAAGTCCCTCAATCTCTCATACCATGCTCTTGGTGCTTGTTTCAATCCATACAAAGCCTTTCTCAACTTGTAAACATGGTTGGGTTTCTTCTCATCTTCAAAATCAGGAGGTTGCTCAACATACACAAGCTCATTGATGTACCCATTGAGAAATGTACTCTTCACATCCATTTGGTACAACTTGATGTTGTGGGCACAACCATAGGCTAACAAGATCCTAATTTCTTCCAATCTTGCAACCGGGGCATATGTTTCTCCAAAGTCAAGACCTTCAACTTGAGTGTAACCTTGAGCCACTAATCTTGCTTTGTTCCTTATTACTATCCCATCTTGATCTTTCTTGTTCCTAAAGACCCACTTGGTTCCAATCACATTATGATCCTTAGGCCTCTCAACTAACTCTTATGAAGTTGTTTAGCTCTTCATGCATAGCATTGACCCAATCGACATCCCTCAAAGTTTTATCTATCTTCTTAGGTTCAATGGATGACACAAAAGAGAAATGCTCACAAAATGAGGCCAATCTTGATCTAGTTTGCACACCTCTTGAATTATCACCAATGATAGTGTCCAAGGGATGATCTCTTGCAATATTGGTTGGTTAAAGCACTTGCACTTGATTGCTTGCATTTGATAGATCACTTGGTTGAGATGATGAATTAGCCACTTGTTGTTGATCTTGCACTTTGTCATGACTAGTGCTTGCTTGAACTTGATCATAAGAACCACTAGCTTGCACATTTGAGTTAGAGAGCACTTGATTCTTGTCATCTTCAACATCAATCGCCTCTCTAGGCCTTATATCACCAATGTCCATGTTCTTCATTGCATTGACCAATTGAGTGCCTTTTACATCATTTAGATTCTCATCTTCCTCTTGGGAACCATTTGTTTCATCAAATTCCACATCATGAACCTCCTTAAGAGTACCACTAGCCAAATTCCAAACTCTATAGGCCTTGATAGTAGTGGAGTAACCAAGCAAGAAACCTTCATCACATTTCTTCTCAAACTTGCTCAATCTAGTGCATTTCTTCAATATGTAGCATTTGCAACCAAAAACCCGAAAGTATGCTATGTTGGCCTTTCTTCCATTCAATAGCTCATAGGGTGTCTTCTCCATCATGGGGTGACAATAGAGTCGGTTGCTATAGTAGCAAGCCGTGTTGATTGCTTCGGCCCAAAATGAATGACTCACATTATACTCACTCAACATTGATCTTGCCATGTCAATCAAAGTTCTATTCTTCCTTTCAACTAAGCCATTTGATTGAGGAGTATACTTGGCCGAAAATTGATGTCTAATTCCAAATTCATCACACAACTCATCAATTCTAGTGTTCTTGAATTCACTACCATTATCACTTCTAACTTTCTTGATGGTTGTTTCAAACTCATTGTGAATGCTCTTGACAAATGATTTGAATGTTGCAAATACATCACTCTTATCCACTAGAAAGAATATCCATGTGTATCTAGTGAAATCATACACAATCACAAATCCATATTTGTTTCCACCAATACTAGTGTATGTAGTTGGTCCAAACAAGTCCATGTGCATCAACTCAAATGCCTTAGATGTGCTCATCATGCTCTTCTTAGGATGTGTGTTACCAACTTGCTTTCCGGCTTGACATGCACTACATAGCTTATTTTTTTCAAATATGACATCTTTCAAGCCTCTAACTAAGTCATGCTTGATCAACTTGTTCAATTGTTTCATTCCAACATGACCAAGCCTTCTATGCCATAACCAACCCATGCTAGACTTAGTGATCAAACATGTTGTCAATTGAGCTTCTCTAGCATTGAAATCAACCAAGTATAGATTCTCATATCTAAATCCTTTGAATATCAAGTTAGAGCCATCTACACTTATGATCTTTACATCATCCACACCAAATATGCATTTGAAACCAAGATCACATAATTGAGCTACCAACAATAGGTTGAAGTTCAAGCTCTCTACTAGTAGCACATTAGAAATGCTCAAGTCATTGGATATTGCAATCTTACCAAGCCCTTTAACCTTGCCTTTGCCATTGTCACCAAATGTGATACTATCAATCTCATTGCTCTAGTTTTCATTGATTGAATTGAACATTCTTGGATCACCGGTCATGTGTTGTGTGCACCCACTATCAAGCACCCAATGCCTTCCTCCGGCTTTATAATTGACCTACAAAAGAAGATCAATTCCTTTTAGGTACCCAAACTTCCTTAGGTCCTTGAAGGTTAGTTACCAAGGTCTTTGGTACCCAAATGGCCTTCTTCTTTGGGCCCACGATTGGTGTACCAATGAACTTAGCCTTCACACCATTGGCACCCTTAAAAGGCATGTAACAAGAATCAAATTTAATTGAGGATACATTAGATAGCTTGTTCTTGTTAATCTTGCAATATTGCTCTATATGCCCAACTTGCTTGCATCTATTGCAAAATTGACCATTGCCCTTCACAAAGCTAACTTTGGGAGTGACAAAGGCCGCCTTGCCTTTCTTGGGGGTATAGCCTAATCCCTCTTTGTTGAGAGAAAACCTTTGTCTACCCAAGCACTTTAGCAAGCAGGCATCTCCACCATAGGCATTGCCTAAGGCACGAGTGAGCTCATTCACCTCCTTCTTAAGGGTCTTATTTTCCACCATTAGTGAGGCATCACAAGAGAGACCATCACTCAAAGGTGAAGTAGAAGTAGTAGTGCTAAAAGAAGTGTTAGTGGGAGCAACTACAATGGGCTTATAAAAAGATTCATCAGTAAGATTACAAGTTAGTCCCACATCACATGATGCGATCACTTGCTCCTTCTTGGCTTCCTCCACTTTGACTTGCTCAATGAGAGAGGAGTGAGCCTTTTTAAGCTTGGAGTGAGCTTTGCCAAGCTTCTCATGGGCTTCCATTAGCCTCTCATGAGTGGCATTGAACTCATCAAAGGATTGCTCAAGAAGTTTTACTTTCTTGCGCAATTCTTTGCACTCCTTTCTCTTCATCTCATTGCAAGTGTGCACTTGCTCACACATGTCCAAGAGTTCCTCCTTGGTGTACTCCTCATCATCATCATTCCTACAAGAGTCACTTTCACATTCATCATCATCACTCTCATCATTTTTTACCTTGGTAGACTTTGCCATGAGGCATGTCGATGGAGTGTCGAAGATGGAGGGCTTGTTGTTGATGGCGATGCTTGCTAGTGCTTTCTTGATAGATTTCTTGTCATCATCACTAGAGCTATCACTATTCAAAGATCCATCACTATCCCAAGTGACGACATAGCCTCCACCCTTCTTCTTTTGGAAGGTCATTCTCTTCTCCTTCTTCTCCTTCTTTTCTTTCTTGTCCTTCTTGTTCTTCTTCTTCTCATCCTCATCATTGTCACTATTGTAGGGACAATTTGCTACAACATGATCAGGGCTCTTGCAATTGTAGCATCTTCTCATATTTTCTTTGCTCTTGGTGTGATCTCTTCTCTTTCTTGCACCATAGCCCTTTTTCTTCATGAATTTTCCCATCTTGCGGACAAAGAGGGCCATAGCTTCATCATCAATATCACTAAGATTATCATCATCACTTGATTCTTTCTTGGACTTGCCCTTGTTCTTGGATGATGATGAGCTAGCCTTGAATGCTATACTCTTCTTCTTCTTCTTCTTATCTTCTTCTTCCTTCTTGTCATCCTTGTCATCCCCCTCCCTTTCCACACGGTGTGTCTCTTGGGTCATGGCATCACCTAGTACTTGGTTGGGGGTAATCTCCTTCAATCCTCCTCTTATGATGAGCAACCTTAACATCTCAAATCTTGGAGGTAGGCACATCAAGAACCGATGAGAGACATCATCATCCTTGATCTTCTCTCCCAATGCCTTCAAATCATTGACTATTACTTGTAAATGATGGAACATCTCCAGAATGCTCTCATCTTCCTTTATCTTGAAGCTTGTCAATTTATCTTTGAGGATATACAACTTGGCACTCTTCACTGTCGGTGTGCCCTCATATGTTTCCTCCAAACTCTTCCACACCTTATTTGCTCTTTCACAATCCTTGATTTGTTCAAACACCATAGAATCAATGGCATTGTATATGGTGTTCAGAGCCATTGTATTGCATTGCTTGTTGATCTTATCTTGGTTGGTGGGATCATCGGGATCAATGATGGCATAATAATTCTCGGTCACTTCCCATACTTGATCATTGATTGAACCAAGATACATCCTCATTTTCCCTTCCAATAATCATAGCATGTGCCATCAAAGAACGGTGGTTTGTCCCCCACATGGTTGAACACAACTTGAGCCATAATTTGACACCGAGGTTGTTAAGCCTTTAATCAAACAGTGACCACGGCTTTGATACCACTTGAAAGGTCCTAATATGGCTAGAGGGGGGTGAATAGCCTATTTAAAAATGTACAAGTCAACTAGAGCAATTTGATTAGTATAACAAATAGCGTAATGCAAACTTGCTCTAGCTCTACAAGGGTTGCAAGCCACCTATCTAACAATTTTAGTTGCTATGATCACTAACCACATAATTTGCTATGTTACTACTCACTAAGAGCTCTCACACTTGCTACACTAAAGAGCTCCACTAGATGAACTTGAAACAACAAAGCAAGCTCTCAATTCTAATTACACTAAAGAGCTTGCTACAACTAGTTTGCAAGAATGTAAATGAGTGAGTAGGGTGATTATACCGCCGTGTTGAGGAATGAGCCAATCACAAGATGAAGATTAAACCAATCATCGGGAGAATACAAATGGCAAGTAGGGATGAAAACGGATCGGATACGAACGGATATCACTCATATTATATTTGTTTTCGTATTTCTATTCGGATTCGGATTCGGACACAGATAGCGTTCGGATACATATACGAATACGGATTGACTCGGTTACGGATACGAATAATGAGTATCGAATACGGTATGAATCGGATTCGGAGAAGGTCGCATACAAATATCTATTCGGATATTGAGTAAAAGCAGCATATATATATATCATACGTGCGCAAACCATTACACCACTCTATGAGTCCATAATCTATCTAGATTAAGCCGAAAGACTAAAGAGTAAAGCAACAAATAAGATAAAGATACAGATACATCATACATCAAACATCATACAAGCACCAATCTTCGCGGCATGAGTAGAAATAGCCAAGCTCATGGCTTCATGGGTCTCATGGAGTCATGGTCATGGATTCAAGATCTACAATCCTTATATAGGCTATTTTTTCATTTGAGAAAGTTTGAACAAAATGTAGTTCAAATTTCACAAGTGTGTGACATAGTTTTAGAAAGTCTGTATGAGATTCAAGAATTTGTGACTAGTGTTTGATAAAACTTTCTCAAATGGGAAAATGAGCTATGTAACAATTGTAGATCTTGCTGAGATGATCAAACTTGGTATTCAGAGTTTTTTCATCTGAGGTCATTTAGTGTCTCATTTGAGCAAGTTTGACCAAGTCAAATTTGGTCAAATGAAAAAACAACACTTTGACTCTAGTATTATGAACTCTAAATGACTTCAAATTGAAAAGTTTTGAATACCAAGTTTGTTCAACTCATCAAGATCTACAATTCTTGTTTTGGTCAACTTTCCATTTGAGATAGTTTGGATGGTTCAAATTTGTGATTTTTAAATTTCGATGCTTACAAACTAGTTTTCGGAACCCTAGATTGTCTCAAATTGAAAAGTTTTGAATACCAAATTTGTTCAGCTCATCAAGATCTACAATCCTTATATAGGCTATTTTTTCATTTGAGAAAGTTTGAACAAAATGTAGTTCAAATTTCACAAGTGTGTGACATAGTTTCAGAAAGTCTATATGAGATTCAAGAATTTGTGACTAGTGTTTGATAAAACTTTTTCAAATGGAAAAATAAGCTATGTAACAATTGTATATCTTGCTGAGATGATCAAACTTGGTATTCAGAGTTTTTTCATCTGAGGTCATTTAGTGTTTCATTTGAGCAAGTTTGACCAAGTCAAATTTGGTCAAATGAAAAAACAACACTTTGACTCTAGTATTATGAACTCTTAATGACTTTAAATTGAAAAATTTTGAATAACAAGTTTGTTCAACTCATCAAGATCTACAATTGTTGTTTTGGTCAACTTTCCATTTGAGATAGTTTGGACGGTTCAAATTTGTGATTTTTAAATTTCGACGTTTACAAACTAGTTTTCGGAACCCTAGATTATCTCAAATTGAAAAGTTTTGAATACCAAATTTGTTCATCTTATCAAGATCTACAATCCTTATATAGGCCATTTTTTCATTTGAGAAAGTTTGAACAAAATATAATTCAAATTTCACAAGTGTGTGACATAGTTTCAGAAAGTCTATATGAGATTCAAGAATTTGTGACTAGTGTTTGATAAAACTTTCTCAAATGGGAAAATGAGCTATGTAACAATTGTAGATCTTGCTGAGATGATCAAACTTGGTATTCAGAGTTTTTTCATCTGAGGTCATTTAGTGTCTCATTTGAGCAAGTTTGACCAAGTCAAATTTGGTCAAATGAAAAAACAACACTTTGACTCTAGTATTATGAACTCTAAATGACTTCAAATTAAAAAGTTTTGAATACCAAGTTTGTTCAACTCATCAAGATCTACAATTCTTGTTTTGGTCAACTTTCCATTTGAGATAGTTTGGATGGTTCAAATTTGTGATTTTTAAATTTTAACGTCTATAAACTAGTTTTCCATTTGAGAAAGTTTGGACTGTTTAAATTTTGAAGCACTAAATGATTTCAAACGAAAAAGTTGTAAACAACAAAGTTTCATAACTTTTTGAGATCTACAATTTTTATTTTGATCATTTCTCCATCCAAGGTCGTTTGAATAATATCCGGATAATATCCGTTTTTAAATATCCGGATATATCCGATACTTAACCGGATTATCCGATATCCGTCGGATATCGATGATATTACATCCGTATTTGATATCTGCCTAAGATATCCGTTTTAGTATCCGTATCCGAAAAAAATTACGGATATCCGAGTAACTATCCAGATAAGTGTTCATATTTGTTCGGTCGAACGGACGGTCGAATAAATATCCGTACCGTTTTCATCCATAATGGCAAGAGACAACCGATTTTCTCCCGAGGTTCATGTGCTTGCCAACACGCTAATCCCCGTTGTGTCGACCAACACTTGGTGGTTCGGCGGCTAAGAGGTGTTTCACAAACCTCGTCCACATGATTGGACACCGCAAGAACCTACCCACAAGTGAGGTAACTCAATGACACGAGCAATTTACTAAAGTTACCTTTTGGCACTCCGCCAGGGAAGGTACAACTCCCCTCACAATCACCGGAGACAGCCACGAACAATCACCAACTCATGCCGATCCACCACCACTGCACCAAGTCGTCTAGGTGGTAGCAACCACCAAGAGCAACAAGCGAAATCCGCAGCAAAACACGAATACCAAGTGCCTCTAGATGCAATCACTGAAGCAATGCACTTGGATTCTCTCCCAATCTCACAATGATGATGGATCAATGATGGAGATGAGTGAGAGGGCTTTGGCTAAGCTCACAAGGTTGCTATGTCAATGAACATGGCCAAGAGAGAGAGCTTGAGCCGGCCATGGGGCTTAAATAGAAGCCCCCATGAAATAGAGTCGTTGTACCCCTTCAGTGGGCACAACATGGGGTGATCGGACGCTCCGGTCATATTGACTGGACGCTGGACCCCAGCGTCCGGTCCCCCGATGCATGCCACGTGTCATCGGCTTCAAATGATGATCGCCCGATCTCAACAGTCAAGTGAAGACCGGACGCGTCAGTTAGAAAGTGACCGGACGCTGGACCTCAGCGTCCGGTCGTTTCCAGTAAGGCTCCAAACGCAAATTTTCATGACGCCCGACCGGACACACCCAGCGTCCAGTCACTCAACGTCAACTCTATGCGCCTCACGTCAGCATACGTCAGCACTGACCGGACGCACCCTGCCAGCGTCCGGTCGCAGAGCGGCCCAGCGTCCGGTCGTTTGACCGACTCCAGCGTCTTCGCTGTTACACCTGACCGGACCCGCCGGTCCAACCGAGGCCAGCGTCCGGTCACTTCCAGTGACCTCCGTCTTTTCTGTCTAGGGCGCCGGTGGAGTTTCTTACCCTTGCACCCAAACTTCACCACCCTTGATTAAATGTGCCAACCACCAAATGTATCACCTTGTGCACATGTATTAGCATATTTTCACAAATTATTTTCAAGGGTGTTAGCATTCCACTAGATCCTAAATGCATATGCAATGAGTTAAAGCATCTAGTGGCACTTTGATAACCACATTACGATACGAGTTTCACCTCTCTTAATAGTATGTCTATCAATCCTAAATGTGATCACACTCGCTAAGTGTCTTGATCACCAAAGCAAAATGGCTCATATTATTTATATCTTTGCCTTGAGCCTTTTGTTTTTCTCTTTCTTCTTTTTCAAGTTCAAGCATTTGATCATCACCATGACATCACCATCGTCATGATCTTCGCCATTGCTTCATCACTTGGAGTAGTGCTACCTATCTCATAGTCACTTTGATAAACTAAGTTAGCACTTAGGGTTTCATCAATTAACCAAAACCAAACTAGAGCTTTCACTTGGTTACACTGTTTTCCCTATCTGTGTCGGTTAAGGACCGGCGTTGCATTAGGTTCTAGGCATGTCATAGACTTATTATCCCGAGCACATACTTGTGTATGGACGCAGGGAAGACTTGTTACTCTCTTGTCATGGGTTCTAGCTCTTTCTGGACCGACTTTCAGGGTGGTTTTTGGGTGGAGGTCCTTGCACCGCATTAAGTCCGAGACTCAGGGGCGGGGACCTGGACCCCGTAATAGGAGGGTAGTGGGTTGGTCCTACTTGTGCCTGGGGTACAAGTGGGGCGTGTGTTTCGGGATACCCAGCTGGACATATTGATTCATGAATCGCCGGGTAATCCGGTACGACTTGTCTACAGTCTAGCAACGTAGTAAGCATTGGAAGATGAAAGATGGAAAAAATAATTCTGATTGCTTACCATCTACTTGAAAGTAGCACAGGTGCTTACATAGAATGGCTAGTTAATGAACTAATGATGACTGCTAATAAAATCAAATATAAGGACGTACGTTTAGTAATTCTCCTGCAGATGCAATAAACCCATAAGCCAGAAAGCCTTGTATATCCTTGGAGTTTTTTCTTTTCTCCTGTCGGGTAAGCGTTGCTGAGTACAATTGAGTACTCAGGGTTTTATTTCCCCCTATGTAGGTGATAGGCAGATGCTAGAGCTTACCCTTGTGTATGGATTCCTCCTGGTGGGCTCAAAGAGGATTCCTTTACGCTGCGATCATAGTTTTTATTTATAACTCTCACTAAATGTTTTTATAAATAGAAGTGTTATAATCTGTTGTCATAGTTTATATATCAATGTTTCATCATGTCATGAATAGATATTTATTTCCGTTGTAACTCTGATCACATGTTTATATTCCGCTGTTAAATTAAATTGTTCATAACTCTAATAACATGATCATATTCCGCTATTATAAATAATAAACATTATACTCTGATGTTACATGGAAAGTGATGTAAGAAATGGTTAATAATGATGTAAGTTTTATTCTCTCATTTGTGATCCTGATGGGAAAATGTGGATTTTTGGGTTCTCCCTTTGGGTGTGTCCGATGGAACTACGTAATTTGGTGTCCTCCCTTGAGTACTTAGTGTCTAATAGAAGACAAGTACTCCTGAGAGGCATTAGATTAGGCGGTTCTGCCACACTTAGTCATTCATCATACATCTTCAGAATGACGGCATGCCTCCCTACCATCCATGGAGTGCCCACAAGCACCCTCTCCAAATCCACCTTACTCGCAAACTCCGCTACAAAGAGATTATCCCCTTTGTCGCCAATGGCACGTATCTTCAATCCTACCGGGTTGCCCTAGGCAGGCTCATAGCAGCACGGACTGTGTTGATGTGGACACCCATGGGGGAGATGACCATCCCCACCAGTGCCCACTCCATCATCGGCAGTGTCGTATCCTCCTCATCAAAGAACTCGACCACGGCACCCACTTCTTCAATCAGGTTTAGCCGCTTCAAGAGATCCGTGACGTTTGAGGTAGGGTCCCCCCCCGCCGCCCCCCGATCATCCACCTCCTGCCGCCGCCATTGCTGCAGCAAGGCAAGGAGAGGAAAGCAGTAGTCATCTGTGCTCGCTGCACACAGATACAAAATGATCCCAACACTAAAACCTAAGCAACGCTTAGGCCCTAATGGGGAAGGGTTTAGAGAAAAAAACTTTGTGGTCGACGGTGCCAGGAATGGCTAACCTTTGATATGCGGTGGTCGGCACCACCAAGGGGATGGTGGACGGGGCGTGGACGTCGGTGATCGGGAAGAAACACCGGCCGAGCGTACCTAGTCACCGGTGGGGCGAGCTAGATCGGGATCAGGGAAGAGCGCGATCTCATAATCGCCAGGGGCGGCTCCTTGATTTTTGGATCTCCTGCATTTGGTAGACTAGTATAATGTCCGTGCTAACGCAACGGATTTATCTTGGAGATGCACATGAAAACAACAAATGTTTTTTTCCATAGTTCAACTTTTACACATTATCTTTGAGCATGTATACAATCCGGGAAACTAAGAAGTCATAGTAAAGTTTTTTCTCATATAACCATTTTAGTTACATTCTGTCTAAGTCCTTAATCATGACTTGGAGATCTTCGTGAAAGTTGTCAAAACATTTGTTTGCATGGCTCTTTAGAATGTCCTCCAAAAATTCCATCCTCAGTGAATTTGATAGCTGTGCATGGTAGATATAATAAGTTAAGTTATTAATTTTGTATGTAGTGTACGGAATATAGTTAGAGAATATATACTTACAGTGATGATCGGTGGCAATCTTACACCATCCATGACTTCATGAAATTGTATACAAGGAACAATTAAATTCATTAAGATTCACGCTTCTCGATGATCAAGTTCCTCCCTGATGAAGGCTGCATCCTCAGCTTGCTCCTCAACTATTGCTTTTTGGCCTCCAGCCTCCTGTAGGTTAGCTCCCAAAAAGTACCGGGAGATACTACAAGCTGAAAAAATTATCATGTGAAAAAAAATCACGAGATACTACTACAATCTTAAAATATACTATATGTTTAAAAGTATCATGAGATACTACAATCTGAAAAGTATCAAGTGATACTATAATATATAGTAGAAAGTATCACATGGTACTATGATCTAAAAAAGTATCCAAGCATACTCTTAGCAGAAAAGGTATACCAACATACTCTTTTCTAAAACCATTTGTAGAGATAATTTTATCTGATGCCGTTTGCAGAGATGATTAACATGCCTGCCTATGTCCATCTTCCCCTATTCTGCCCTAAAATAAGCATTTTATCCAACACCTAGACTACATGCAGTGGTAGGCTACCAGTACAGACTATAGAGGAACTGAGAAGAAAGTCACACCTACAGATCAACGATAAAACAATCTCAATGTGATTTCCCACTCCTCCCCATCCCAAATCAGCAAATTTCTCATCCCAATCTCAATTTTGTTATTCTTCCATCCATAATCAACACGAATATTCATCGCTGTCACAGCACAGCCGCATAGCTGCGTAGTGTTTGGGTTCTGGACGATCAGCAGGCAGGGGAAGGACATAGCTCACCGAGGCAGAGTTCTTCCGAGAGCGACAGGAAGAGGCGGCCAGCGCGACCCGCCCGGCGGAGGCAGCGCACACGGCCAGTGCGAGCTGTTCGGCAGAGACAGGGGCGCGAGGGATCTCGGGCGTCGGGGACGATGCAGGCAGCGCTGGATCTCGGTGGCCGCAGCCGTTGGGGCGTCCTTCGCGCGGTCAGACGCCTTCCGTGCGAGACAGGCCGCGCCGCCATCGGAGATGGGGAGCCGCTCGCATGGAAGGTGGAGAGGTCGCCGCCACCGCTAGAACTCTGGAGGGAGCCGCCGCTTGGCCTGCGAGATCCAGACCGCTGGTGGGCGCCGCCGGATCTGCCGTTGATGCGAGGAGGAAGGAGGAAGGAGGCGCCGTTGATGCGAGGACAACGCAGGCGACTCTGGATCGAGCGGCGGGGCGACGCCGGACTCCGGCGCGGAGCTGCTCGGTAGGGGGCGGAGCTTGGGCTCTGGCGTTCGCAGCCCGCTCGATAGGGGCGGAGCTTTGACTCCGGCATGGAGCTGGTCCGAAGGGGCGGAGCTTGGAATCTGCTCGGCAGGGGCGGCAGCCCGCTCGACGGAGGAGGTGCTGGCAGCTCTGGCGTAGCCTGAAGGTCGGGAGGAGGAAGGGAAGAGGCGGCGGCGGCGACGGCTACCAGGAAGGTTTCTAACGTCGGTTTTTTCGCGATCGGAAGGTTTCCGCGGTGGCGGCGTCGGCGGCGTCCTCAGCGTGTTTGTTTTTTTTCATTTTTTTCGGTGATAGGAGGGTTCGATCGTGGGTGGTTCTGTGGTAGACGCCCGTTGAAGCCTTGCGGTGCCGCTCGTTGAAGCCTGATTTGATCCAAACATGATTGGGTTGAAGCCTCTCAGGATGATTTGTAGCCCTTGATTTTAATAAAGACAATTTTATGGGTGTAATTTTTTTTTGATGCATATGGTTGGAACTACTCAGCAGGAAACGTATTTTTAGGTGGACCTAGCATAGTTTAGATTGATCCCTTATAGTAGAGATATAAAGCATGATTTTAGAAAAGTCATAGCCTGCGACACGTTGAGGCCGTGCGTGTGCCTACTACAGTACCACCGCAGTAGCAACCCGAGGCAACGACTGTCAGCCTGTTCGGGAGGCCGTATCATATCGTTGATTATTTACTGCTGGCTGGTTTGGTGTAAGAAAAAAACACTATTCCTAACTGAAAATTTACGATCGTTTACGAGCGAGCGAACAAGCCAACAGGCTGTTCGGAAAATGTCGTGGTCACTTGTGCCAACCGGGAAACGGTCACTGCCCATCGGTCGGAAAGACACGGTATCTAATAAAAGGGAACACGTCAGTGCATTTATTTGTAACATGGGAAATTTGGTGAGCGTGGCGTGGCGCATCCAGTAGATTGGAACATAAGAATTCGTTACAGCTTTATGGTTCATGTAACCATAAAGCTACCTTATGAAATATTTTTACTAATATTTTCTTAATGAAATACGTGTGAACCGACATGTTCTAAAGAAAAACGGCACTACTGGCGCCGGACGTCTGCAGTCGGTTTCACCTTCGTTTTGTGCGTCCACACGTGGGCCCGCATCCTCCGGACTTTGCTCGACCTTGCCGCGCCCACGCTGGGGCCCACGTCGCTCGAACGTGGCCCGTGCGGGGACTGCTCACGCCCCCTTCCGCTTCCCACGCGCATCCCATGTGTAACACCCTAGTCTATTTTTGAAACATCCAGATGCAACACTTACAACATAAAAAAATACAGATGAAACAGTTAAAACATGTATCTGAAACACTTGCAAAAACAATTAAAAACCATTGCAAGCGTACGCAAACATCCAGATAAAACACTTGCAACATATGTGTGAAACATATGTAACATTTAGATAAACACACTTGCAACATACGTATGAAAAAACAGATGAAACATTAGGGACATACGCTTGCAGCGTGCGTGTACAACCACTGCAACATATGCAACATCGTGATCTACTTTTGCAACATCCATGTGAAACAATTGAAACATATCTCTAAAATATCTGAAACATTTCAAATGTATACTTGCAACATGCATCATATCCTGGTACAGCCTCCTTCGCCGTCTGCATCGGGACGCCGCGGCCGTAGTAGGAGGCAAGGCCGGAGGGCTTCCGCGCCAAGGCCCAGCACTTCTTCTTGCGCCGACGACGTCGTCGGGTAGGGCGGGTAGCGGAGCAGGAGCAACGACACGAGCAATTGGGTAGGTGCGCGGAACGACGACAGGAGGAGCGGGGCGGGCGCGCAAAGCATCAGTAGGAACAACGGCAGGATGAGCGGGGCGGGGCGGCGAAGTGGGAGATGAACAGGTGATGATGAATTAACTGGATCTCAATAAACAAAGGTTGTGTCACATGGTCGGACAGCCCATATCCGTCCGATACTCGAGCAAAAATCGGACTCTCGGATCAAAGAATTAAAAAAAAAGTTTACCAAAGATTTGTTCGGCCCTTCAATCTGAAGGGATTACAATTTTTTTTCTTTATCAGTGTTGATGCTGATCCGTTTTTATTTGTCCTCCGAGCAAGTATTCATAGTGTAATATTCATTTAATAATAACGTCGAGTAAAATACCAGCCAGCCAGGGATCCACGCTTTGCAAACAGGCCTCGTTGACCGAGGCGTTGTTTAATTTCTTTCGCTAAAGTTTATTCTCTGTCTCATCGAATATTTAGACATATGTATGGAGTATTAAATATAGACTAAAAAATAATTAATTTTATAATTTACGACTAATTTACGAGACGAATCTTTTAAGCCTAATTAGTCCATGATTTGACAATGTGGTGCTATAGTAACACATGCGCTAATGGTGGTTTAATTAGGCTTAATAAATTCGTCTCGCGGATTACTGATGGATTCTGTAATTTATTTTTTTTATTAGTATCCAAACACCTTATGCAACACTCTCATATAACACCCAATATGACACCCAAAACTTTATATCCTGAATTTAAACAAGATCTGACTACAGTAGCCATACTAGTATAACAGTAAATTTTCTTTTCTTCTTTCTTTTTGTGGAACGAAGGGGGGCCGTGTGTTTTCTTTACACAACACAACCGCGATCGATCGTGTCGGCGTCACATAAAAGCAGCATCAGTCGTTCTGTCGTTCAGGCGCTGACTCCAAGTGGTTTCTGCGGACCTTTTTGTTGGCCGTCAGGCAGAGGTAGGCTCTCCACCGGCGTTGTGGCTGGCTGGCTGATGATTTATTTATATTTAACAAGCATAAATCTAAATAAAATCTATAACTAGGTTATACATGATTCAATGAGTATAAAATTTTTACTACAGTTTAAGCATACAATAATTAGTCCACCATAAAAATTTCACCACAATTAGACCATAGAAACTGCAGCTATGAATTATTTAATTTAATTATAGAACAGTATTTTTTGGAACCAGCCGAACGCAGCCAAGCCTTCAATCTCGCCCACGAACCCTCTCCTCTTGCTGGCCCGATGGTAGTGGTAGTAACATGTCCTAAAAAAAAATCAGTTTTTCTATATAATTGAAGGGTTTAGTAGATGGAAACATGAAAGATCAACCCAATGACGGTACCAGAGACTGACTGGGTAGTGGTCACTGGTAATTTGCTGGTAAATTCATCATCGGAAATACAGAATTCGAGGCCGATTACCTGCTGAAATTTGCTGGTAACCACATGGTTTTTTTCCCAAACGGGGAAACCTGAACTAGCAATGAAATTATAAAGTACCAAGTGCGAAATTTACGAAAGCAAAGAAGAAAAACTACCAACACCCGATCACAAAGTGAACACGGCGATGTGGCAAAACCCAAAACAAAACAACACCGCAAACTCACCCAAAACAGACCAACGCCGCAAACTCGATCCAACTGCACCTACAGAGGAAAGCGTGGAGGTACAGAACGAGCTGTTGACATGATATATGATTTTCTTCACGTACTCCCTCCCTCCCAAATTAAATGTTGTTTTTATTTCTATACCAAAAGTTTAACTCAATTTATAAAAAATATGTGCAATATTTATATCTGTAAATAAATTTGTTAAATAACTAGATTTAAAAATCTTTCCGAAGATATTAATTATGTACTATAAATATTAATAATTTTTAATATATATTTAGTCAAAGTTATTTATAGGAAAATGAAAATGACAGTTAATTTTGGATAGAGAAAGTACATGGGATCGGTTGGCTGTGCCAGAGGCTATTGCCAAACTCCAAAGAATTGTCTTAATTAGTTAGGGATTTTTTGGATTTATTAGTACTAAAAATTAACTAGCTAATAGCTAATAGCTATTAATTTTTAGTAGGAGGTCCTTTAGATCCATCCGTTAATAAGTGGTTGAGTTGAAGGTGTATATAAACTATTACACCTATTAGTAACTCCAAATTTATTAATAAAACTAATAGTTAGCAGCCCTTCAGCTAGCAGTTTTATTAATAGGTCTGTTTGGATCTAGTACTAATTTTAACTGTTAATTTTTAGTTTTTTTATAGATAAAATTGGCCTTAGTTGTTTATATCGATACAAGCTCCGATTCTCGTCGCCGCTCCTGGTGGAAATGCAAAACCGATGCCCTCAAGATTTACCAAAAAGAAAGTGGACGAAGAGATCGTGCGTAGGATACTTTTTTTTTCATTAAAGCAAACAACATTTCTTGCATGCTAAAGCGCCCAACAGACTGCTGCCAGACCCGCATATACATTATTCTTGCCATGCGGCCGGCTTAACTTGATCTACACCCAAAATTGTTCAAAAGAGGAAGCACAGCAGGAAGGCCTACAGCTGACCCAAGCGAACTTGGCTACTGCACAAATTAAAAAACTAAGGTTGCAGCGACTCTTTCTCGTTGCAGAAAGCACAGGAATGATCCCTCACCATTTGTGTTTTACCAGGTTATCTCTTGTCAAAATCGTATTATATTTTTATTTTGCAGCATTAGCCACGTAAAAATTTTAATTTTAAGGCGAAGGTTGGCTTTCTAAACAGGTTTACAGTTAATCCCATACTCAGCACTGCCAAGATGATTGTAAGTTGATTTTACCGAGAACTGATTTTTTTCCCCCAATCCCATCTTGTTTCATCCCTTTCATCGTTAAGAGAGTAGCATGTTTGCTTGGTCGTAAATGATCGTAAATTTTTAGCTGGAACCGTATTTTTCTCTCACATCAAATCAGCCAACAATAAATAATCCACGATTGTTTACGGCCTTCCGAACGTGCTGGTGATGCCGCGTGACCGGGCAACTGGACAGCCGAGGCACAGGCTGACCGGCTCTGGACGGTTCCATCGGCGGGAGGCAAAACCGGAGGAAGCGGTAACACTTCTGAGGTTTGACCGACATGAATGGGTAGAAAACGCGACGTGGAGCACTGGCATTAGCGAATGATGTCATGCATTCTTCTTTGCTGAGATTGAAGCTCTTTATCCAGCCATCTTCTGAACGCCAGACGCCAGTTCTTTTTTTTCATATCATAAACCAAGCTAGTTTGTTCATTGTTCATTGCATATAACTATGGAAATTGTCATGAACGGATCGGACACGTATTAGGATTTTAAAAAGTTAAACTTTGTCCAACAATATGTTAATTTATATGCCTGCAGCGTGCTTAGCGCATAGTAAAAGCTATATACAAGTACATACATATTTCAAACATATATTAATATGGCGTTATATTCTCTAGTAATTGATGATATATATAGTAAAGGAAACTAATGGTCAAATTATATCTCTAAAGGTATTTCCAAATTATAGTAAGTCTACTAAAAATGGACATAGATATATTAGCAGAAATCAAGCAGACACAATTGAAACAAATCTGTAAAGTTCTGTCCGTAAGGTGCACACAAAACAGGACGCAGTCGTGGGCCAGGCCAGCTACCATATGCAACTCAAGATATACAGCATGTTCGCTGGTTGATTTCTGGGTTGATAAGCTCGGGTGATGCTAGTTTGTTGTGAGAAAAAAAACACTGTTGACAGACTGATAAGTCTTGGCTGAAACCAACAAACGAACATGCTGATAGAATAGGCAAAATGGCGAATAGCTAACACCTATCATCTCTTCTTTGAAAGCCAAATTGCCAATACGCTTAGGTTAGTCTCAATGAGGGTTTTATGAGAGTTTCATAAGTATTAAATAAAGTGACACATCGATAAAAAAAAATCTTTACGTGTATCGAGGAGGAGAGAGATGGTAAACGTTTCATGTGGTGAAACGACTGAGGGCCTGTTTTGTTCGTCTAATAGCTACTAAATTTAGTAGCTTTTAGTCATTTTAGTAACTTTTCAACCAAGCACTGTGACTAAAAGCTACTAAAAAAAGCTTTAGTCATCTCTAGTAATTCTAAAATTACTAAAAGTGACTAAACCGTTTAGTAGCTACTAATAGCTCGAACCAAACAACCCCTGAGCGCAGTTTGTAGGTTGTTGGAAACCGCACGACAGTCGCGTTGAGGGGGGGAAATTTCATCTCCTTAGATCCATGTGCCATCCCCGCCACCAGCTTCCCCGCCAGCGCCACGCTGCTCCGGCCCGACGGCTCCCTGCTCGCGCGCCTGTCCCTCGAGGAGCCCACGGACGATGGGCGCCGCGTCGTGCCGCCGTATCACGGGTACGCGCCGTCCGGCGGGCCGTCACGGAGGCGGTGTTCGTCAACCTCAGGCAGGAGGAGGACTGCGTCGTGCTCAAGAAGCTTTGGTTGGACGTGTGCGGCCGCGTCACGGTGGCGCGCCACGGGGGCAGGTACCGCGGGGCGTCGGTCCGGCCGTTCGCACCGAAACCACCGTCCGATGATTTTCCGCGCAAAGTTTCCGCCGTTCTGGTTCGCAGCACGCGCCGAAATTTGGGGGCTGTTAGGGTCCGCTGCGGCGGACAACGTGCGCGAGCTCGGATATAAA
Source organism: Miscanthus lutarioriparius (assembly GCA_904845875.1). Taxonomy (NCBI): domain Eukaryota; kingdom Viridiplantae; phylum Streptophyta; class Magnoliopsida; order Poales; family Poaceae; genus Miscanthus; species Miscanthus lutarioriparius. The sequence goes on along the minus strand of CAJGYO010000019.1, from coordinate 73,311,148 downwards.
AAATAATTTCCGTTCTACGTCCAGACCACTCTACGTACATGGCTGTGGGCCTGTGGCTCACCCACGAAAGCTCTTATGGCAAACCTCACATATATGGGACGGAAACGTGCAGCTGCATACAGGCCCATCCACGGAAAGCTCTCACAGCCCACTTCGCATATACAGATATGCGCTCTACGAGCGAACAGTGAGGAGGAAGAGAAATATTTATTGGAGAAAAAATATTAGAAACTGTGTATTGAGAGAGCCAATTTCATTCCTCGTTTCAAAGCTATCAAATTGACGTGGAGTCTTGAAAACAGAGCCACGAAACATTGCATTGAGACTGGCCAGTTTTATTAGTAGGTATATATAGGAGTTAAAGTGTTAAACCCCTCTAAATATGTACAAACTTTTTTTCATAGTTGGTACTCTGGCAGGTCAGCAACACAGGTTATTGCTGATAGGTGTGTAGCAGTTGTTTGATGATCAATCTGGCTTAAAAAGACGACGATAGTGTTCCAGTATTTTTGCAGGTTCTGTTAAGAGAAACACACCGATTCAGATATTGAACACAATTGCAGTGGCATAAGGCTAACACGGATAGCATCGTCGTGGCATGCCTATGTCTTCAAGGCGCTGCAATGCAATTCTTTACTTTCTATGTGGTTGGCTAGATAGTTTTAGCTAGAATTGGGTTTTATTTAGGCTTCCTTGTTAGCATGAGCAAACAGTGTGCTTTAATTGCTTTAGGGCTTGTTGGGCTGCCTCCGAAACAGGTTTCGATCCTGGCAAGAGTACTCCTAGTTTTTGATACAGGTTGCTCTGTTCCACCCGGAACGACCTGTTCCGAAATAAACGAACGGGGCCTTAGTGCTTAAGTGTTACTAATATGGATTGATTCATCCTGTCAAGATTCAAGAAGTATGAAGCCAAATCCTTTGCTCCAGTTATTATTTTAAAAAAGCATTTCTCCTATATCTTAGGTGTCTGATTTTGTTGTTATTGTTCAGGCAACATACAATTTTGTTATAAATTGTCTCATATAAGTTGTTCTTTTAGTTATATTAGTTGTTTGGATAAGATTGTCGTTTGAAAATTTCTAAAAAAACAAGGTATCTAAAACATAGCAACTCTATTACCAAAAAAATATAGCAGCTCTGTTAAAAAAAGTGAACAACTACCATGCTTCGCGCGGTGGCCGGTAGGAACTGAAAACCAAATTACCAGCAAAACGGTAGAGACAAATGACGTACAGTACAGAGCTGTCTTCATGGCGGAGCAGGACGACTTTGGCTCGATTGCCTGCCCGACAAAAGTTGTTCGAGCACTACCAGCTGGTCGTCAGGCCGACTTTCTTCTTGGTCTTCGCCATGTTCGGCGTCGCGCCCATCACCAACCATGTGAAGCATCGCGTCTTGACGGCGGCCTCCAGTGTGTCACCGCCAAGGCGAGGGTGCTGCTACGCCTAAGCGCGGCGCTCGACTAGGGGTGCTCATGCCCTCTACTGCGGCCGAGCCTCCCAATCTTACCCTAACTGCGTGCGACATCCATGTGTCTTGCAGACCGTCCAGCATGGCACGTTTCACGAGGTGCACCGACGCCCTCATGACCATGAACATAGGGCTGATCGCCCTGTTCATGTTCGGTCCATGTCTTGCCGTGCCACCGCAGACGTCAGGCGCCAGTTTACCAGGGCATTGGCAGGTTCCAGGCCCACATCGTGTCCTCATGGTGTTGTGCGGGCTCACGAAGGTGGAGGTGGCCGTGAATGACGACGACACCATCACTAACATCACCCGCTCGCCAATGCTCTCTGGGAGGTTCCTACGTGGGTGCATGGTGCCCGCACTCCTCTTCTCGGGCTTATCAGTTAGGCTCGGGCTACTCACCTACGCCTACATGCTAGAGGCCAAGGGGTCTTCTCGTGCCTTAGTGTTGGTGTTCGTGTCTCCTTCTACGGCTCCTAAGCCCTAGCCAACGTCGCGTGAACACAACGCTCGACAGGGGGCTCATGCCCCCCTGGGCACCGTCGCATAAAACATGATACTTTATGTATTTATGTTTACTTTATGTATTTTTTTCATGATGACAGGGTTGGGTAATCTTTTCATAAAACATGATACGTCTAACAGCTATAATCGATGATGATTATTAGAACCTGTGTATCAAATTAAAAGGAATATGATTTTGATTATTGTGATAATTTCTGTCTGTGAGAATTAGCATGAAATTGAAGGGGGCGGGAGTCAGCACGAGGGGGTGGGGGCTCGCCGGCGAGCAGTGGCCCATCTCCTTCACAGGAGGCAGTGCGAGGGGGCAGGGGCTCGTCGCCGGTGGCCAGCGAGTGGTGGTGCATCCCTAGCGCGGGAGGCAGCGCGTGTGAACAGGAGGCGGGTGCCGTGCAACCATGGGAGGAATCGAGGCTACACAGGGCAGATAAGGAGGTGCTTGTTGGGCTGGGCCGTATCCCAGTGGCTGATACGTATCAGGTCACGTACTCGATATTTCCTAAATTAAACAAAAACAGGATACTCGGATGATACGTATCCAAGCCGTATCGGTGACGTATCCGATACAAGATACGGCACCTTCCTGACGTATCCGTGCTACAGAGGTATCAAAACTCAAAAATTTCAGAACAGTGAATCATCATAGGCAAAACTTGGGGTTTCCACATTTGACAAAGAATTCTAAGCAGACGAAGCTCCTTCATTGTCCGTACCCTGCTGTTCCTCACCCTCATCCCCATTTACAAAAACTGTCTCTTCAGGTTCATCAGCATCATCTGTGTTCTGCATTTCATTCTCTTCCAACGCCTGAGAACAATTTTATTCATTATTCCAAAAGGTAACAAAAATTACAGTCGTCGACAAGGAGAAATAATGAAATAATTGCATATCAATCAAGACATAAGGAATGGGCCGATGTGAAAATGGATCATAATAAATATCAAGTTCCTAAGAAAACTCCAAAGTGCATAATTGAAAATGGACAATAAGAAGCAGAATGCACATGAGATACCAGTTGATCAGGTTCTCCATTTTCCTCAGCTGCATCTTCAAGTTGCTCATGCTCCATGACCTGCATCCTTTTGAAAGCTTCAACAAGAGTCATGTCTGACTTCTCAGCATGATTCAAGTACTGGTCAGCAGGAGGATAATGGCCCCTGCACATAAAGATTTATGTTATTGCAAAAATTTTACTTAATCAAAAACTGTGAGGTGGTCTGGGCTCAAGACTCAGAGCAGATGCAATAATGGTGACATTACTCTTTGGAACCAATAAGAAGTTTCTGTGATTCAATGTTTTTTTTAACTTCTGGTAAGCAATATGCTAGAACAAAACATAGTAGTTTGTGTGATAATGTGTACCTCTGAGAAGCAATGTTTTTTTCTACAGTTAGAGCAACCTGCCAGTCTTCAAATAAATTTGGATATTCAGAAGGATCTGCCAGAGACTCTGCAGCTTTTGGATTAATCTGCATACAATGTACAGACAAAAAGAATAAGATAATAGCATGAAAATTTTTTTCGAATGGCACGACACTTTTCAGTAAGAAGACTAAGATGGGAACATTAAGAAATTACTTTACTGAGGTCGTTTCTCCAAGTTGCTACTGTCTCTGGTACTTTGCTAGGAAGATATGATCGTGCCATTAATGCAGCTTCAGGTATACGGTTACTGCAGAATACACAAGATAATGTTTAGCTCTCAAAGAAAGAGCACCAAAACAAGGATTTAATCACAGCAAACAAGATTTACCTGTCTACAAGCAACTGTATGCAATCTTCCACTTTACCAAGCATAAAAAGGGAGAGGAAAGCAACATTGTTTTTTCCATGTTCTGTTGCCAAAGAAGCAAGCTTTTCAATTCCTTCAGCATCTCCAAGAGATGAGTACAGTAGCAACAAGCCACTTAAATCCTTCGCTTGAAGAAGGCATTCCTCCGCCAACTCTAGCTGCAATGTAGAGTTGTGGCATACCCATGCCAATAAGCTATCATTCACGAGCTAATACAGATAGGATATGTTCAATTTAGGTCATGTCTCAATTGACATCATTCTGATTCGCATGGAGAGTTTTGGCAAGGAAAACATGTTCCATTGAAGTATTGAGAAGATTAAAGGCCCGGACCCAAAACTATTTGATCACAAAAAAAAACGTCAAACTACACGAGGCATTCCATTCTTGAAAACTTGTTTCTTAGCAATGTAGTTATTTAAATGTCAAATACAAACTTTCATAAGGTTTAAGAGCCAACCTTGCCTGTGGACATGGCGAGTTCGCCCAACTGCTTCCATTTAGATTGACTTTGTGCTTCTATGGCGATAGCCTGTACAGTAAATAGGCATGAGAGGTCTTATAATATATGTTAGTAATTTTGCAGCAATGCAGTATACAATACCTCAAATATAGTCTACGGTATTAGAAGAAAATTAGTGACAATATAATCAGTACCTTTGCAACTTCTAATTTTCCAAGCTGCACAGCTAGGTCAAACTTGTAGTCAGCATCGGTGGCTATCTCAAGAGCCTCTTCCAACATACCTCTCGATTCCAAAAAATGAGCAACACTGTCATATGAAAGAGAAACAAGAACTGAGGTTAGAAGAGAACAGACTCTAAATAAAGTTTGACAAAATACACAAAAAGGGTGGAGAAAACTAAGTATATTAATTCAGTAAATTATGAACATAAACAAGATAAAAAACAATATTTAGTTTTTACTCACTCTTCCAAATTATAAGATGTTTTGGCTTTTCAAGATACATTACTTTTACTATGTATCTAGACATAGTGTATATCCAAGTGCATAGCAAAAACTATGAATCTAGAAAAGTCAAAATGTCTTATAATTTGGAATGGAAAGAGTAAAGGAGTAGGAGTCTATTTAGATATGGCATACATCAGGATAGTTATGTGACACTGATATATATACATCAATTTAACATATAAGCTGTCTTCCACGAAACAGAAAATGGGCCTAAAAGCAAAGACAAATTAGAAAGAAAAAAAGGAGCATACAAAAAAAATCAATTTATATTTTAGAACAAACAGGTAATCACAAACCTATTATATTGCGCCTTTGGTATGGACGATAAAATTTCATTTGCATGTTCCAAATCCCCACGCATCACAAGGGTCTTGTACTCAATCAAACTCAGAAGTAATGTGTACCCAATGACACTGTACCAAGCTTATATGTTAGTTACAGAAATTAACAGATGCTACAAAAGAAAGGAAGCATTGTTTTTTGAGAAAACGCACTTAAACTCCTTGTCAATAAGATAAACTCGACTTTGGTTCGCAAGATATCCCAATAGGTACATAGGGCGATCCAAATGATACATAGTAGTGACCTGTAAGTATAAAGCTTATAACTATTGAAGTCGTGACACACATAGTGCCCATATAGAGAACTTAAGCAGAAGAAAATGTTTTCGAGTAGACTATATTTACCTCACCACCAACATAATAATTTAGGCGCGACGATGAGTTGTTATAGATAAAGCAGTCTCAACCCAAATTCCAGTTCTCACTCGCTCATTGACCTCATGAAGCAGCTCAAAAGCATCTTGACACCTTCTTAGTCCACAGGCTTTCCACCTTCTAGATAAGAAGCAACAATATCTCTCTGCAAAGCACAAATCATCTGATCATTTTGTGTTATAATCCCCATGCATCACAAGGAGGTGGGTAAAAGAAGGAAAAAGAAACAAAATAATAATCATTTGAGGATACGATATCTTACATTGTACTTGAGGATGTAGAATGATGTATCACTTGCTATTGCAACTAGGTCACCACTATCAGCCCAGTAAACGTTCTATAAACACAAGATAAAGGTTAATAGTAAACTCAAAACATACGGAATTTCCACCCAAGAAAAAATAATACTTGACTCACCTTAACATTCACATCAATTCGGCGTATTAGTCTACAATCAGCCCAGTCATAAAAGCAGATGAAGTCACTAGAACACATAGCCAACAATACCCCACCAAAAATACGCTCTGCTGAAAATGAAGGGCGGATAGTTTTCTTCTCCTAAAAAACCAGATAATTTAAGTCATAGGTCACAGGACACAATTAGAATGCCAAAAGATTACAATTTGCTTTTTTGTGAAATAATTCAAAAAAAAAGGCTAGATCACAAACTTTACATTCGCTTCTACAACTCCTAGAGAAGTGATATGGCTAATAAAAGTGAGCGGGCAAGGGACATGCAACAAGCATAAGTTATGAATCTCCAATGAATTGTAAGCCTTAGTAACAAATCATGGGAAAAACTTGCTGCAGAAATCAAAGGGCACAAGTTGAATTTTTTCCAGAAACATCACTGAATAAAGGAACACGTGATGAAAGAAAAGAAAGCTAGAAGAGTCAACTGAATACTAAAGGAGTAAAGGATGCATCTTTACAGACGCCAAAACTAGAGGAAATGTTTAGGTAATTATGAAAGAAATTAGAAACATGCATCTGATTAAACAATTTATATATAGAAAAACAATAAACTAAAGTAGACCATGTACCTGAAATGATTTACTGTAAGTCTTTATTCTTGATGTACTTTCCCTAATTGCATATTCTCCTTCTGATGACCAAACAAATTCCAGTGCAGTTCCAAATGATCTATTCCTCCAGGCCAGGGCAGTATAAATTATGTACTCGCCATCTCCACATACAACAACGAACCGTCCATTAGGGTTATGCTTCAAGCTCTGAACAACCAAAACGATTACTCACAATCAGATTATACACCACTCAAGATTAAATAAAAAATCAGCACTGCCAAATAAGAAAAGAAAAAAAATACCCAGTTAATAACTAAACTATAAACCTACAATAGTAACAAATTTTAGAATACAAAGAATATATCAGCATCCAAAAGTACCTGTGGGTACAAATCACAGCTTCCTAACTCTTTTACAGCCAAGGGTAATCTTTCTCCATCTGTGGCCTGATTTGCAAAATACAATAACCTGTTAGACAAGTGCTTGCTAAATTATTTCATTTTATGCTGAAACAGACCAACTTACCTCAAAGCCTGCACCGACTGTCTTGATATTTACAGTTTGTATTTCATTATGTTTCGCCCAAATGATTTTCCCACTGGTATCCATACTTGCTATGGGTACTTCACGGCCCATTTTTATCATAATGGTCCCCTCATCATAACCAATCACCATCCTAGACAGTCACCAAACAGTATACTTGTTTCAGTATTAGAAAATACATACCAAAAATCTCAACCACAGGGACAAAACAACCCGTTGGCTGTCTTAAGAATGTGAACAACTTAAGAGCTACAAGCATGAACATTGAAAGAAAGATAGAAATGAACAGGAGACATGAAATTGTAGCAGTAGCCGCCCATCGAATAACATACTGGGTTTATACGAAGTTTGGAACCACTAAACAATCGACCATACTGCATTCCCCGTGAGGATATCAGCTAACTAGTGTGGCCCTCTTTAAGGCAAACAAAAAACAATTTGTAGATAGCATTTATAGTTGATTTACTAGCAGAATGACACAACTACACATACATACCATTAAGAGACACAAAGTGATATGATGCTTCTAGTTCTACTCAAAAGTGAAATGCTATATTAATAGCCAGTGTCCATTTAACTGACAGCACTACTGAAACAAAAGCGGAATGCAAATGATCTTACCTTCTTGATCCCTTCATGTATCCAACAGCCCAGACTCTCTCAAGGCCATAGTTTAGTGTGTTCTCAAGTCTACAAAATAGTTCAAGTATAAAACAAAGAACATCTCAGGATATGAAAAGAGTAACACAAGCAGTGTTCAGACTCAATCAGTATAGGACATTTTCCAGATTATCACAGATGCAAGAATAATTTAACTCAACCAACCTAGGAGGAACTAGGTGGGCATTGTAAATAAGAAGGAATAGGCAGTAGGCACCCAAATTCAAGTTCAAGAGGACTCGAACTTGGATCTGGGTGGTGGGAGTGCACACCACACCTCCCACTGAGCCAGGCTCCATTACTAAGACTGATTCCAAAAACAAGTACTCCTTCCATTCCAAATTATAAGACGTTTTGGCTTTTCTATACATTGCTTTAACTATGTATCTAGACATAGTGTGTGTATATCTAAGTGCATAGTAAAAGCTATGTTTCTAGAAAAGCCAAAATGTCTTATAATTTGGAATGGAGGGAATAGTATTTGTAATTTTGGTAAGCAAAATAGTTAAAACTAACCACTGTCCTTTTGTTTCACACCCTACATGTCACTACACAGTGTACACACAGAATGTAATTGTGCTATCCTGCATGCAAGACAGGTACTGACACACATGCAAAAAGGAAAAATATAATGCACAGATAGGGGTTTGGTGAGAGATGTTCAATTGCATGCTATCATAAGAAATAATAGAAAGGTATCATATCATAAAAAGTAAAATAAAGCATATTTCGTTCAATGACATGGCAGATAAGCTCATACATTTAAGTTAGCACACCATGGAATTAATAAGTTACTGTGGGTTTAAACTTTTCAACCATAAGAACAGAAAGTTAAATACCAATGTCATGCCCATAGGCCTTTACATTAAAATTAGTTGTGCCCAATTGTTCTAGAAACAAGATAGTTGTTTAGCATTCTGATTTATGAGGAAGTCAGTTGATCTGTGTTTCAGGATGGAGAATTGATAATTGATAAATGGCCAAATTGTAATAATGAAAAAACGACAGACCTATGCTTACATAAACAAGCAAACATAGAGATAAATAAAAACATGTTACCTGTAAGTTGTCGAATGCCATATACGAACTGTACCATCTTCGGATCCAGTAATGATTATAGGGAGCTCAGGATGGAAACAAACAGCAGAAATATTATGTGTATGTCCTTCAAGTGTCTGAACACAGCTCTTAGTCTGGTAATCCCAGACCTATTTTGCCATAAAATGCCCCATCATAAGACTGCATAGAGCAACCAAACATTTAAAACATACAGCTAAGTACAAAAATGTACCTTTGCAGTGGAGTCATCAGAACCAGTAATCAAATAGGGCCTGTCACCACCAGTGAAGTAGTCAACACAGTTGACACCCTTTTGATGTCCATCGAGTGTGAAGTTTGGATCTGGAGAGCCCAAACTCCATATCTGCAATCTCAGAGTAAGAAGTATGAATGAACAAGATCATATCATGACTCAGTCACAACTAACATGTTGCTGCATAACATTGTAAAGGCATACCTTTGTAGTGCGGTCAAGAGATGCGCTTGCAAAGGTGTTAATATCCTTTGGATTGAAAGTAACCTGCATCACATAGTGTGAATGTCCCTCAAATATTTGAGTGCACATCCACCCTTTATCCCAGTCCCACAGTTTTATTAGCATGTCATCAGATGATGACAGCACATATGGTAGAGTTGGATGGACCGCAACACATCTGATGTAATCAGTATGAGCCTCAAAAACTTTAACTTTGTCCATGGTATTGTAGTTGTAGACACGAATGAACATGTCGTCTGCACCAGCTACAACCCATTGTTTCCTTGAAATAAATTTTGCCGACCTCACTGAAAATAAGTTTAAAATATACATTAGCATCATCCTGATCGCCAAAAGTTCTCATTCCACGTGAATCTAAGTGCTTTGGATACCTGGCAGTTCTGAAACTTCAAATGATTTCACCATTGCCTGAAAAGGTATATACAAAAACAAACATGTTAATGAATAAAATTCTCAGAATCCAACTTTATTTTTATGGCAACAACAAATATATACTTGTTATAAGTAAAATGACAACAATGCACTGGTAAATCATATCCATTCATGACATATACATAGATCCACTAGCTGGATCCTAATTTCCCAGAAATGAGACAATATTTCTTATGTCATACTCATGATTTTCACAAAATCATTTTGATTTCTTATTGTAGTACCTAAGGTAAATTTACCACATTTTGTGCTCAAGCATACAGATCTTGCAGAACTGCATGTGCATATACATGATACGCAATAGTTCGACAATGCAACTCAGACACATTGGTTCAGACCCACAATCATGAAGGTGAAGATTGGTGACAGAAATGGAACAGAAACAGGTCATCTTATACAACGATGTAAAAGGTCATTAGGTTAACAACTTAGCTCACAGAAATGCAGACTGGCTAAAAAAGGGGGGGACATAATCGTCATGCGGAGCCAATATGAAGGGTCACTCGGTGGCAAATGAAATTGAACTATCAACGGTAACCCAGGATCGAAAATTCAGTGTGGAATCTAGATGTGTAATAATGTATCAGAACGATCAAGTGCTGTTTGTAGCCCTAATGACCTATATACTTGAACAACATATAATGAGAGAAATAAACAAGGCGACCATAAAGTAAAGTTCTTTAAAGCTCATAACTGAAACTTAGACATGCAAAATTCTACTGCATGCCAGCCCACCAAACAATAGGCAGCACCATAGATCATAGCAACAGCAAAGATGTCTGGAATAAAGGATCCAGCATTGAGAGAGTAAACCCTAATGTTATGTTTGGTTCATACTGTATCTTATTTGCTAGCATTGGAATGAATTCACGCACATGTCGTTTACGAAATCCAGTTCGGGCCCTTACCTGTGCCTGATAATCCCAGATGCAGACACTCCCCGAGTACAGGCTCGACAGGATCCTGCACAATCAAGCACACCAAAACGGTAAGCACAAGCAGCGGCAATGGCTGAAAACTCAGTGAACGACCCCAGAACAGAATCGGAACTCACCATGGCTCCGTGGGATGCAAATCCACCGACTTGACCCTCTCCGACCGTTGAGCGAACTTCCGCTGATCACCACCAAGGAAACAAAATCAAACTGAAATCAGCGCAAAATCAAAGCGGCACGAACAGTAGAAGGACGACGTGGAGACCGAGATCCAGTGAGGTCGGGCAGGCGCACCTTGATCTCCAACCTGAGCGGCTGCGGGGAACACGAGCGGAAAACAACATTGGTCAGATCTCTGAGCAAACAAACGTCATGAACCGGGCTCGAGAAAAACCGGCGAATGGATTGGAGACTCGGGAGCGGGCGGGTTCAGATCCACGTACCATGGTGCTGGCGGCGGCGGGGGCGGCGCGGGGTCGAGCCGGGCGACTGCGCTAAACCCTAGAGATCCCCAGCCAGCGGCGATGGGGGGTGGTGGGGCGCGGCGAAGAGGGAGCGAATCCGATCGCGAGCTCGGTGGCGCAGGAGCGGCGAGCGACAGGGAGGGAGAAAACGGAAAAGGGTCTGGCAGACGAGGGAGGTTTTGTGTGTAATTTAGTTACTTTTTATTTTAATTTAATCTAAATTAGCATCTGGAAATTATTGTACTGTGTTTCCCAAATTGCAAACTGTGTGCCGCACATGCCACCATTTTTTATTTTTGTTTCGTTCATTAATGGCCGAAGGCAGTAGTCGCACAAGCTCAGTCGCGAGCAATTTCAGCGTCACTATTGCGGTGGCACTAAACATTGAGATTGTGGCTGCCTGTCGACAGCGTCCAAACATGCTAGTATTAAGATATATATACACACTTGTTATTAAAAATTATTATATCCATTCGATAATTAATCATGTATAAATATTTTTTGAGTATAATCAGATCGATCTGTGCCATTTTATTTTACATATACGAATTTTGTTCTCTTCTATCCGTGCTCGAAGTTTTGAGCTCAGCTCCTACTAGGGCCTAGGCGGTGACTATTTGGTTCAGGCCTCGTTGCACCGATTCGGCGCCGACAAAAACACTGTATGCTTTGTTTTTATTTGGTAATAATTATCTAATTGTTGACTAATTAGGCTCAAAACGTTCGTCTCGTAAAGTACAACCAAACTGTATAATTAGTTTTTGATTTCGTCAACATTTCGTACTCCATACATGTACCGTAAATTTAATGTGACGAAAAATCTTCTTTTTATATAGTGCCAAAGTTGAGAATTTTGGGTAACTAAACACCCCCTCAACAAGAGGACTCGAGTCTCTACAGTTCGAACGGATCCAATGGTACTATAGGGCCTTGTTTAGATTCCAAGTTTTTTTACTTTCTCTCCATCACATCAAATCTTGGACACATGTATGGAGTATTAAATGTAGATAAAAAAATAACTAATTACACAGTTTGATTGTAAATTACGAGACGAATCTTTTGAGCCTAATTAGACCATGATTGGATAATAATTGTCAAATACAAACGAAAATACTACAGTACCGAATACTAATACCTAACCGCGAACTAAACAAGAGCTAGGCTCCCTTCACCAGCAAGGTAGGATATAAAAAGAATGTCTTTCCTTTTTAGGGCCTGTTCGCTGGTTGTTACTGATGCTGATTTGAGCTAGCTGATACTGGTTTTTTATGAGAGAAAAATATTATTGGCTTGTTGGTTTCAGCGCAAGCGAATTAGATTCGGAACGCCTAGTCCGGGACGTCTGAACGAGGCCATAGTCTGAACGTCCGCACCTGCTACGTTTGTTTCACATGGAGGTTCGCGTCGCTCATGTCCCGTGTCCGTACCGTGGCCTGTACGCGCTCGTGCACCGCGCCGCTCCGTTCCCGCGCTCGCACCATGCCGCCCGCTCTAAGTACACGTGCATGTAGCGGGTCCAGCAGCTACAACAGGTGACTGATGTAGATAAATATATACAATATCAAGATTTACTTTTACAACATCTAGATAAACCACTTGCAACATCCGTTCAAAATAAAGTGAAACACCTACGACATATATCTAAAACAATTAAAACACTTGCAACATACGTTTGAAACACCAGAAAAAATATGTGTGTGACCATTGCAAAACATACGTGATATTTAAATAAAACACATGCAACATATGTCTGAAAAAATAGATGAAACATTGGGGACAAATGCTTGTAACATACGTGTACAATCATTACAACGCATACAACATCTCAATCTACTGTTATAATATCTATATAAAATACTTGAAACATACCTCTAAAAATATGCGAAACATTTAAAGGTACACTTACTATATGAATCATATCCCGTCGTTGCCAAACGCTCGCGGGCCTTGGTGTTGGCGACCTTCCTGACTACCTGACGCACGCGACCACAGACCGGCCAAGCAACTGCATCCTCGTCGTCGCCCAGTGGGCGAGGCGTTGTACCGGCTATCTGTGATGAGCAGGGTGATAACTGAGCTCAAGATCCTACTAGCTTCTGATCTTATAAGAAGTAGGATAAATGTTTGGTTATCGTTCTTGTAATCATGTGGCGCATGAACTTGCTGCACTTGGTTGTAATTTGCCCAGTGGTGTGCAAACTGCTTGGGATGCTGTACCTCATGAGCTCGAGGCCCTAGTGTCCAGCGAGGCCGCTGTGACAATTGAGTATGGAAAGAGCTTTGCTTCACAAAAAAAAAAATTAAAAAAAATATTAGGTCCTACACGCGCTCTATCATTCTACGGGAAGCAAGTCATCCGGCCTAGGGACCCTTCCGTCTTCCGAGCACTAGATTGGAAAATAGAGCAATAGTAAGAACATAGAAATAGGATATAAATACATATATGAAAAACAAAGAAAGAATGAAAAATAACAAAAGAAAAATTGTAGAAATCGAGATCTAGATGAACATGATACAAGAAACAATGAAATATGAGTAGATACCTTTTCTTGCTCATGATTTTCCTTTGAAATCGAATGCAAAGTAAAGTTTTGTATGTTATCCTACAAACTGTTTCTACGAACCAAAGGATACTAAAGAACACTACAGGCTCGTTTGGCACAGCTCTAGCGTCAAGATTTATGTTGGATCTATAGTTTTTAGGGCAATTGAAGTGGTTTAACTATTTTTAATTAATCTAAAAAATAAATAAAAACTAGTCATGTAACTACACTTAATATTTCTACAGCTCTAGATCTAAAATTTTCTAGAGCCAGAGCTCCGCCAAACATGGCCATAGTAACTTCATTCCATAGGAATAATAATACCATATCTTTCCATTTGTTTTTTCTATGGTCTAAAGAGGGCCTCAGTTAATAAGGAAGCCTAATTTGATAGAATGGATTTTTAAGAGCCATGAGTTGTTCTGATTGATGTTTCAACTTCGGTGGACAATCAAGTCTAATTCCAAGCTAGAGCTTCCTGATAGATACTCCTGACAAAGAAAAATTTATATAAAACAACAATGAATCCACGATCTAACCATTTTTAGCGAGACACTACAACCTTTTTTCACGATCGGGGATTATATGGTTATACCCGTATTTCATTAAGAAGAAGAAAGTTACACGATACAACTACGAGAGAACCCTCGTAGCATATATTACAAACCACCAAAATAGTGAACAGTGACCTAGGAAGAAACGTAAGAACAAGAAAGAGAAGTAAAGAAAGAAAGAGAGCGAGCGACTGCCCTCAACCCCTATAACCTACAAACTAGGCCTACAAGAAAGGATACATCAACGTAATGGTTACCTAGAGAAAAGACAAAGCCATGAGCAACTGGTGGCAAAGCATTTGCCATTGAAGACCAAGCGACCACGACAACCAAATATCCGCCAAGAGAGGCCAGCACGCTCCCAACAACAACATCTATGAGAGAGGGGGCCGAAAAGCCAACGACAGCAAAATATCCGCCCGCGTTCCACCGACAACCAAGTATCCGCGAGCCACTACAGCCTAGTGCTTAAACGCACGATATTCATGGAGAGTCATAGACCGATCTACCTGGGACACATGGGCCTTGACACGATAACTGAACTATCAATACACTCCAAGAACGGACAAATTATCTAAAGGCCTCATCCAATTATCGTGGAATGCTACAATTTCACTTACATGACTTGTCACAAGAGAACTACCAGTTGCTACCTTTTCCTTTTGAAACTCTTGCTACTTTTTCTTATTGGGCAGGTGAGCAAGTGCAGGCCAATTTTTTCACCACGCCCGTTAGAGAAAATTGAAGTAGAGGCATACTTACAATATCGTTGTAGAGACCATTTAATTGTTTCTATTGGAATTGAAGCACGGTACCGGACTATATTGATGTACCATTCCTGGCTTTAGTGAAATAGTAACATTTATAAATATAACTACATTTAAATAATTCTATATATTATTCTAAAATACATAAAGTTCGGCTTAAGATATTTTTTTTTTTGCGAAAAGGCTTATGATAATTGATTCAACAAGTTCGTAAAAATTGTACATCACATGGAATGCTTTTTGAGTTCCAATAGGTAGTAGTATGTCCAGAATAGCCAGAATGATCGCCGGTATGGACCAAAATGGTGGATATTGGCTAATATTGAGGTCAGGGCGTAATGGAGCTACTTCTATCTATACTAGCTAAGAAGCTAGTCACTTGGTACCGAAATGGTATTAACATGCTTGAATAGTGGAACCATACAGTCACAGATGGCGTCATCGTGTGTAAAAACACTTGCACATGAAAGTTTGTAAACAATGCATCCAAATGAAAATCTAGATGCACCACAATTTGTCGTGACAAAAAAAAGCTTTAAAACCATATCCCAATTAAAATATATTTGGATGATATTTTCTTATCGAATATTTTTTCTAATGAAGCTAAAGACTTATTTATCGCGTAGAACAATTCTTAGGTTTAATGTTGCAAGAGGTGTCCCGTCGCACGCACCTCTCGCCCCCCTCCCGTTGCGTGCACTGTTTGCTCCCTCTCATCACCCGCGCCGGTGTTGGTGGTGCTCGCTCCGCCTGTCGCGCGCGCTGCCCGTCCGGCCGACCCAAGCCTGGTGCTGGTGGCACTAGTGGCGGTGGTGCTCGCACGCGCACGCGGGTGCTGAATGCTAGTAGTGCTCGCGCGCGGGCACTCGTCGCTGGGGCCCACCCCGACGGTTGGAATTGACTGGCACAGGCTCCCCCTCCCCTATGTCACAAATATATGTTTCAAGTATTTTAGACGTTTAAGAGGTATGTTGTAGTTGTTTTACATGGATGTTGTAAAAGTAGGTTGGGAATGTTGCACATGTTTGCATATGTTGCAAGTGTTTTCAGAGACATGGTGCAAGAGTTTGTTCAAAATGTTTATCTGTTCCAAACGTATGTTACAAGCGTTTGGATCTGGATGTTGCATATGTTTCGTACATATGTTGCAACAGTATGTTCAAAATGTTTCATCTATTATCGTTTCCGTTGCAGCAAGAGTTTTTATGCTGCAAGTGTTCTATCTAGATGTTCAAGGGTGAAGTAGAAGTGGTAGTGCTACAAGAAGGGTTAGTGGGAGCAACTACAATGGACTTATGAAAATATTCATCAATAATATCACATGTTAGTCCCACATCATATGATACAATCACTTGCTCCTTCTTGGCTTCCTCTATTTTGACTTGCTCGATGAGAGAGGAGTGAGTCTTTTCAAGCTTAGAGTGAGCTTTGCCAAGCTTCTCATGGGCTTCCATTAGCCTCTCATGAGTGGCATTGAGCTCATCAAGGGATTGCTCAAGAAATTTGACTTTCTTGCTCAATTCCTTGCACTCCTTTCTCTTTATCTCAAAGCAAGTGTGCAATTGCTCACACATGTCCATGAGCTCCTCCTTGGTGTACTCCTCCTCATCATCATCACTCCTACATGCATCACTTTCACATTTATATGACCACATAGCCTCCACCCTTCTTCTTCTTTTGGAAGGTCATTCTCTTCTCCTTCTCCTTCTTCTCTTTCTTATCCTTTTTGAGCATCTTCTTCTCATCCTCATCATTGTCACTATTGTTGGGGGTAATCTCCTTCAATCCTCCTCTTATGATGAGCAATCTCAACATCTCAAATCTTGAAGGTAGGCACATCAAGAACCGATGAGAGACGTCATCATCCTTGATCTTCTCTCTTAATGCCTTCAAATCATTGACAATTACTTGCAAACGATGGAACATCTCCGGAATGCTCTCATCTTCCTTTATCTTGAAACTTGTCAATTTATCCTTGAGAATATACAACTTGGCACTCTTCACCGCCGGTGTGCCCTCATATGTTTATTCCAATCTCTTCCACACCTTATTTGCTCTTTCACAATCCTTGATTTGCTCAAACACCTTGGAATCAATAGCATTGTATATGGTGTTGAGAGCCATTGTATTGCATTGCTTGTTGATCTTATCTTGGTTGGTGGGATCATCGGGATCAATGATAGCATACAAATGGCAAGAGACAACTGATTTTCTCCTGAGATTCACGTGCTTGCCAACACGCTAGTCCCCGTTGTGTCGACCAACACTTGGTGGTTCGGCGGTTAAGACGTGTTTCACAAACCTCGTCCACACAATTGGACACAGCAAGAACCTACCCACAAGTGAGGTAACTCAATGACAGTTACCTTTCGGCGCTCCGCTGGGTAAGGCACAAGACCCCTCACAATCACCGGAGATGGCCACGAACAATCACCAACTCATGCCGATCCTCCACCGCTGCACAAGCCGTCTAGGTGGTGGCAACCACCAAGAGAAACAAGTGAATCCCGTAGCGAAACACGAATACAAAGTGCCTCTAGATGCAATCACTCGAGCATTACACTTGGATTCTCTCCCAATCTCACAATAATGATGGATCAATGATAGAGATGAGTGGGAGGGCATTGGCTAAGCTCACAAGGCTGCTATGTCAATGAAAATGGCCAAAAGAGAGAGCTTGAGCCGGCCATGGGGCTTAAATAGAAGCTCTCCCCGAAATAGAGCCGTTGGCTCAATTATTGGGCCGACTGCGCATCGATCGGACGCTCCGGTCAGATGCACCGGACGCTCCGACCGTGAATAACGAACGCACCCGGTCGGCCTACCGGACGTGTCCGGTCGCTCCCAGACCGCCACGTGTCTAGTTCAAACCAATGTAGCCGTTGCTGCCCATTCAGCCGACGATCGGACGCTCATACCGGACGCACAAACATAAATGATCGGACGTAGAGCCACAGTGTCCGGTCGAGTCCAGAGACTACCCGAGGACGACCGGACGCATCTGATTGAAAATGACCGGACACTGAGCCTTAGCGTCTGGTCGAGTCTAGTAAGCACCCAGGTCCGACCGGACGCGTCCGGTCACTCCGGACCGGACGCTGCCAGCGTCCGATCAACTGTTACACCGAACAACCACTTTGCTAATTCACACTGAACGTGTCCGGTATGGAGACCGGACGCGTCCGGTCGCTGAGTTCGTCGTCCAATACCGGACGTGTCCGGTCACCATACCGGACGCGTCCGGTCACTCTGAAACCAACGCGACTGACTCTTTTTTGCCTCTAACTTCTTCACCCTTGCTCAAATGTGCCAACCACCAAGTGTATCACCTTGTGCATATGCGTTAGCATATTTTCTCAAACATTTTCAAGGGTGTTAGCACTCCACTAGATCCTAAATGCATATGCAATGAGTTAGAGCATCTAGTGGCACTTTGATTACCGCATTTCAATACGAGTTTCACCTCTCTTAATAGTACGACCATTGATCCTAAATGTGATCACACTCTTTAAGTGTCTCGATCACTAAAACAAAATGGCTCCTACAATTTATACCTTTGCCTTGAGCCTTTTGTTTTTCTCTTTCTTCTTTTCCAAGTTCAAGCATTTGATCATCACCATCATCATGATCTTCACCATTGCTTCATTACTTGGAGTAGTGCTACCTATCTTATAATCACTTTGATAAACTAGGTTAGCACTTAGGGTTTTATCAATTAACCAAAATCAAACTAGAACTTTCAATCTCCCCCTTTTTGGTAATTGATGACAACCCTTTCATAAAGATATGAATTGAATTTTAGATGAATCCATGTTGCTTGCCCAAGCATATTTACCATGTGTAAAAGGATATGGACAAGTTTCATGAATCCCATATGGTAGCAATTGCTCCCCCTACATATGTGCTAAGAGTTTGAATTGTAGCTTGCACATATGCTTAGATAGGAAATATAGGAGACAATTTCTACCAAATGATACTAAGGTATAAGAGATGGACCTTTGAAGCGTGATACCAATCGGAGTGCACCAATATATACTATCCTTAGCACCATTAGTAACTAGACATACACAAAAACTAGAATACCCCATGAAATCAATATTACAAGCAAGGATCTAGTTTCCATATGATGAACATAAGTCTAGTTACTTTAGCTCGATACCACTTGGAAATAAAATCACTAGATTACCTATGCATGCTAGTTTTTTATTTCATCACTCAAGCATATAACTAGCATACACCACACAAGCATGGATATTGAAATTTAAAACTTATGCCATGCAAGCAAATATATGAAATACACATTCAAACACAACATACAAGTTTATGAGCTTCCTCCCCCTACTTGTGTGCATTTTTTATTGATCCCCTTATAATGTCATTGATTGATCCCCTTATAATGTCATTTCATTTGTTTGCTCCTCCTATGTCACTATCTTTGTGAATTGCTCCCCCCTTTGTCAACAATTAGCACAAAAGATGAGCTCAAATTATAGATAGGTTGGGGTGAAACCATGTGAAATGAGGATTATTTTCCTAATTTGGTTCAATCTAGATTACTTGCAAAAGATATTTAACTCGGTTTGATCCAAGGACAAGCTTCTTCACACCTCCAAATAAGGGTTATCTTGTATCATGTTGAGTTAAACACTTGAGCTCATTTTCTAGATCAAACACTAGGTTTACAAGCCCATAAACATGTCATATAATACCACTAGATCATTTCAAATATACAAGCAATAGTGGTATCATACAAGCATCAAATTCATTTAATTTTTATGAATGAGCCTATTCAAATGTGAAATATGTCTAGATGCACTAAACATGTCCTTAACAAGGATGTATGACATGCCAATCAACTTTTACCTTGGATTACTCGAAGGAGAGGCATGTCATATAAGTGGGGTTGCATCAACACATATTGGAGAAGTCAAGTATGTTCAATTCATTCCTTAGCTTGTAAAACCTCTTCTCATCAAGTGGCTTGGTGAAGATATCGGCAAGTTGATCTTTGGTGCCCACACTCTCAATGCAAATGTCTCCTTTTATTGGTGATCTCTTATGAAATGATGGCGGACATCAATATGCTTTGTTCTTGAATGTTGAACCAGGTTGTTGGTGAGCTTTACGGCACTCTCATTGTCACATAGCAATGGCACTTGCTTGAATTTGATTCCAAAATCACTCAAAGTAGCCTTCATCCAAAGTAATTGAGCACAACAACTACCGGCCGAAATGTACTCCGCTTCGGCGGTTGAAAGTGCTACACTATTTTACTTCTTTGGTGACCAAGATATAAGTGATCTTCCCAAAAGTTGACATGTGCCCGATGTGCTCTTTCTCTCAACTTTGCATCCCGCATAATCGGAATCCGAATAGCCAATCAATTCAAATCTTGCTCATTTGGGATACCACAATCCAACATTTTATATATGCTTCAAGTACCCCAATATTCTCTTTGTTGCCTTTAAATGACTTTCTCTTGGTGAGGCTTCAAATCTAGCACACATGCATACACTAAACATCACATCCGGTCTAGATGCGGTCACATAGAGTAAGCTTCCAATCATAGACCGATACATCTTTTGATCCACCATGTTGCCACTAGCATCACTATCCAAGCTTTCACTTGTCCCCATTGGTGTACTAATAGCTTTACTATCATCCATTTCAAACTTCTTGATCATGTCCTTGATATACTTGCCTTGACTCATAAATATGTCATTCTTCATTTGCTTGATTTGAAGACCAAGGAAGTAACTAAGTTCTCCAATCATGGACATCTCAAACTTACTTGCCATCATATTTCCAAACTCCTCATAAAAATCTTGATTTGTTGACCCAAATATAATATCATCAACATAGATTTGCAATACAAACAAGTCATTTCCAAGCTTCTTAGTGAAGAGAGTGGTGTCAACCTTTCCCATCTTAAATCCCTTAGAGAGTAAGAAATCCCTTAATCTCTTATACCATGCTCTAAGTGCTTGTTTCAATCTATACAAAGCCTTTCTCAACTTGTAAACATGGTTGGACTTTTTTCATCTTCAAAACCGGGAGGTTGCTCAACATACACAAGCTCATTGATATACCCATTGAGAAATGCACTCTTCACATCCATTTGGTACAACTTGATGTTGTGGGCACAAACATAGGCTAACAAGATCCTAATTGCTTCCAATCTTGCAACCGGGGTATATGTTTATCCAAAGTCAAGACCTTCAACTTGAGTGTAACCTTGAGCCACTAATCTTGCTTTATTTCTTATTACTATCCCATCTTGATCTTGCTTGTTCCAAAAGACCCACTTGGTTCCAATCACATTATGATCCTTAGGCCTCTCAACTAACTCCCATACTTGGTTTCTTATGAAGTTATTTAGCTCTTCATGCATAGCATTGACCCAATCAACATCCCTCAAAGCCTCATCTATCTTCTTAGGTTCAATGGATGACACAAAAGAGAAATGCTCACAAAATGAAGCCAATCTTGATCTAGTTTACACATCTCTTGAAATATCACCAATGATAGTGTCCAATGGATGATCTCTTGCAACATTGGTTGATTGAAGCACTTGTACTTGATTGCTTGCATTTGATTGATCACTTGGTTGAGATGATGAACTAGTAACTTGTTGTTGATCTTGCACTTTGCCATCACTAGTTCTTGCTTGAACTTGATCATGAGAACCACCAGCTTGCACATTTGAGTTAGAAAGCACTTGATTCTTGTCATCTTCAACATCAATCACCTCTCTAGGCCTTATATCTCCAATATCCATGTTCTTCGTTGCATTGACCAATTGAGTGCCTTTTACATCATCTAGATTCTCATATTCCTCTTGAAAACCATTTGTTTCATCAAATTCCACATCATGAACCTCCTCAAGAGTACCACTAGCTAAATTCCAAACTCTATAAGCCTTGCTAGTAGTGGAGTAACCAAGCAAGAAACCTTCATCATATTTCTTTTCAAACTTGCTCAATTTAGTGCCTTTCTTCAATATGTAGCATTTACAACAAAAAACCCGAAAGTATGCTATATCTGACTTTCTTCCATTCAATAGCTCATAAGGTATCTTCTCCATCATAGGGTGACAATAGAGTTGGTTGCTATAATAGCAAGCCGTGTTGATTGCTTCGGCCCAAAA
Source organism: Miscanthus lutarioriparius (assembly GCA_904845875.1). NCBI lineage: Eukaryota > Viridiplantae > Streptophyta > Magnoliopsida > Poales > Poaceae > Miscanthus > Miscanthus lutarioriparius. The sequence goes on along the minus strand of CAJGYO010000019.1, from coordinate 73,289,052 downwards.
TGAACGACTCACATTGTACTCACTCAACATTGATCTTACCATGTCAATCAAAATTCTATTCTTCTTTTCAACTAAGCCATTTGATTGAGGAGTGTACTTGGCCGAGAATTGATGTCTAATTTCAAATTCATCACATAACTCATCAATTCTAGTGTTCTTGAACTCACTTTCATTGTCACTTCTCACTTTCTTGATGGTTGTTTCAAACTCATTGTGAATGCCCTTGACAAATGATTTGAATGTTGTAAACACATCACTCTTATCCACTAGAAAGAATACATATGTGTATCTAGTGAAATCATCCACAATCATAAATCCATATTTGTTTTCACCAATGCTAGTGTATATGGTTGGTCCAAACAAGTCCATGTGCATTAACTCAAATGCTTTAGATGTGCTCATCATGCTCTTCTTAGGATGTGTGTTACCAACTTGCTTTCTGGCTTGACATGCACTACATAGCTTATCCTTTTCAAATGTGACATCTTTCAAGCCTCTAACTAAATCATGCTTGATCAACTTATTCAATTGTTTCATTCCAACATTACCAAGCCTTCTATGCCATAACCAACCCATGCTAGACTTAGTGATTAAACATGTTGACAATTGAGCTTCTCTAGCATTGAAATCAACCAAGTATAGATTCTCATATCTAAATCATTTGAATATCAAGTTAGAGCCATCTACACTTATAATCTCTACATCATCCACACCAAATATGCATTTGAAACCAAGATCACACAATTGGGCTACCGATAATAGGTTGAAGTTCAAGCTCTCTACTAGTAGCACATTGGAAATGCTCAAGTCATTGGATATTGCATTCTTACCAAGCCTTTTGACCTTACCTTTGCCATTGTCACCAAATATGATACTATCAATTCCATTGCTCTTGCTTTCATTAATTGAATTGAACATCCTTGGATCACCGGTCATATATTGTGTGCACCCACTATCAAGCACCCAATGCCTTCCTTCGGCTTTATAATTGACCTACAAAAGAAGATCAATTCCTTTTAGTTACCCAAATTTGCTTGGGTCCTTGAAGGTTAGTTACCAAGGTCTTTGGTACCCAAATGGCCTTTTTTCTTTGAGCCCACAATTGGTGTACCAATGAACTTAGCATTCACACCATTGGCACCCTTAAAAAGCAGGTAACAAGAATCAAATTTAATTGATGATACATTAGGTAGCTTGTTCTTATTAATCTTGCAATATTGCTCTACATGCCCAACTTGCTTGCATCTATTGCAAAACCGACCATTGTCCTTCACAAAGCTAACTTTGAGAGTGACAAAGGCTGCCTTGCCTTTCTTGGGGGTATAGCCTAATCCCTCTTTGTTGAGAGAAAACCTTTGGCTACCCAAGCACTTTAGCAAGCGGATATCTCCACCATAGGCAATGCCTAAGGCACGAGTGAGCTCATTCACCTCCTTCTTGAGGGTCTCATTTTCCACCATTAGTGAGGCATCACAAGAGAGACCATCACTCAAGGGTGAAGTAGAAGTGGTAGTGCTACAAGAAGGGTTAGTGGGAGCAACTACAATGGACTTATGAAAATATTCATCAATAATATCACATGTTAGTCCCACATCATATGATACAATCACTTGGTCCTTCTTGGCTTCCTCTATTTTGACTTGCTCGATGAGAGAGGAGTGAGTCTTTTCAAGCTTAGAGTGAGCTTTGCCAAGCTTCTCATGGGCTTCCATTAGCCTCTCATGAGTGGCATTGAGCTCATCAAGGGATTGCTCAAGAAATTTGACTTTCTTGCTCAATTCCTTGCACTCCTTTCTCTTTATCTCAAAGCAAGTGTGCAATTGCTCACACATGTCCATGAGCTCCTCCTTGGTGTACTCCTCCTCATCATCATCACTCCTACATGCATCACTTTCACATTCATGTGACCACATAGCCTCCACCTTTTTCTTTTTCTTTTGGAAGGTCATTCTCTTCTCCTTCTTCTCATTCTTTTCTTTCTTATCCTTTTTGAGCTTCTTCTTCTCATCCTCATCATTGTCACTATTATAGGGACAATTTGCTATAACGTGATTGGAGCTCTTGCAATTGTAGCATCTTCTCACATATTATTTGCTTTTGGTGTGATCTCTTCTCTTTCTTGCACCATAGCCTTTCTTCTTCATGAATTTTCCCTTCTTGCGGACAAAGAGGGCCATAGCTTTATCATCAATATCACTAAGATCATCATCATCACTTGATTTTTCTTGGACTTGCCCTTGTTCTTGGATGATGATGAGCTAGCCTTGAATGCTATACTCTTCTTCTTCTTGTCTTCTTCTTCCTTCTTGTCATGCCCCTCCCTTTCTACACGGTATGTCTTTTGGGTCATGACATCACCTAGTACTTGGTTGGGGGTAATCTCCTTCAATCCTCCTCTTATGATGAGCAATCTCAACATCTCAAATCTTGGAGGTAGGCACATCAAGAACCGATGAGAGACATCATCATTCTTGATCTTCTCTCCTAATGCCTTCAAATCATTGACAATTACTTGCAAACGATGGAACATCTCCGGAATGCTCTCATCTTCCTTCATCTTGAAACTTGTCAATTTATCCTTGAGAATATACAACTTGGCACTCTTCACTGCCGGTGTGCCCTCATATATTTATTTCAATCTCTTCCACACCTCATTTGCTCTTTCACAATCCTTGATTTGCTCAAACACTTTGGAATCAATGGCATTGTATATGGTGTTGAGAGCCATTGTATTGCATTGCTTGTTGATCTTATCTTGGTTGGTGGGATCATCGGGATCAATGATAGCATAATCATTCTCGGTCACTTCCCATACTTGATCATTGATTGAACCAAGATACATTCTCATCTTTCTCTTTCAATAATCATAGCATGTGCCATCAAAGAACGGTGGTTTGCTCCCCACATGGTTGAACACAACTTGAGCCATAATTTGACACCGAGGTTGTTAAGCCTTTAATCAAACGGTGACCACGGCTCCGATACCACTTGAAAGGTCCTAATATGGCTAGAGGAGGGGGGTGAATAGCCTATTTAAAAATCTACAAATCAACTAGAGTAATTTGATTAGTATAACAAATAGCGTAATGCAAACTTGCTCTAGCTCTATAAGGGTTGCAAGCCACCTACCCAACAATTCTAGTTGCTATGATCACTAACCATACAAATTGCTATGTTACTACTCACTAAGAGCTCTCACACGTGGTATTCTAAAGAGCTCCACTAGATGAACTTGAAATTACAAAGCAAGCTCTCAATTCTAATTACACTAAAGAGCTTGCTACAACTAGTTTACACGAATGTAAATGAGTGAGTAGGGTGATTATACCGCCGTGTAGAGGAATGAACCAATCATAAGATGAAGATTAAACCAATCACCGGGAGAATACAAATGGCAAGAGACAACCGATTTTCTCCCAAGGTTCACATGCTTGCCAACACGTTAGTCCCCGTTGTGTCGACCAACACTTGGTGGTTCGGCGGTTAAGACGTGTTTCACAAACCTCGTCCACACGATTGGACACCGCAAGAACCTACCCACAAGTGAGGTAACTCAATGACACGAGCAATCCACTAGAGTTACCTTTCGGCGCTCCGCTGGGGAAGGCACAGGACCCCTCACAATCACCGGAGACGGCCACGAACAATCACCAACTCATGCCGATCCTCCACCGCTGCACAAGCCGTCTAGGTGGTGGCAACCACCAAGAGAAATAAGTGAATCCCGCAGCGAAACACGAATACAAAGTGCCTCTAGATGCGATCACTCGAGCATTACACTTGGATTCTCTCCCAATCTCACAATAATGATGGATCAATGATGGAGATGAGTGGGAGGGCTTTGGCTAAGCTCACAAGACTGCTATGTCAATGAAAATGGTCAAGAGAGTGAGCTTGAGCCGGCCATGGGGCTTAAATAGAAGCCCCCCCGAAATAGAGCCGTTGGCTAAATTATTGGGCTGACTGCGCATCGATCGGACGCTCCGGTCAGATGCACCGGACGCTCCGACCGTGAATAACAAACGCACCCGGTCGGCCTACCGGACGTGTCCGGTCGCTCCCAGACCGCCACGTGTCCAGTTCAAACCAACGTAGCCGTTGCTGCCCATTCAGCCGACGATCGGACGCTCATACCGGACGCACAAACATAAATGATCAGACGCAGAGCCGCAGTGTCTAGTCGAGTCCAGAGACTACCCGAGGACGACCGGACGCGTCTGATTGAAAATGACCGGACACTGAGCCTTAGCGTCTAGTTGAGTCCAGTAAGCACCCAGGTCCGACCGGACGCGTCCGGTCACTCCGGACCGGACGCTGCCAGCGTCCGATCAACTGTTACATCGAACAACCACTTTGCTAATTCACACCAGACGTGTCCGGTATGGAGACCGGACGCGTCCGGTCGCTGAGTTCGTCGTCCAATACCGGACGTGTCCGGTCACCATACCGGACGCGTCCGGTTACTCTGAAACCAGCGCGACTAACTCTTTTTCGCCTATAACTTCTTCACACTTGCTCAAATGTGTCAACCACCAAGTGTATCATCTTGTGTACATGCATTAGCATATTTTCTCAAACATTTTCAAGGGTGTTAGCACTCCACTAGATTCTAAATGCATATGCAATGAGTTAGAGCATCTAGTGGCACTTTGATAACCGCATTTCAATACGAGTTTCACCCCTCTTAATAGTACGGCCATTGATCCTAAATGTGATCACACTCGCTAAGTGTCTCGATCACTAAAACAAAATGGCTTCTACAATTTATACCTTTGGCTTGAGCCTTTTGTTTTTCTCTTTCTTCTTTTCCAAGTTCAAGCATTTGATCATCACCATCATCATGATCTTCACCATTGCTTCATTACTTGGAGTAGTGCTACCTATCTCATAATCACTTTGATAAACTAGGTTAACACTTAGGGTTTTATTAATTAACCAAAACCAAACTAGAGCTTTCAATGCCACTGTTAACATACTTGAGTAGAGGATAAAAAAGAATGCAAACAATGCGTCCAAATGAAAATATAGACGCACCACTATTTATCAAGTGGAACAATCCTTAGGTTTAATTGGCGCCTTATTAGGAAAGAAAAGTTCCAAGTCCACAAGAAAATTGTTCCTGTTCAAACGAAAAAATGTTTCTAACTTGATAAGAAATGTTCTACCCTAATAAAATTTAAATTATTCTATTTGCTCATTGTAATGTCCGAACATATTACTGACAGCATGAATGAAAAGAATAAATACGTGAAGATTAAAAACTTATATAAAATAAGAGAACGAAAGAAATATTAAGAAAAAAAAAGGATCGGGTCCATGTCCCAGCTCCCAGCAGCAGGACCGTGCGGGTGCGCTTCCACTGGGCCGAACACAGCCCCCGACAGGGCAATCGCCGCCGCCGTTCTCTCGGCGTTGTCTCCCTCTCGGCGAAACTGTGCTACCGCCGCCGCCGCCTACACCAGGTGCCCAGTTCTTCGTCGCTCCCTTCGGCGGCAACGAGCACCCACCAGGTATGCCGGCCCCTTCGTTTCCCTTCCTGCTCCGCTGTTCGAAACCGAGCACCTAAGCTATTTGGCTATCTGTAATTGGATCCGATCTAATTGCAAGTGTTAAGTGTATAAATGTATTATGCTTACTAAATTCGTTTTTTTTTGGCAAAATTATCGGGTGTACATGGGTGTGTTGTTCAGCGCGCACAAGACTGGTCTATCTCAGTTGACACCGTATATAGAACTTTAAATTAAGACAGCAGAGTGGTGCAGTTCGGTTTCCCAATAAAATGTCCGGTTCCAAGAGAAGCCTCCCGTCTTGGTTGGGTTCTTCTAAAGATGGAGAGGACTATTTAAGCAAGAAGAAGCATGCAGGCACCTCCCAGAAGCCTCAGAAAGGGCCAGATTTCTCCAAACTTTTGGTACCTATCTATTGACCACAGCTACATTCAGATATATGTATGTTATACCGTTCTGTATTGGTAATTTCATACATCTGTGTAGGACGGGGTGGTGTTTGTGCTGTCAGGGTTTGTGAACCCAGAGAGGAGCACGCTTCGTTCACAAGCATTGGACATGGGGGCCGAGTATCGAGCCGATTGGACATTGGACTGCACCCTTCTTGTTTGTGCATTTGTCAACACCCCCAAGTTTCGACAAGTTCAGGCTGATAATGGAACCATTGTCTCAAAGGTGGGTTCTCAGCTATTGTTGTTGTAGTGAGCTTTCTGGCAAGCCCCTTCATGCAAACAATTCTTTTTCCTCCAACTTTCAGAGCTAAAATAAACTGTTTATGGTCTTGCCTTATCTCAGGACTGGATCTTTGAGTCTTACAAGCAAAAAAAACTTGTGGACATTGAACCTTTCCTTATGCATGCTGGAAAGCCATGGCGGAAAAATAAGGAGCCTGTTGAAACTGATCAAGGTGATAGATACTTTCGCCAGAAATATCTTTTATGGGCACAAAATCTTGTTTTTGGGTGCTGTTATGAATGTCCATAAGTTATATCTGATATACACTCTCAGTCACACTTTTGTCGTTAGAATTCATGATCATGTCAGCTTATCAATAACGTAGCACTTATTATGTGGTCAAAAAGCTCTTCATTATTTCCTTTATGTATTTCCATCATATAGTTCTTTCTGTGCTTATTTTCTCTTTCTGTGAACCTTATATTAGGGGTATAACTGTATCATGTTGTTGCACTAATAATGTGATGCCCAACAAATTAAGCTTAGTAGCTTACTCTCTCAATAAGTATTCCAAATGTTAAAACAATCCTTCATTTCTTCTGTGTTTCAAAGGATGGTACATTCATAAACTCCTGTGTAAACTTAGCCACATTTAGCTTCTTTCACATTTTTCTAGAAATTGTAGTAAGTCAAGGGCGCGCATTAGTCATAGCATACACCTTTAAATGGACATAATATACTGGTTTTAGCCTTTTTTAGTTAACAATTCTCTAAAGCTTCGGTGATGATTTGTAATATTGGTGACCTCAAAGATCACCATTTGATGCTCATTAACTAATTTGTTAAAATATGAATCATCCTTGCAGCTTTGAGTGCTTATCATTTTCCCTTGTATAATTTCACATGAAATCAATCAATTAAAAAGTATCATTTATTTATTTGGCCCTGTCGGTCTAGATGAGAAGGAGACGCGCAAAGTGCATCAAAAGCAAGTCCAATGGTCTCGTGTCAAGCCATCCACCTCTGATGCCACGGAGGTCTGTTCTGTTCAAAGTTAACTTATGAAACAACCAAAAACCAAAAATTTGATGATTACGATGTTAATGACAAGATGATGTGTTTTCTGAATCTGGGAGCTGGCTATTTGAAATATGAGTATATTGGTAACATACTTCCCGGCAAACCTGAATACTTCAATTATCTGATGGCTTTAGCATTTCTAGCTATTTAATGTATATGTAAAGTGTTCTCTCTTTTTTGTAAGGAACATCAGTATCTATGAAACATTAATATACTTTTTTTCTTTTGTAAGAATAAGAATATCCGATGTGTGTATATTCAGGTTGGAACCAACTATGCATCAGAGTTTTATGCTCTGTCAGGATAATCTACAGTCTATGATCCTTTCCATTATTTTTATGTTTTTTTGTTAAGCATTAAATCCATCCATCAAATGTTAAAGAGAACATGAAAAATTGTGTAAAAGTATTTTGTTGAGTTAATAAGTAGTTGATTCTGGTAATGGTAGGATAGGGCTTCCAGCTCGATCCTTTTTCTTTTTACAAAATTCATTGATTTTGTTCAGTGCTACCTGTTTCCGAGTGAAGGGCGGGCCTGGTGCAAGCGGTAGAGTCTTACCGCCTATGACCGGGAGGTCCCGGGTTCGAGTCGCGGTCTCCTCGCATTGCACAGGCGAGGGTAAGGCTTGCCACTGACACCCTTCCCCAGACCCCGCATAGAGTGGGAGCTCTCTGCACTGGGTACGCCCTACCTGTTTCCGAGTGAAAATGCCCTAAATTAGAGAACTTTTCTAGATAGAACAAGATGAAGGCAACATGAGTGCCTGGAACACAGGAGCTTTGATGATTCTGTTGCATGCTTTTTTTGCACAATAAAAACTCACAATAGTTTTTTTTCCCTTTTCTGTACAGGCAGGAAATTTAGAATCTGCAAACAAGTGCTTTTCTCCCTCAAAAATAAAGCAATGGGCCGTGGATGATTTGGCACAGACTATGTCATGGCTGGACAGCCAAGAAGAGAAGGTGGGTGCACCTAATGAAAAAAAGCATGTATTTATGCTGTAGGCTTTTTGTTTAGTATTGCCTCTGCTTTCCAAGGGTCTTTTAACAGATGAATCTAACGTTTGCTTTTTTTGACTGACTTATCTTTCTCTGGTTTCTTTCCTGACAGCCAGAGCCAAGTGAACTGAAGACAATAGCTTCTGAAGGGGTAATCACTTGTCTGCAAGACGCCATAGAATCCCTCGAGCAAGGCAATGTAAGGAATGCAGTATCACCGTTCATCATTTATAAAGTGCATGTATTTGCATATTGACCTTTTTTGAGCAAAATATATTTGTATATTGACTAGTACTGTTAGTCAACATAAACTCTATATATTGCCATTGAGATTATGCTTTTAGTTTAAGTATATCATAAGAACTGGAATGGATAGTCAACACAATGCACCAAATAGCTGGACCATGTTCTTTTGTTATTGCTCACGCTGATAATGTGTTGCATTGTAACTCAATCAGTCTCGGTTGACTATGAAACAAACCTTTTCAGGATATCAAGGGAGTTGCAGAGCAGTGGAGCTTCGTCCCCCATGTTGTCAACGAACTGCTAGAACTAGATGGAGGCGGAAAAGGCGCAGCTCTGCCCAAAGAACAACTATGTCAACTAGCAGCCAAGTGCAAGAAGATCTATCAGGCAGAGTTTGCTCGCGTGGTGGACATCGATGGCAAGAACAAGGATAAGCATCAAAATGATTCACCTGTGACCGAGCATCGCAGGAAGACCAAATCAGAAGATGACCACTACGATAGCGATGAGACGATAGAAATGACAGAGGAAGAGATTGATTTCGCATGCAGACAGCTCCCTGGGCTATGCGGATGATACTCGCTAGTTGAGATGTCAGGTGTGTGTGGCCCGTCCAGAACAAGAGGAACTAGTTGACATGTCAGGTGTGTGTGGCCCCTCTAGAACAGAAGAGGAAGGGTACTGGATATAGCCGCCATCTAATCATTATTTTCCTGCTGCCACCCAAATTAACCGTACGAGTATTCGGTTGTCGGTTGTTTGATGACGATGGGTATCTTTCACTACACGAATCCTGCACTAAAAAATGGGCCAGCCGGTAGCCTGCTCGTGACGTGGTCTGTCCGATTGCCGCCCACTTCTGTGCGACCCGAACACTCGCGGTCCATCGTCTCTCCTATCCTCATCCATGTAGCTCCAGGCTTCGCCGCTACCGACCCTCTCCCCACTACCTGCCACGCCGCCCGTGTGTGTGGGACGAGAGACAGTGATGAGGAAGTTGTGCCGTGCCCGTGCCGGCACTGCGGACCGAAGTCACGGCACTAGCACTATAGCCTTCGCGACGTGTCGTGCTCGGGTCGTGCCCGTGCCGGCCCATCAGGCCTAGCCTATTTGTCCATCTATAAGGGAGTCAAAGAGGCGCCAAGTAAGTGAAAAAGTGGAAATTAAACTATTATCCATTCAGTAAATTGCCATTGAAGGAGAGGACAGTAGGAGAACGAACATGGAGCCTACTATCGGGTCAACCAGGGAGGAGCAGCGTGGGCGGAGAAGTGGCATGTGAGGGTGGACCGGTGGAGGTTCAACGGTTAGATCACAGAAAACAGAGTCAATCTAAGGGTTGTGAGATGTCGATGACGTGGCGCGCTAGGGTTCAAGCTTTATAACAGTTAATGACTCCTAGTGGCCTCCCATCATAACACAAGCGCTTCTCACTCCCACCACTACACCGCTCACCACTCCATAGTTCCACACATATCCGGCTCACCGCTTCCATAGTTTACACTACCCCGACGACGCGCAGCCCAAAGACCAGGAGTGGTGAGCCGTTCTTTTTACCGTTCCTCTTTGTTTTATCCGCATTTACTGAGTTGCTACCTGCTTATTCCCTGTCTAAACAGTGGCTGCTAGGGGCTAGCTCTGTTGCGGTGCTGGTGATGGTTGTCGGCCCCTTCTACGAATGCTCCAATGGCAGAAACTTCTAGGAGGGACTCCATAGGCATGGCGATGGTAGGGGCTTGAGCCCCCCTCCCCAGTGCTAAATCCGTCCCTGCATCTAAAAGATAACTGTTTTTATTCTTTTTTAACAATGTTATATGTCGAGCGTGTTTCGCCGCACTATGGAGAACCTTCTGAGCATCAACCTAGATCAGGCCACCCTGTTCCTCTTCGGTCCGAGTCTCAGTTGCGCCTCAGAAGGTGCTCGAACGGGAAGGGAACTACTGCGCCAAGCTTTACCAGGACTAGGAGGACGTGGTCAGCCTCAACAACTTTCTCGTCTTTGCAACGTTTGCCTCCAGCGTGACCGCAACTACGTGAAGAACCGTGTCTCCGATGTGGCCGATGGCGGCCTCTAGAGCCTCGACGCCAAGCGCCAAGCGGAACTTGGTGATGCGTGCGTACGCGGTGATCGGCTGGCTTCTCAACTTGGCTGCCTCGCTCCTCACGTTCAACACCTATCTATACGTACATCCTCCAGGCGTATCTTGGCCTCTTCGTGTGCCTGCCGGTGCCGACCCGGGTTGGCATCTACGACGTACGTGTTGGTCGGTGGCATTCTCAGTGTCATGTATTTCGACAATGGGAGGATTATTTTAATAGAGGTTGTCTTGTCAATTGCCATGGCGACTTAGGGGGCTTAAGCCACTCGCCCCAATGCTAGATACATAGCAAAATCGATGTACCAAAAAAGGCAAAGTGACCCATAATTTAGAACGGAGGAGTACTCCCTTTGTCCCAGAATATTTGTAGTTCTGTGATTCAAAATTTGTCTAAAAAAATTATACATTTAGATGCAACATCCAACCTATTCCTAGGTTAACAGATGGGCCATCTCTTGGAACCAACCAAAACGTACTTGTGTCAGAAAAAAAGATCAGTATCTCTTAAATAAGCAACTTGAATAACAGATTTGTTCACTGAATCCTAGAATCATAATTTATTTTGGGACGAAGGCACCATCTCTGAGGTTGTCTCTTGTTGTTTAATAGCTGTAGTACATATGTGTATAGATTAGAAGATCCGATGACAAAATGCACACACCATCTCTGTGGCCCTTTATGTGCTGCTACATAGGAAACAAACATGTGCACTTAGTTTGATACTATTGTAGAACCAATCTGGACGAAGAACTCTTTTATCGTGCCATCGTGCACGATGCTCCGAATCCATGGAGAAGGAACAAAGTAATCCTTGGGAGTTCTGATTTTAGAGCAACGTGATTCCTGGGGAAAACAAGGCTGGACTTGAACATGGCTCTCCACCATTATTGTAACAACTCTCCGACACTCCTATGTTCTAAGTCTAAGCACTCCTCTGAACTATAATCGTGTCTCGATATCCTTGCTTATTCTTCCCCTTAGCTTACGTACAAAACATGTCCACTTAGCTTGATATCGTAGAAACCAGTCTGGACAAAGAATTCTTTTAGACCTTGTTTACGTACAAAACATGTCCACTTAGTTTGATATCGTAGAAACCAGTCTGGACAAAGAATTCTTTCAGACCTTGTTTGGATGTGTATGTATTCATCTTAATCCACATGTGTTGAAGTGGATTGAAGTGGAATTAAACTAAGTTCCATTTTATTCCACTCTAACACATGTAGATCGAAGTGGATACACATGTGCATTCAAACGAGCCCTTATGGTGCCATCGTGTACGATGCTCCGAATCCATGCATGGAGAAGGAACGAAGTAACCCTGCGAGTTTTGATTTGAGAGCAGAGCAGCGTGATCCCTGAGGAAAACAAGGTTGGACATGGCTCTCCACCTGTGAGCGAGTGAGAGATGAGAGAGAGGCATCAAGGCATTGCGATGGCGAAAGCCACATCCTCGCCACGGCGTTCCCGGCCGTAGTGCATAGCACAGCAGCACGACGTTGCTTTGTCAGACAGAGACGCCGGCCAACTCGGCGTCTTGTCAGCAAATATAAATGACAGGCACAGGCTAGTAGGCTACCATACATATGCGCGGCCGCGCGAGCAAACATCCGTGTCGAATTCTGCTATTACCAACCTTTTGCTAGTACTATGAATTTTAAGACAAATTAAAAGAACATAAAAAACACACATACTCTTATTTTATTTGCTAATTATATGTTATCATCAACGTGATTAATGATGATTAATTGATAAATAGAAAATACTCAATGTAAAACTGTTTTTTTGTTCTCTAGAGTATATTATATTTATGGATAAATTTTGAATGCAGTGTAGGACAGAGGGAGTAGGAGTAATCTGTATATACCTAGATTGATCGTGTGGCGTTTTGTCGAATTCTGGAAGATTGCGTGGATTTGTTGGGCACATAAGAGCATCTCCAAGAGACTATCTAAAAACGTTTTCTAAATTTTCTGATTTAGCTATTTTCTAAAATGAAATCCACATAGGAGTACATACGTTCTAGAATGTACAGGTTCGATTAGCACGCAGGTAGCCTGTGATGAACTTGACATCATCGTCAAGGCAACAACAACGAACTTGGCAGCGCAGCTTAAAGGCCATCGCTGTCGCCAAGGGCTGATGCATGTTCCGCACTTGGCAGGTTCGGCCGGGCAGTCTTCCTGCTGCCCGCCTGCCTCTGCGGCTCTGCTTGCTTCTTTGTTCTTTCCGCCCGATGCCATCCGACCGTGTCAGCTGGCGCCGTGCATGGTGGACACATGGACGCGCATACTAGGGGCCACGGAGTACAACCATCAGCCCTATGATATGTTGCCAGTTTGTTTTTGCTTTTCTTTTGGATATATTAAGAAGAAGAAACTTGCATTGGAAAGTAAAGATGCTAAATATTTTGGAATAAAATCTAAATCTTACTTATCAAGTATTTTTGGACGGAGAGAGTACGGTGATTCTCCATTCATTGCTCTCTCTTCTCTTTCAGTCTTTCTCCTGCCCTCCCCACATGCATGCACGGCGGACAGAAAACTTTGAGGTTCGACACATCTTGTGACCGCTGGAGTACACAGTTCTTTTTGTCTACGTGCTCATATCGTTTTGACCCAAACTGAACTGCTGACGACGAATAAGAATCCTATGAATAATTAATTCAGTGTTTGGTTTCAACAAAACAAAATATTTTAGATTAGTGATGCATCATAAGACCATTTTTTAAAAAAATTTGTGAAATAACTGTATTCGTTGTACTAATACTAATTATTAGCTTGTGAGGAATAAGGTGATGGATCAACTCATTTCATTCCACAAACCTAAGTGAGGAGACGATAAACTAGATCATTTCTCAAATAAACACCTTCTAAGTAGATGAATGCACTAATTGACCACGTACAATTCTTCTTCACATTTTGCATACAAATTACTAAATTGGTACAAGCCATAAGGAGAATACATGAACACTAACTTTTGTCGTGCTAAAGGTGTAACCAACAGAACTAATTAATTGGTACAAGGAGCCGACCGAAGGACAATAGCGAGGACAATAATGCATGCAAGATATATGAAGCATGAGAAAAGGGAGGAAAAGAGAAATGCAATATTGCGATGCAGTAGGGGGCATGAGCCCCCTGCCTGAGCGTCGCGTCCACAGATACCCACACGTACATGCTCACGACGGTGGCTGGGGCATAGGAGCTGAAGAAGGACAAGCGAACGCCAACACTAAGGCACGAGAAGACCGTCACCTTGGCCTCCAGCACGTAGGCATATGTGAGCAGCCCGAGCCCAACAGACATGCCCGAGAGGAGCAGTGTGAGCACCATGCACCCGCGCAGGAACCTCCTATCGAGCGGGCGCATGTCGATGATTGTGTCGTCGTCGCTCACAGCCACCTCTACCTTCACAAGCCCGCACAGCGCTATGGAGGACACGATGGGCACCACAATGTGGGCCTATAACTTGCCAATGCCCTGGTAAACTGACGCCTGAACAATGCAGGCGCTAGAGGGCTGATCGGCGTCTGCGGTGGCACGGCAAGGCCTGGTCCGAAGAGGAACAGGGCGATCTAACTCTATGTTCATGGTCATGAGGATGTCAGCGCACCTCGCTAAATGTGCCATCTTCATGCACCGAAGAGCAAAAAAAAAAAAAAAAACTTAGACCAAGGTCTATTGCTCTGAACTTAAACTAGACAAGCCTTCTATACTCCCTACTCCTACTCCCTCCAGCTAACACACATAACGTTACAAGAAAAATATCTCACAATAACTGCTGTCTTGATTGGAGTTAAAACTAAATTTGTATTTCAAGAGGGGGTATATGCACCTACAGCTAACCACACACTGCTACTCGTCATAATCAGCAAACCTTGAAGTACAGCAAACACACATCTAAACACACGCAGCATGGAGCACTACTACCTTGATCAAGCAGGCGGGGCCGGACCAAATCTAAACGGCAAACAGGACTGCCCTCGCTATATGAGCAAAGGTGTAGGTGCACGTGATGGCAATGATGGTTTCGACGCTAAACATGACGGAGCGAACACCAACCGGCATGCAAGAGAACATTGTAATAACTGTATACTTGATCTGGAGGATGTAGTTGTAGACGCCCATCGCCATGCCTGCCGGTGGTGGCTGCAGAGAAGGCGACCGCGACCAGCATGCAGATCTCTCACATACTATACAGAGAGGCAGGGAGAGCACGAAGACAGCACCATCAGTTCCTTCGGGTTGTTATCTCACTACAGGAACTGCTGGCTTCCCCGAGTGCCAGTTGCACTCGGGGAAGACCCAGTTGCACTCGGAGAAGCCTTCCCCGAGTGCAACACTCGGGGAAGAGCCTCCGGCTAATCCTCTCACGGGAAAGGCGCCTTCCCCGAGTGTCGAAAATCGTGCACTCGGGGAAGGCTTTGCCGAGTGCCGTGCTGACACTCGGGGAAGACTTGACGCCGTTGGCCGACGGCCGACGCCGTTTGCTTTTTTTTTTTCTTCCCCGAGTGCAACACTCGGAAAAGATTTTTATTTTTTTTAAATACTCTTTGCCGAGTGCCGCAGCTCAGCCACTCGGCAAAGAAATTTGTTTTTTTTAAAAAAATCCCTCTTTCCCGAGTGCCACAGCACAGGCACTCGGGGAAGATTTTTGAATTTTTTTAAATACTCTTTGCCGAGTGCCACAGCTCAGACACTCGGCAAAGAATTTTTTTTTTAAAAAAAATCCCTCTTTCCCGAGTGCCACAGCACAGGCACTCGGGGAAGCCACCTCTAAAATTCTTTTTTTTCGTTTTTGCTTTTCCATGTAAACAACATATATATATATATATCACAAATCAACACCAATATGTCACAAACCACATTTATATATCACAAACGACCAAATTTATCCGAAATCCACAATATATTACAAACATGATCTCAATGGGGTCCTAAAACATGATTCACCAGTAAGATAGCTACCATGTGTTTTATGTATCACATGAAAGAAATCATGGTAAGCAACAGAATCTAGAAGTCCAGCACACCACCACACTTCTGGTAAAGCCAATGTCGTGCACCTGAAACATTTAGCAAACTGTAAGAACCAGACATATAACACACCATGTTGAAACCATGAGAATTCATGGGATCAGAATTTAGAAGAGCACTCATATTACTTGATTCAGTCTAAATTTAGTGAAAGAAATCATATTACTTGATTCAGTGATCACTACAGGAACTACTATGGAATACTACAATATTTGAGGATGGAATTTAATTAGCATCAGGGGAAAAGTGTTCTGATTACCTCCTTCCCTAGCTGTGCAATATGATCTGCCTTCCTTCACGTCTCTCGAAAAGCGGCTCCACGGCGTCGTGAGGGTGGGGCGCCCTAGCGTGCGATCCAGGCTGACGGTCCAGGCGGGATGGCCCGACGTGCGATGCCGGCGACCCTTCAACATGGTTCGACGCCGCCTCCGATTGATGCTGCAAAAAAGAGAGGAGATTGCACGTGGTGACAAGATAAAAATGTAAGGAGTGTAAAGAAAAGTTGAAAATTTCGGCAGCACCTCCTCCTGCACGGGAGGTTTCCAAACTCAAGAAAAACGCGATCGCCGCGAAGGCCGACAACCACATTTCCAGCCACGAAGGCCAACACATCAACAAATCCGGCACGAATGCCGACACATCAACAAATCCGACACGAAGGCCATCACTAGGTTTGACACTAAGCATGAGCAAAGAAAGTAAAACATACGTACTCATACTCACTTGGAGTAGACTCTCGGCGATATGGTGGTGGTGGTGCAAGCACTCTGCTGGGATCTCCCAACCTTGTTGCTGCCCAAGTTGTTGCACGAACTTGAGCAAACCATCTTGCTGGGCCTCCAAAGCTTGTACCCTCGGCGCTCGGACTCCTTTCGGCCCGCTCGGCCTCCCCGCTCCAGCCAAGCAAACTCTTTTTGCTGATCCCGAAGTTCTTTGCAGCTCGGCACTGCAATATTTGACCCCAATGTTTCAATAATGCGAGCTAAGAAACGTAAAAGTGAAAGAACGACGAATGAAACTGGAATACTTACTCGATTGAAGCCACCGCTGCCGTCTGTTGGCTTATGGGCACGCTTAGAGCTCGTGCTCGCTGCTCGTGAGACGGTTGAGAGGAGGAGTACAGCCCGTCTCGAGGATGCCGTCGCCCATGTAGAACCGCCCATGCTTCTTGCCTTGCCCAATCCTCATCACTAGCTCGGGATCAAAGGCGCTCCTCGGTCCTCGGATCGTAGTCCGACCCGTGGACTAACCTTGACGCCTCCGTGTATGCGAATCGAGGCGGTGTGGACGCTGGAGTTGGTGTACGCCTCGGGCCCGCATCCGGGTTGTACTCGATGTTGGACTTTGCGGGCCCATGTGGGCGAGCATCGCCGTGAGTTGGCCAATTGGCTGGCCACCGTGCGCCGCCTCCTCTGAGAAAGACAACATGTGGTTAGGAATCATGCGAGAATTGAGCGCTGCCTAGATTAGACAAGTGGTGGAGACTTACATATGTCTTTTTGTATTTCTTTGAGGTCGGGCCCACGATGGTGAGGTACACGACATCGACATCTGATGCTCGCTTTTCTCTTGGTGCGCCTACACGCCATCCGCGTCCAACCATTTGTCCACTATAGCAGCCCAAAGAATCGGGAAAGGTGGCGCACCACTCGGAATCACCTACAAGCCATCAGAAGATCAAATTAGGCATAGTTAATCTAAAAAGAGATCAATAGGAGATGTTTTCTATTTACCTGTAGGTACTGCTCCTTTGTCAGAATCTCTATCTCTCTTCTTGCCTGAGTTCTGTTCATTCTTCTATTACGGTAGGTGGCGTTGTAGTCAATGTGCGCCTGGAGGCGGGACTCGTGATACAAGTCCGAGACACGCCTTCTACAGGAAGCGGCAGCCACCTCACGCGCCCTTAACTCCTGTCCCGGCTGGCATCTGAAGAAGTCCTGCATAAAGACACGAGGTATCCATTATTTATTTCAAGAATGTCCAATGAATGCAATGAATTGAGAGTCGTAGAGTGAGAAAGGCTTACCCACAACTCCGTAAGCACCTGATCCGCCAAGTTTAGGTGCCCAGCGGCGGGGAAGAGGGCGTAGTGGTCAAACGAGGGTATCTCTGGGTCCTCACCCTCCGACGTCCACACCAGGCCAGGGAAGTGTTCCCTGCACAGAAGTCCCAGGATCCCATTGACATTATGCGGCCGGACCCCTCCTCCACAAGCATCCAGTTCTTGCACAAGTGGTTAACAATAGTTATTATTAGCTCTTATTATGATTTTTCAACATATCAAATGAAGAACATATGAAGTTACTTACCTATCCCCCTCGGGTGCAATCAGTGGGCGGCGGTCAACAAGAATCGGTCGCTTCGGGAGCTGGCTGGGACCTCGCTTATAGGGTTTCGAGGCTGCAGAGGAAGTCAAACCCCCTGCCCCCTCCTCGGACGTGTGCGGAACCCCCTCCTCGGACGCGTACGGAACGGCGTCGTCGTACATCTGCGGAATGGCGTCCTTGCCCACCGTGGGCAGAGGTACGTCGTCAGCCCTAGCAGAGCGCGAGGAGCCGAGGTCGTGGTCAGTCGGCGGCGGGGCCCCCCCGCTTGGGACTGCCCCTCGGATGCCTCTGCCTCTCTGACGGCTCCGTCTCCGTCTCCTCAGCCGCTGACGTGTCCCTCGGTCTCGAGTAAGTCGAGGGACAGCTCCTCCTAGTGGGTCCCATCACCTGCAATTAAAAAGAATAAACCATTATTAGTCATGATAAACGAGAAGTACTTAGCAAGGGATGCAAAATAAAGAAAATGTAATTACAAAATAACATAGTATTACATGTATTTCTAATATTCTTCATGATCGGGATTATCCGGACGATAGGTATCGTCATCACTATCAAGAGCCTCCAAATCGTCAATGACCTCATCCTCATCATTTGTCTAGTTGTAGTCCGTCAAGCATTTTCAAGTCTCTCGGATCATGCACCTCATCTGCAGACTTGCTCGTCAACAACCCATTCCTCATCTACTTCCATTTCAATCTCCCGGTTAAGTCTATCTCAAGCATCCTGGTAGTCCCTCGTCTTGTTGATAGAACTCCCGTCATCGCGTGGGTGGGTTCAAGTTGTAATCATCATCGTTTGGGCGAGGTAATTTACCATGTGGTGATACCTTGTGCACAATATACCAACCCCAAGGCGTGGGTCGGTTTTGCACGCATATGGACAATAATAAACTTGCACGGCTTGTTGAGCCACAATATAGACATCACCTCCTTCATAGAAGGAATCTCGCCTATTTTCGACTATTCCAAGTTTAGGGACTTTCTCTGCGTACTACAGGTTTAAACCATCATGGAGATCCGCATACCTCCAACCGTGTCTGCTTTGGACGGAGACGCTTAAGCTGGCTACACCGATCTCGTCACGACAACGGTAAGGAAAAGAGCTTAATTATACCTAGGGTGGTGGTGGAGAAAGGCTAGCGACGCAGTGGCGAGTCGGTGCAAGATGGCGAAGTCGGCGCTATGCGAGCAGGACATAGCAGCGCGAATACGAAGACGATCGGGGTCGCCTAGGTGCTCCGATTCCCCTGCGACAGGTCCTGCTCTGCAAAAGAAGAAAAACAGCACTATAAGTACAAAATTTCGGCAGAACCTCCCCTGAACGGGGAGGTTTCGATAACCTGCAAGAAAAACCGTCGGCACGATGGCCGACGTCCACATTTGGGGCACGATGGCCCACACATCCACAATTCCAGCACGAAGGCCGTCAACACATAAACGGCGCGATGGCCGACAACCAGAACGGGACGGTTCGTATACCTTGGGCGTTGGCGGGACGTGCATGCGGAGAAGAAGACGCCGACAACGGGACGGGACGCGGAGAAGAAGACGCCGTCTCGGGCTGATTAACTACAGAGTTAAGAAATGAAAGTTAGCATAGTTACAAGCACGCACCCTGTGCTGATTCAGTTGGTTGCAGGAAGAAGACATACCTGAAAGCGAGCTCGAGCTCGCAGGTCCAGTGTGGGGGCAGCTGGGCGGTGAGTTTGAGTAGGTCCGACGTCAGTGGGCAGCGAGCTCAAGCAGATCCACTGCATGAGATGAGTAAGCAACACATATTCAGAAATTGAAATTTGCAATATAGTGTTTCACAAAATCTTTTTTAAGATAAAAATATGCTGTACTTAATTAGTTATTGTTTTCCATGGATAGAAATTTTAAATAGAGTTTCACATGAAGAAAAGAAATTTTCATAGTGCATCTCTACTGTATGTATTTTACAGCAACTTATTTCTAGAGCAGCTATGCAGAGAATACAGTCATGCTTGCCATCCAAAAGATCACAAGTTCCAATCACATGTTTATTATTATTAGATGACCATCCTTATTTTAAGAAAATATAAATGCTGCATAGGCCTGCACAACTTGGCCAGCTTTCAAGGAACATTTTACTCATTCATGTGAGACTACTTGTGAGACGTAGGAAGCAGCCCAAAATAAAGTTCAAATTCCATTACCATGTCAGGTGGATCAAAAAAATGCATGAAGTGATGCATACAGATAAAGATAGGAATCAGTACCTGATGAACTTGCAATGCCCAACGGGCCAAACAACAAGATGCATCGTTTAGTCCAGGTGGATCACAGGGGCTACTGCAAGAAACAAGAGGACTGTAAATGGAACAATTGCTTGATCTATAACAACAGTAGTAACTATGACAATAAACAAAAGTAACATATAAATCTAACCTATGCCTTTGTTTAGAATAACCCAAGTAATCCCTGAACCTGCCATATTATGAAAAAAAATCCAAAGTACCCTCTCTCTACACATATATATACTTCTACATTTGGTAAAATATAGAAAAAACAGTTAAGGTAAATTGATCTATCATTGTCTACTATATATAGGGAGGGTACCCTCTCTCTCTCTCTCTACTATTTCACTAGTGAAACCATTTCACTGTATAGAGAGAGGGTACGATCTATCATGATCTATCACTGTCTTAACCATTTCACTAGTGAAACCAGTAAACACCATGAGCATCCACGCCTCAAATGAAACACCTCATTATTACATTTTTTCCAACATTGTACTGAAGAACAGCGACAGTACATTAACTATGCCACCATAAGCATCATATCTTAATGAATCCAACGTGTAACTCATCACTGCATTCATGCTAAATGACAATGGCTGGCTGGCTAGCATGCAGTACTCCTAGATGACTTATAGCATCCATCCTACAAATGTTTTGCACTGACAGAGAAGGCAAAGAACAGCATCCACCCTACAAATCCTATAAAGTGCCTGGAATTTTGCAACGAACTGGAGAAGATCGTCAGCAGGGGTGAGGAAGATGAGAACCTGGCTGGAGTCGCACGTCAGATTTGGGGTGAGCCATCTGGGGCCTGACAGCTCCTGGGGCGGGCGGGCGTCGGCAGATCCTGGGCGGGTGTTGGCGGGCGGGCGGCGTCTGGGGCCTGGCACGGAGGGGCCGGGCGGGCGGCGTCGGAGGGGCAGGCGGCAGCGTCTCGGGGCCTGGCCGCCGGAGGGCGGGCCTAGCCGCCGAAGGCGGGGTGTGGAGACGGCGGCGGGGAGCGAGCACGCACGTCTCTGCAGCGGCGTCTGGAGCGGGAGCGGGAGGCGGCGGCGCGTTGGGGCGGGTGAATGCTTGGCGTCTGGCGTCAGCGGGGTGGAGGCGGGTGGGTGGGTGGCGGTTAGGTTTAGATAAGGCCTGGTGGGGCTTTTTTTTAGTCTTCCCAGTGCCTGCCTCGCACTCGGGAAAGAAACTTCTCTCCCGAAGGCACTCTGGGAAGGTTTTACTTTTTGAAATATTTTTTTTTTCTTATTTTTTTTGTTGTTATGTTTTTTTGAGTTTTTTCGTTTCGTTGGCCTTCCCATTTATTTAAAACTCCATGTTTAAATTTGGGACAATTTTCACTTTTTTTTATTATATTTCGTTAGTTTATAGTTTGAGATGTTCGTTGAATTTTTTCCATATCGCGAATTTACTTAAAACCTTCATCAAATTTTTATTTGGTGATTAAAAAAATTGCGATACCACGATGATATTTGGTGTATGTTGAGGCCTTATCTAGGAACTTCGTTTGAAATGTCGACATCTTGTTGATATAATTTAAAACAACTTACCCAAAAGTTGTTTCAAATTATATAAAATCGAGCGAAGTCCCAAAATCCAACAAGATGCTCAACATTTCATGCGTTCTCGATAAGGCCTCAACATACACCAAATATCATTATATAATTTTTTGAATCACCAAATTTCATTATTTCATGCACCTGCAGTTCAAATTCGAAGTATGCAAAAAAAATTCAACGAAACAAAAAAACTAACGAAATATAACAAAAAAAATCAAAATTATCCCAAATTTAAACATGGAGTTTTAAATAATGTGGGAAGGCCTCACAAAAAATGAGGCAAAAAACAATTTTTCTTTTTCTGTGCCTTCCTGGCACTGGGAAGAGGTTTTTCCCGAGTGCGAACAGGCACTTTCGGGAAGGCAGCTCTTCCCGAGTGTGCACCGCCCCGGCACTGGAAGAGATCTTCCCGAGTGCCAGGGAAGGCTCTCGGGGAAGTATTTTTTTTAAAGTTTTAACAGTGTTAGCGGGTTGAACCGTCAAGTAGCATGTTTCTTTGCCGAGTACCGAGCACTCGGGGAAGAGGGCCTTTCCCGAGTGCTGCTCTTTACCGAGTGCCAGGATCTCTGCGGCACTCGGAAAAGCCTCTCTTCCCCGAGTGCAATTTTTTCCCGAATGCCCGATTTTTGGCACTCGGGGAAGCCAGAGACACTCGGGGAATTTTGTCTCTCCCGTAGTGTCTCTTCCCTGTTCTTGGGCGCGGCGGCTTGGCTTGGAGCTTGGAAGCATACTTTTTCATCGAGGACCAGCGCATGGCGGCAGCCGGCAGGGTCCTGGCCGCTGATCCTTGGGCCCGCGTATGGACCTCGATGATTCATCCCATATTTTTATTTTTATTTCCGTATACGTGCTCGCGCGGCGTGCTTTGCAGCCTAGCGTACTGGCTCTGCCACGGCAACCACGGTTCGTCGTCCTCGCCAAGTCGCCATCCACGTTGGCACCTGGTCCTGCTGGCAACTAGAAGAGCCGCCTGACGCCGGCGCCAAGTGACAAGCTAGGGAGCTCCTGCTGCTGCTCGTGCGATCGGTTGACGGGAGGCTATGGACATTGGGTGACTCTAAAACTGGCCGCGCGTTGACCGTCGACTGGTGTTCAACAAGACGAGTATAACAGGCGTTGTCGCTCAATTTCCAAACCACAGTCGCTTCTCCGGTGTGTGCTGCCCTTACGTACACGAGATGGATCTTGTTTTCCTTGCTTCCACATGCATGAAGCCATCAAATCGTATAATTGAGTCTTCTGCCAAGCAGGCTAAACTGAGATGTGGCATGAACTCATCATCATTCAAATCTTCGTTTTCTTTAGATAAATGAATAAACCGTTTTCTTTTTCTTTTTATACATGGCGGCGAATATCATCAAGACATTACTTTTATAATTAGATCCAGAAAGGAATTTTATCCGATGTCCGCATATGTTATGCACACAACCATCTCTGGCTTTTTTTAAGCAAGCTTTAAAAAAAATTCGAAAAAAACCAGCAACTTAATCTCTTAGTTGTTTAAATGACAACCATCCATGATTGCGGAATAATCTATTGCAATAGTCCCCAACATATGACATGCTCACTACAAATTTGGCTCATAGCTTTCACTTTGGAGGATGGTTCAAAGCAAGTCAAGTATGTGAGCCTAAAAATTACCTAAAAATAAGGATTTAATCTCTTTTTGTCGAGAACCTCACTGTACGTTTCTGCTCAACCAAATTGACAAGAAAAAAAAATGCAAGTGTTTTTAGTCTAACTTGGTGAAGCCAAATCCCTAGCTAGAAAATCTACCATATTACTTGTTAGATGTGAACCAAATGCGAGTTGAAGACTCTCCAAATAAATCTTGCAACTTAAAAAAAAGTTGTTGGATAGTGTCCTCATTGTAGCAAAAACAACATATGTCACCTCGATCGATTCCAATTTTGCTTGTTGAGATTGTCTTTTGTTAGTGTTAAGCAAAAACCGTACAAAGGTCTTGATTATGAGGGGTAATTTTTTTACTTCCAAAGAGACTTATTCAAAGCTAAAGTCATTTGGTTTACTAATATAATGTTTGTACATGGACTGGACTGAGAAAATCCCTTGATTAGTAAGGGATCATTCGATGGAATCTTTCTAGTATAAAGAGTAACTCCAAGAGATTAGCCAAAAAAAAATCTAAATTTACTGATTTAGCTATTCTCTAAAATAATTCTCATCTAAAAAAACAGGAAACATTCAGACACCATTCGTAGCGCCTTAAATAGATCTTGGAGCATAGTGCACTTCTGACGAAATAAACTGAAACACTACCGGACACGGCTGATTTGCCGAGTGCAAAAAGCTTTGCCGAGTGCTTTCTGTCGGGCACTCGGCAAAGGCAATCTTTGCCGAGAGTCGGACCCAGCGGCACTCGGCAAAGATAGGCCGTCGGCAAATCTGCCTTTGCCGAGAGCCGGACACTCGGCAAACTTTAGCCGTCGGCAAAAATTTTCCTTTGCTGAATGCCGGGCGCTCGGCAAAGATTGGCCGTCGGCAAAAAAATCTTTACCGAGTGCCGGGCACTCGGCAAATTTTGGCCGTCGGCAAAGGTGGCCGGCGTGAGCCTTTGCCGAGTGCCCCGCTGTTAGGCACTCGGCAA
Organism: Miscanthus lutarioriparius; assembly: GCA_904845875.1. Taxonomy (NCBI): domain Eukaryota; kingdom Viridiplantae; phylum Streptophyta; class Magnoliopsida; order Poales; family Poaceae; genus Miscanthus; species Miscanthus lutarioriparius. Next base: position 73,264,651 of record CAJGYO010000019.1, on the reverse strand, counting down.
AGGGTTTTTTATTTTATTTTTTAAATTCTTTGCCGAGTGCCCTGTGACCTGGCACTCGGCAAAGGCTTCTTTGCCGAGTGCCAAGGTTGGCACTCGGCAAATTAATTTTTTTGTCTGGCTTTTAGGCATCCGACGTCACAACTTGCTCCAAACTTTCTCAATTTTTTACCACGGCCTCCACATGAGATAATAAGACACCTCGACAAGTTTCGTGATTTTCGGACTTTGTTTGGATTTTATATAATTTAAATACACTTTTCCCACAAGTACATCGTCATGTTACGACAACAAGATGCTCGTAATTTCATGCGAGTTCCTGGATACGGCCTCAACATACGCCAAACATCATGAATACCATTTTTTGAATGACCAAATTCCATTATTTCATGTACATGCAGTTCAAATTTGAAATAGTCAGAAAAATTCAACGAAACAAAAATAATTAAGGAAATATAGTAAAAAAAACTCAAAACTGTCCCAAATTTTGAAATAGAGTTTTAATTACTGTAGCAAGGCCCAGAAAAAAATGGGCCGAAAAAAACAAAAAAAAATTAATTTGCCGAGTGCCAGGTCACATGGCACTCGGCAAAGATTTTTTTTAAAAAAAATAAAAAACCCTTTGCCGAGTGCCACTGGGCCCGGCACTCGGCAAATCTTTTAACCTAAAGGCCCAGAACGGGCCGGCCCAACCCACCCCTCCTCACCTCTCTCCCCCCACCCCGCCTTTCCACCGCCCCATCCTTCCTTGCCCGCCTTGTTGGCCGCCCCTCTCGCCGCCCCGCTTGGTCGTCCCCCTCCCGAGGTCTGTCGGCCCACCCAGCTCCCGCGCTCTCCCCTGCCCCCCTCGTGCCCCACGCCCATGACTCGGGTCCTCGGCCGCCGCCCCGAGCTCGTCGGCGCCCCGGGCTCCGAGCTCCACGCGGACAGCAACCCGGTCGGCCCTGAGCCGCCCAGAGCTCCCCCGGCCCCGAGCTTCCTCGTCGGCCCCGAGCTCCACCGGCCCCGCCGTGCCCTGCGGCCGGCCAGTAGAGGGAGAAGGAGAGGAGCAAGAGGAAGAAATAGAAGGGGGAGGAGGAGGAAGAGGAAGAAAGAGAAGGGGGAGGAGGAAGAAGAGGAAGGTGCCGACCGCCTGTTGATCCTCGCGCTGCTGCGGTCATCCCCGCCGTCGTCGCCGGCCCTCGCTCTTGCCGTTCTTGCCGCCAAGGTAAGCCCTACCCTTGTAGTGTTAGTAGTAGTAGTAGTTAGTAGTGTTAGTAGTAGTTAGTTGTAGCGTTAGTAGTAGTTAGTAGTGTTAGTTGTAGTGTTAGTTGTAGTAGTTAGTAGTGTTAGTTGTAGGGTTAGTAGTAGTAGTTAGTAAGTAGTAGTGGTTAGTAGTAGTAGTTGTTAATAGTTAAGTAGTTCTTAGTATTAGTACTGTTAGTAGTTAAGTAGTTGTTAGTAGTAGTTGTAGGGTTAGTAGTAATTGTTGTTGTACTACTTCAATACTTTCATCTGCATGGAAAGAGAACTAAAGTACATGGCTCCTCTTGATATATTGGTGGTTGTTGGCCTTCGTGCCCATGTTTGGTATATATGTGGTTGTTGGCCTTTGTGCCATGTTTTTTGTAGGTTTTGGGAACCTCCCCGTGCAGGGGAGGTGCTGCCGAAATTTTGAGTCCACACTAACCATTTTTGCCCTTTTTTGTAGGAGGACCTGTGGGAGGGACTCGGCGACCCCGATCGTCTTCGTCGGCGCTGCGGGTCTTCCTGCACCGTGTCGACTCGCCACTGCACCGACTCTCCACCGCCCCGCTACCCTGACCTCACCGACACCCTAGGTATAAACCCTCTATCTGTATGTGGTCTTTGGTCGCGTAACCTAGTTAGGTGTCTCCCGTCCGAAAGAGATACGGTTGGAGGTATGCAGATCTTTGTATATCTGCGACCGTATCTGTTTCGGATTGTCCACATTTTTTGGACAGCCCACGGATGCGTAGATGGGTTAGTTTCCATGGTCCGCTCCGTTCCGAGATGGTGTTTCGGCATCACCCCCTGTTGTTCTTCGGATACACACTCTCCCTTGCAGGACGTGTATCGGGAGAACAACGGGGAGGTGCTACCGAAATTCTGTCTCGGATAGGAGCGGAGCATAGAAACTAACCTCATCTACGCATCTGCGGGTGGGATTATGACCTATCCTCACCTATTAGAGAGTAAGGACACCACGTAGATGCAATTGATGGTCACCTGTAGAGATGTTATATATGCTAGAGGATGGAGGACCGTCAGTGGATGTACACGGGCCGAACAAGTCAGGGTGATGTCAGCATTGAATGGATGAACAAGACCGATCGTTTCTTGAAGCGTGCATTCGGCAAGGCCGCTAGATACCCGAAAATGGCTTTGTGTCCCTGCAGCAAGTGTGGTAACAGGAGAATGCAAAACTAGGAAGTCATGGGTATACATCTGCACAAGAATGGGTTTACGCCGAACTACACCCAGTGGGTCCACCATGGTGAAGCCGATCGTATGAGAGAGGAGGTGGTGAGACCACGCGTCGAGGCTTTCGATGCTGATGCCGGGGTAGTAGACATGGTAGATGACGTTCACCAAGCACAGTTTGTTGAAGGATGTGAGGAGGCGGAGATGCAGGCAGCCGTAGATGTGTTCAAGTACATGATGGACTCGGCGACGAAACCCCAAGTACATGATGGACTCGGCGACGAAACCCCTTCACGCTCATTCTGAGGTCTCTCAGCTGGATGCCATTAGTCGCTTGATGGGGTTGAAGTCCGATTTGAACATGAGTCGAGAAGACTTCGATAAGGTGTTGGCCGTGGTTGGCACCCTGCTTCCAAAGGACCACATGTTGCCGAAGACCATGTACGAGGCACAGAAGCTCTTTAAAGCACTGAAGATGCCGTATGAGCATATACATGCTTGTCCGAACGGGTGTGTCCTATTTCGTGAAGAACACAAGGAGGCAAATAACTGTCCGAAGTGTAAAGCTTCCAGGTTCCTGGAGGTAGAGTCTGGTGATGGTGGTGGCCAGAAGAGGCAGCTTAAGATACCTGCCCGAGTCTTACGGCACCTTCCCTTCGTGCCGAGGCTTCAAAGGCTATTCATGACCGAGGAAACCGCGAAACAGATGACGTGGCACAAGAATGGCAAACGGTACAATCTTGACAAGATGGTACATCCATCTGATGGTGAAGCATGGACCAGCTTTAATGACAAACATCGTCTAAAATCCGATGAGGCTCGTAATGTACGTGTCGCGCTGGCAACAGATGGGTTCAATCCTTATGGCATGATGGCCGCCCCTTACACATGTTGGCCCGTGTTTGTTATCCCCCTCAATCTCCCCCCTGGCGTCGCCTTTCAACAACATACGTGTGCCAAGGCAATAAGGCTCTTAAGGGTTGGGCTATTGTGCACTAGGTATCGCCACATGATAGACTAGCTGTCCCAAACGATGAAGATTACAACTTCAACCTAAACACATATGAAGGCGAGTTCTATCAAGAAGATGGGCTGCTAGGGAGGTTGGTGATAGACTTAACCGAGGCTATCGGAATGGAAGTAGACAATGAAAGGGTCGATGACGAGGAAGAAGGAGATGAGGTGCAAAATGCCAAGGACATAGAAATGCTTGAGCGATTACATTTAGACGATGACGATGAAGGCAACATTGAACCTTCGGACAGTGTTGTTTATTTGGACAATTTTGATAGTGATGACGAGACATATGATCCAGATAATCCCAATAATGATGATTACTTCTAATACATGTAATACTATGTTATTTTGTAATCGTGTTTTGTTTATTTATTTAGCATCTATTTTTAACACATGTACTAATATGTCTTGTTTGTTTCTTTTTAATTGCAGGTGATTGAACAAAGATGGCGGGCAGTCGTGTGCCAAGGAACGTGAACTCGAGGTTCATGAGGGCACGTGATGCAGATCCGAATGCAGAAGAGGGGTCGTCGGATGGGAGGAGGCAGAGGGCCAGGAGCAGCGTTAGCGGCAGTGGTAGTAGGAGGGGCCGGCCTCCTCTAGTCAGGCCGTGTGATGTGCCGGAGGAGGAGCGCCGTACCCCGGACTCCTCGGACGAGGAGGAGCTGGTTCGACAGACGGACGACGAGGGAGACGAGGCACAGCAGGGCGGCGAGGTTGGAGGCACAGCTGGTTCGGAGTCCTCTGCTGTGGCCAGGATCTACTTGCGAGGTCCCTCGAAACTCCCTGGGTCTCAGCTTCTTCCCCTACGCCCAGTGATCCGCCCCCAGGGGGACAGGTAAGTAACTTTATATTTTATCACAGCTACTTCATATAACCTGTTGAAAATTGTCAGAGAAACTAATAATATTTGTTAATGACTTGTGCAGGCACTGGCTAGTTGTGTCGCCTGGTGACTCACGCAACCCCAACCACATCATGGGTCTTGTGTGCAGGCACTTTTACCCCGGCATTGTCACGCACAAGGGGAACACTGAGCCGGCCAAATCGTGGGACCACTACAAAGATGCCCCCGACGCATGTGGAGATAAGCAGGAGCGGGTGAGGAGAGAGTTCTGGGTAAGTCTCGCTCGCACAACTTTGATCAATACATCGCATTCATTTGACTTTTTTTGATATAATGAATTGATACATTGTGTCTGTCTGCATACTTTTTTTAGATGTGAAGAGGGACAGGAGGACAGGGCGGAGAAGGTGATGGTGAAAAGTGCCAGGAAATGAATCACCGACATGCACTATGAGGAGCGCCTCACTTGCATCATCAAGTACTACGCCACGCACCTTGGTGAGAAGATCACCAAGACACAAGCAAGACAGAGGACGCTGACCCAGGAACAGTACCTTGAGGTAAATGAAGAAGAATAATACTGATTCGTTTTGAGATTAAGTAGCTTTCATTTGGTCTTCTTACATCTCAAATTCTTTATGACATGTAGATAATTCCATGGTGGTGCGTGTCGTATCGGGACTGCTGGGAGATGATCGTGGATAGGTGGTTCACAGAGGGTTATATCCAGGACCACGAGGCGGGGCGGGAGCGACGTATGGCAGCGACAGGCCCCACACACCATCAAGGCAGCCGCAGCCTTGGCGCGTACAAGCAAGCATGGGTACGTGAATTTTTAGTATTCTGACGCTCCATTCTGCATGTTTCTTCTAATCATCTTGTTGTCTTTCTCGCAGTCGGCGTCACATGGTGGGCAGTCCATCTCCAATTTCATGGCATATGGTCTGGCCCGCAAGGGTAAGGCGACGTCCGCTGTCACCTTCACCCCGGATGACCCGCCCGAGTCCTACAGCAACCCGAGCGTCCACACCCGCATCAGTTCGTACGCGTCGGAGGCAAGGTCGGTCCATGGGCTAGACTGGGATCCGAGCACTGACGACATCGATGGGACGATGGTCATGAGGCTCGGACAAGGCAAGAAGCATGGGCGGTACTGGATTGGCGATGGCACCCTCGAGCCCAACGAGATTCCCTCCCTCTCCCAGATCCAAGCACAGACCCCGAGCGGAGGCCCGGCCATACGCCAACGGCCGTCCCCTTCACAGCAGCGGGTCGACGCACTCCAGGTTAGTCCCGTTTAACTCTTCGTACATTGATCTTTAAATAACTTAGTTACCTTTGCATCACTGAAACATTCGATTGAAATGTTATAGGCCGAGAACGAGAGGATGGCTCAGGAGCTGCGGGACCTGGCGGCGAGGACCGAGCAGGCCAAGCGGGAAAGACAGGCCGAGCGGGCCAAGCGGGAAAGGCAGGCCAAGCAGCTGGCGGAGATTACGACGTTCCTGCAGAACTTTGGGCAAATGCACGGTGTAGCTGTGCCGCAGTTCGCTCCACCGTTGCCGCCAGTTATAGCTAGTCCTGTGAGTATGAAACCAAATTGCTTCGACTAGTGCTTTCATTAAATGACCACTCTAACAGATGCAATCTCTTGTCCTTTATGCAGCCTCCGTCGGCGGGTTCGAATAACCCATCTCAGGCGGAAGCAGGCGACGACACTTTTCCTTCACCAAGCACTCAGTTTCCTTTCCACCGGTAGTTTGTATCTCTTTTTCACCGCTTGATGGACATGTGATGCACTGTGATCAACTATCGACTTGTTTCGATGGATATTGGACCTATTATGCTTGTGATGTCGTGTATGTGAGATATTGTGTGATCGACATGTGATATATATGTGGTATTGCCTTTGTGATGAGATGGATGTGATATATATGTGCTATATTGTGTTTGTGATGCCACAGATGTTATATATATCTCTTATATGCTGTGTTTGTGAATATAGAATCAAAAAAAATTAGCCTCTTTGCCGAGTGCCCTGACCCTGGCACTCGGTAAAGATTTTTTTTAAAAAAAAATATTTGCCGAGTGCTGCCCTGACAGGGCACTCGGCAAAGAAATTACGAAAAAAATTAAAAAATATTTGCCGAGCGCCGACTTGGCAGGGCACTCGGTAAAGAAATTATTAAAAAAAATAAAAAAATCTTTGCCGAGTGCCTCCGCACTCGGCAAAGAATTTTTGAAAAAAAAATTAAAAAATCTTTGTCGAGCGCCTCTAACATGGCACTCGGCAAAGCATGTGTTAACGCAACCGGCGCCGTGACGGCCACTTTTCTTTACCGAGTGCCGAGATTGCACTCGGCAAAGACTTTGCCGAGTGCCCGATAAAAGGCGCTCGGCAAAGAATTCTTTGCTAACGGATTTTTTACCGGAGGCTCTTTGCCGAGTGCTGCCTCGGCAAAGGCTTTGCCGAGGGCAAAGTAGCCTTTGCCGAGTGCATTAGGCACTCGGCAAAGCGCCTGAATCCAGTAGTGAAAGGTGGAGCTTATTTGGTTAACCTGCCTGGAAACCATGCATCCACCTCCAGGACCTAGGTCAGATGAAATGCGATTCACCACCATAGAGAAGAGAGGACGCCGCCACTACCTCTGAAAGGATTCTTCGCTTCCATGAGAGAGCCTCCATATAACAATCTAGAACGACATTGGAAAAAGAGTGGTATGTCCATGTGTCGTGTGGTGAATTCTAAGCTAGGGTCAGTTGACATGATAGCTGCTTCTGAAGAAGAGGTTCGGATGACTCAGGAACTGGTTTGGTATGTGTGGCCATCATGCATGTATGATGCTGCTCCGATGTGACGCATAATGGACAGCTCCGAATCCGTGGAGAAGGAACAAAGTAACCCTGGGATTCTTTGATTTGAGAGCAACGTGATCCTGAGGAAAACAAGGTTCAATCTTGACCTGGAGCAAGGGAGAGAGATCAGAAGAACTCGAGCTGCAGTATGTTCACTTGCTGCAGTATGTACGTACGGTACCACTAAGTAAAGTCTCTACTGGGCGCAGCTCATCAATGGCCTCGACCACCGCCGCCGGTTGACGCAGAACTCGAGCTCCACTGGAGTGCCTAATGGAGTTCGCAGCCAGCCTGCAACGCACTCCAGGCTGAGGACTGGAACGCCGCTGGGTTCTCGACGTTGGCAGCCGCGCTGTCTGCGTGGTCGTGAAATGATGCTGGGATGTAATACCTTTCTAAAGAAATCAGTTGTTAGGCTTCTGTTCCGGGCGGTGGCCACTCGCCACCGTTGCTTGTTGTTGTCACAAACTCCTTACCCGCTTAATGAAACACGGGTGTGTTTGCCCGATCGAGAAAAAAAAGCCTGCAACGCACTCCAGGCGCTCAACCTCTCAATCCACCACGTCAGGCCGCCATAGCTGTACTTTCTGATTCACCTGTGACGTCTCTGTATTTGCTTCTATGCGGCTCCTGTGGTATTTTCTCAGTCTGAAGTTCACGCAAGAAGAAAGGCACTTGGTATATGTCTTAAATCTTGAGACTCTTCCCTGTGTGTCATTATAAAAGATCGTAATCCCCTATGTGTCTCTGGAAAAATTCAGCGGTCTTCAGCGCCACTACTTCAACTTTTTCGGGTCCTCCATGCCACTTCCGTCAATTCAGGCTCTAACGCCGTTAAAGTGCAGGTGTGAAAAGACGAAAATGCCCTTAAGTTCAAATATGTTATTAATATTTTTTTGAGCATCTTAAAAATTACTTCAAATGAAAAAAAAAACTAGAAAGTTGATATGATTAATATACTTAGAAAAATCTATAATTTTTTTATAAAATTATTTTGATTTAATTCCATAAAAAAAATGATTTGATATGATTAATATCTATAAAAATCATCATTTTTTTTTTCAATTAAATCAAAAGATGCTCAAAAAATTAATAACATATTTGAACTTAAGGGCATTTTCGCCTTTTCAACACCGGTAGTTTGACGGCATTAGAGCCTGAATCTGAATCGAAGTGGCATGGAGGACCAAAAAGTTAAAGTAGTGGCGCTTAAAGACCGCTTTAATTTTTCAGAAGACATGTAAAGATTACGATCTTTTATAATTATGTGAAAAAAAATCTCTTAAATCTTCTATGGCGATGGGTTCGCGAGGGTCGGTGTCGCGGGTTGGCAGGTTCGGCCGGGGCGCCGGGCTGCTGCTGCCTCTGGGTAGTCTGGCTCTGCCGTCTGCCCGCCGTACCAAGTGACAAAAACTTTGTCACGTGTGGAAAATGAAATTAGGCCGCGGGTTGGGGTTTGCCGCGCGGCCGGGGCGTCCCGCATCCTCCGCTCCTTTCTGCTGCCTGCTTCTCTTGTCTTTCCGCCCGATGCCACCCGACCGCGTCATCAGCTGCGCGTGCATGCTACGGCCCACGCACGTACGCTTGCATGCACCACCGTCCACCGTGCTGCTGCTTCTCTGCTTCACTGCATCTAAGCTACAGTACGTGTTGCCGCGCATATGTTCCGTGAACACCTTTCGAGATCAGATCACTACACTACGTACCGGTGGCGGTGGCGGCTGGTGAAACTCTTACTGCGCAGAGAATGTACTACGAATATTCCACACCGACTAAGGGTGCGTTTAGATCCGAAAATTTTTAGGTTTTGGGTGCTGTAACACTTTCGTTTGTATTTGGTAATTAGTGTCTAATTATGGACTAATTATGTTCGAAAGTTTCGTCTCGTGATTTCTCACCCAACTATGCAATTAATTTTTTTTTCGTCTACATTTAGTACTCCGTGCATGTGCCGCAAGATTCGATGTGACACTTCCTGCACAAAAATTTTTGGTTTTTGGAGGAAACTAAACCGGGCCTAAAAAGTACTATGAGTAGCCAATAAAGGCTGTGGCCCATGGTTAAAGGACAAAGCGAGGTCAAACGCTACCTACTACTAGCTCTACTACTTCACACGCTCAGCCCTTGTTTAGTTGGACCTCAAAATCTAAAAAGTTGCTACAGTACCTGTTATATCGAATATTTGCGGCCCATGCATGTAACATTAAATGTAGACGAAAAGAAAAACTAATTGCACAGTTTGGTGGAAAATTGCGAGACGAACGTTTTAAACCTAATTAATCAATGTTTGGACACTATTTGCTAATATAAAAACGAAGGTGCTACAGTAGCCTTAAAATCTAAATTTCGTGAACTAAACAAGGGCTCAAACTCTTTTGGCATATTTGACTCCAATTAATATAGTCCAAATGCGAACTGCAGAGATGTACTTTGGGCACCTTGCTGCTTCTTTGTATCAACAACTATATATTTAGGACAATTGCTAGTCAAATCTTAAAAGTTCCACTTAAATCGAATCTACAAACATCTTTAACAATCTGTGATCAGAGGAAACAGCTCATGCAGTCTTATCGGTTGGCTGGTTCGTAAAGAAGTACTGTTGGCTAGTTTGTGTGAGAGAAAAATACTATTCCAGCTAAAAATTTACGATCGTTTACGACAAGCCACAGTCAAACGAACAGACTGCATTGATTGATTGATTTATATTTATATATATGCCTAGCTAGATGGAGCTAGCAGTACTGTCGTACTAGATGCTGCCGGACGAAGGATGCGAGGACCATGAAACGTGAGAGACGGACAGGATGCGACATTCGTTCTAGACAAAAAGAAATGCAGCGAATTACACAAGTTGAAACCGAATCCGGCCCATGCGGCCATGCAGATGGAGGCTGTCAAGGCCGCTCGAGTCGCTTACCACTCGCCGCTTCCCCAAAAGAAAAAGGGATTATATATATATATATATATATCGGAGTAGCAGTGTAGTGTACGGAGGTGTGTGGTAAAGGAGATTCGCCACTGATCGTCGCCGGCTCGCCGCGCTCCCGGGCTCTCCTTCCCTCTCGATCGATCTCTTCTCTGCGCACCTAGCATCAAATCTTCAAAAGTCCAAAGGAACTCGAACGGCTCATAACTCATCAGCGTCTCGCTCACTCTCACTGCATGCATGTTTTGTCTACGTCTTGTGTCAAGTGCACGTTTGGCCTAGCTACATCTCCTTTTCTTTTCCGAACATATCCACACTGCCGCCTTTTGTTTTCCTCCCAGGCCTCAGGACAGGACAGGGCCAGCCAATGGATGGATGATCACGGAGAGTTGCTCCTGTGCGTAGACTAGTATGACACTGCCATTTTATTTTTTTTTCTCAATCAACGAACAAGCTCACGATCGAATGACACTCCAGCCTAATGATGGCTACAAGATCGAATACATGCGTACATACTAAATCCGTTCTAAATTATAAGACGTTTTGGTTTTTCTATATTCATAACTTTTGCTATGCACATAGATATACACTATGTCTACGTGTATAGTAAAAATAATGTATCTAGAAAAGCCAAAACATCTTATAATTTGAAACAGAGGAACTATGTACGTCTGTTGTTAGCTATAGCTTGTTTAATTTTTCAACGAAACGAAAATATATCTCAGATCAATGCCGTGTGGCGTGTGATGACAAGCAGGATCACGCATGCATGACTGATGGAACAAGCAGTACGCATTGTGCAGTTGTTCTATGTGGCCGTTGTCCCGACCTGTCCTGATGACACGTACGAGAACCCTATATATTCGATCGACCTCAGCGAAAACGATGCATCACACCCTGACACTTCATGGTTATATATAAGCATAAAAAAATCTCTATACAATATATTCTGATCAGCAATATATATACATCACGTTCAATTCCTTTTGGAATGCTGATCAGCATATATTATTCAGTACTCATCATCTATATATGCATGCTGAGACGAAAGCAGCAGGCCACATGCATGCAGCACGAGCAAGCAGACATGCCAGTGATGATGCCACGGCCGGCCGACTCACTCGCTCCCTCACTCTCCAGTCTCCACATGTGAGACCGTGACTGAGCTGCGGCTCCCTCGCCCCGTTCACGTGTCCTTAAACCCAATTTGATCCGCATCTTTTTTTTATTCGGAACAGTGTTTTTTCTCACAAATTCCTCCAAACTATCCAAATTCCTCATTCCTCCAAGCGAACAGGCCCTTAATCATTTTGATTTCACGGTACGTACGTACAGTGACTCTCAAAGTTCAGAACGACTCGTAACTGCACGTTTCGTGGCTTCAACCGATAACTAAATAAATTAAAGAACGGCCAGGGAGAGGAACCAGCTGGACGGTTCAGAATTCAGACCAAGGGGTAAGAAAAGGTGATCCGACGTGTGTGTATACCACCGCACGCACTCAGCAGTCAGCACGCATCGTGCGCCCTGCACTGTACAGTATACAACACTGTTGCTGCCTTGGGCCTTGGCAGCCAAACAATAAGAACCTACTCCTATTTAGGATGTAGTAGGAATTTTATTGAATCATGCAGGAGTATCATAGGAATCGATTCAGTTTCTTTAGCTCAGTGTTAATAGAGAAGTAATTCTTATCCAATTCCCACCACAATATTTATGGATTTTCTTTTCCGAACGAACAATACAAGATCGTGCCAATTTCATTGACGGAGGAGAGAGTTTTCACATCCCAGCTAACCAGGTTTACGAAGTGCACAGCCACCAAATGCATGAGCCGTGTTTGGCCAGATCCGACCATGGAGAGGCCCCCCAGCCGCCACCCCTACCACTGAGAGTGGCCACGAGGATGGGGATGGGAGAGGGCATCGGGGCTAGGTGAAGACATGGCCGCCGCAACAGCCTGTATGAGCTCCTAGTGGTACTGTGGATGTCACGCCCACGAGCCCGGCCAAGCCCACACCGTAGAACAAGCAGTGCGTGGATCCGGGGTGGAGGAGCATGGATTTGGCCATCTCCCACACGAATCTGCTCCTTGCCCGCGTTGCTACGCCACCACCGTCCATGGCAACAGACAACCATGGACAAGTAAGGAGGAAAAGCTAGGAGAGGAGAGGGTGTAGGGCCCCGCCGCCGCCTCATCGCCTCCGCACGGGCACCAGCCGGCAAGCTCGAGTGTAGCAGCAGGGTGGGGATGGGAGGGAGTGGTCGAACTGAAAGGTCCTAATGGCTAGAGGGGAGGTGAATAGTCTATTAAAAATTTCTACAACAACACTTAGCAAATATGTTAGACAATCAAACGGCGAAGCGAGTGTTGCGCTAGCCTACTAAAAGAGCAAGCCACCTACCACAATTTTAATGACTATGATCACTAAGCACACAATTTGCTAAGTCACTATACTAAGTTAGTGAGCTCTCAAACGCTAACTAAAGAGCCTCACTAACCACTAGACTCTACGCAAGCTAGCTCTCAAAACTAATTACATTAAAGAGCTTAGCTTACACACTAGGAATGTAATACAAGAGAGGATGGCGATGATTATACCGACGTGTCGAGGTATGAGCCACTCACAAGATGGAGCCAATCAATCAATCAATCATAAGATAACCAATGAAATCCTCGGACAAGGTGACACAAGATTTTTTACCGAGTTTCACTTGCTTGCCGACAAGCTAATCCTCGTTGTGGCGATTCACTCACTTAGAGGTTCACGCGCTAATTGGCATCACACGCCAAACCCTCAATAGGGTGCTGCACAACCAACACAAGATGAGGATCATATAAGCCACGAGCAATCCACTAGAGTACCTTTTAGCTCTCCGCCAGGGAAAGGTCAAGAACCCCTTACAATCACCATGATTGGAGCCGGAGACAAGCACCTTCCTCCGCTCGACGATCCTCGCTGCTCCAAGCCGTTTAGGTGGCGGCAACCACCAAAAGTAACAAGCGAATCCCGCAACGAAACATGAACACTAAGTGCCTCTAGATGCAATCACTGAAGCAATGCACTTGGATTCACTCTCAATCTCACAAAAATGATGAATCAATGATGGAGATGAGTGGGAGGGCTTTGGCTAAGCTCACAAGGTTCCTACGACAATGCAAATGGCTAAGAGAATGAGCTAGAGCCGGCCAAGGGGCTTAAATAGAGGCTCACACGAAATAGAGCCGTTGGTCCCCTGCATCTCACTATCAACGGGGTGACCGGACGCGCCGATCAAGATGACTGGACGCGCGGCACCCCAGGGTCTGGTCGTGGATTACCATCCAATTGTCCCCATTTAAACCACGGCCGCTCGATCTCCAACGGTCGAAATCATCCGCACGATTACTTAAGTGACGATCGGACGAGCGGTCACAAGGACCGGACTCGCCGATCACGTTAGTTCAACAGAACCACGCGCGCCATCAACACATGACCGGACGCGCTGATCAACTCGGCCTCCCAGTGTCAGGTCATTTCCAGAGAGCTCCCCGAGCGACAAAACATCGACCGGACGCGTCAGGTGCACGTGACCGGATGCACCACCGCGTCAGGTCCTAGCTACGCTCGCCAAACCTGCTTACGTCATCTCTCGTCAGCACTGATCGGACGCACAAGTGTCGAGTCAGGTCACTTTTTGCCTTGGTGTCCGGTCAAGCACCAGAGAGAAGCCGAGCGCGCCACCAAGTTTTATAATTGACCGTACGCTGCACCTTCGAGTCCGGTCACCACGTGACCTGCGTCCGGTCACTGTTTTTCAGAGAAAATCACCTCGTTCACTTTACGAATTTCTCCACCCTTGCTCAAATGTGCCGACCACTATCGACGAAATATGGTCGGCAGTCCACCGAGGGGGGTGCCCGTGGTGGTAGATTATCGGTAGGATGCACGTAATCAGGAATCGGATGGTGACACAAAGCGCAGAGACAACGATTTAGACAGGTTTGGGCCGTCTGATCGACGTAATACCCTACGTCCTGTGTCTTTGGTGTATTGTATTGATGATGTATATAGATTAACCTCCCCTCTAGGGGACCCTTGTCTCTCCTTATATACTCTGAAGAGACAAGGTTACAAGTAAAGTATCCAATTTGGTACTATTACAATATCTAGCGCAACTTGTAATCTTGATGTGCACGCCTTGATCTTACGGGCCGGGCCACCTCGGATGGTGCGACCCATGTACCATCTTGTGGTACCAGAGGGTATATCCCCCACAGCTAGTCCCCGAGCGTCATGTATTCTGATGCGACACACCGTTTCAACCTTCTCCGAACAGTGAGGCTTGAGTTCTTGACGTCTCTGACCACCTTTGTCGCCGGAGAAGTAGGTTGTCCGAAGAATGTATGGTGCTCTTAAGAAGAAAGAAAAAGATTTCCGTCCTATGAAGTGTGCCCACTTGTATTTCTGAAAAGAAATGTAAGTGTGTCTTGAAGCGTAGCGTCTTTGATCGTCAGAGGCGTAGTGGTCGAAAAACAAACACATTCACCGCAAGGTGAAGTGTGCCCACTTAGTCCCCGAGCCTGGTAGTAGGTGACGTAGGCACGTGGTGCCAGGGTCTAAAAAGAATTCCTAGTTAAGTTGAGAAACGAATCGTCGTACAAGCAATACAAGATGCACCGGCAGGTGCATCGTACCGATGTAGTCCCCGAGCTTGCCGGAAGGCGAGGTATTGGCCTTGTAGCAAGGTCTAAGTAAAAAATATCCCAACTGTAGCCATGGTCGGAGAGTGGTCGAGGCAGTCCCCGAGCACAGGTCGAGGAGCGAGCGACAAAGTCCCCGAGCCGTGGTCGGAGAGTGGTCGAGGCAGTCCCCGAGCACAGGTCGAGGAGCGAGCGACGAAGTCCCCGAGCCGTGGTCGAGGCGGTCCCGAAACACAGTCGAGGAGCGGCGACGAAGTCCCGAGCCGTGGTCGGAGAGTGGTCGAGCGATCCCGAGCACAGTCGAGGAGCGAGCGACGAAGTCCCGAGCCGTGGTCAGAGAGTGGTTGAGGCAGTCCCTGAGCACAGGTCGAGGAGTGAGCGACGAAGTCCCCGAGCCGTGGTCGGAGAGTGGTCGAGTCAGTCCCCGAGCACAGGTCGAGATGCGAGCGACGAAGTCCCCGAGCATAGCTCGAAATTCCTGTAGACAGATATGTAGAATGGTAGTACATGATGTACAACATAATAAATTATGAAGAAAAATCAGCGGTGAAGAAATAGCGTATGACGCTCAGCAGTCATTTGCAAATGAGCATGATGTGATAAAACAGTTGGTGCTTTGTAAACATCAGTGTTACTGTGAAGTTTGTGTTTATACTTAATATAAACTGTCTGACCAGTTAGTATGTAGCTGAGTCTCCAGCCCTAGCTAGCCCGTTAACCATAACGTCGAGCGCGGAGCCTGTGCACGTGTAGGAGGAACAGGCATCGCTAAGGAGCCGCTGCCGACCACCCATAACGTAGAGGGCAGACGCTCGTGCACGTGTAGAGAGAAGCCGGAGACAGGGCCGTCTCTGGAGGCATCGAGCGTCAACATGACTGGTCGAGGATTTGCATTAAGTATAGCTGTATGTTATATTTAAGATGGTATACATGGACAAACATTATTTGAAGAATAATCATGACGAGGACGCTGTGGAGAAACGTCGTAATGAAAATTGTGTTAAATATAAATATTAGAAGTGTACTTATCTTTGGATAGAAATCTGGTCGGCGGTGATGAAGTTGTCCGGTCCTCGAGCTTTCTGGCCTGTCGTCATGACGGTGGTCGCGGTTGTCGTAGCGCTGTTCTTCGCGGCGATCATCATTGCGACGTGGTCTGGTGATCGACGTGGTCGGAGCTCGGCGGAGCCGCTCGGGACGTGGTCGACATGGTCTGGTGGTCGGAGGTCAGCGGAGCCGCTCTGGACGTGGTCTGGTGGTTGACGTGGTCGAAGCTCGGTAGAGCCGCTCGGGACGTGGTCGACGTGGTCGGAGCTCGGCAGAGCCGCTCGGGACGTGGTCGACGTGGTCTAGTGGTCGACGTAGTCGGAGCTCGGCAGAGCCGCTCAGGACGTGGTCGACGTGGTCCGTGGTCGAAGTGGCTGGGTAGCCGAAACTGCTTCCCGGTAGGTTCTTGATCAACCCGAGCAGTTGCCGAGCAGTCTTCCAGGTTGTCGCCGTGCGTCTTTCATGTATGCACGCATGCAAGCCTTAATAATTAATTAGCTTGTATATGGCTGTACAGACGTTGCAAGCTTTGTAGACGGACATGAGACCGCACAGCTATATCCTCTGTAGATTGATTCGTAGCCCCCCTCTATTGATTGCGTCAGAGCCACGATGACGTCGAGGTCTTGATCTTTGAGAATTGTTGCTGCTGCTATAGATGGATTTGTACTCCTTCCCGTACGTCGGATCTTGACGTAATGCATGCATCTTCCTGTACCTGAGCGACGCATGCATGCAGATACATGTACATGCAAGAAGCCAAGTTCCGATCGGCTTGCATGTTGGTGCATGTTGTCCGATCTATTTACGTCTTCATGTTCTCGTTCTTGATGATGGATTTTCGGCTAACGGCGGGACGTCGAGTGCTGGAAACGACGGTGAAGGTTGATCCTAGCGGGAACGTCAATCCTAAATAGTCTTCTTTCATCGCCGTTGTAGATAGATTTGACGTGGCTGCCGCTTATGATGTTGAACGCCACCGCCAATTCGTCGTAGATGTTGTTGAAGGAGGCCGTTGCAGCAAGATGGGTTGCCACAACGCCATTGGTCTTGAGGTACGCCATCTGGTTCACCATGGATCAGCGCGCACACCCCCTACCTGGTGCGCCACTGTCGACGAAATATGGTCGGCAGTCCACCGAGGGGGGTGTCCGTGGTGGTAGATTATCGGTAGGATGCGCGTAATCAGGAACCGGATGGTGACACAAGGCGCAGAGACAACGATTTAGACAGGTTCGGGCCGTCTGATCGACGTAATACCCTACGTCCTGTGTCTTTAGTGTATTATATTGATGATGTATACAGATTAACCTCCCCTCTAAGGGACCCTTGTCTCTCCTTATATACTCCGAAGAGACAAGGTTACAAGTAAAGTATCCAATTTGGTACTATTACAATATCTAGCGCAACTTGTAATCTTGATGTGCACGCCTTGATCTTACGGGTCGGGCCACCTCGGATGGTGCGGCCCATATACCATCTTGTGGTACCCGGGGGTATATCCCCCACAACCACCAAGTGTATCACCTTGTGTACGTGTGTTAGCATACTTTCACAAACATTTTCAAGGGTGTTAGCACTCTCTAGAATCTAAATGCATATGCAATGAGTTAGAACATCTAGTGGCGCTTTGATAACCGCATTTCGATATGAGTTTCACCCCTCTTAATAGTACGACTATCAATCCTAAATGTGATCACACTCGCTAAGTGTCTCGATCACCAAACCAAAAAGCTCCTATGGATATCACCTTTGCCTTGAGGTTTTTGTTTTTCTCTTTCTTCTTTTTCAAGTCCAGCACTTGATCATCACCATGGTCACACCATCATCATGATCTTCACCATTGCTCCACCACTTGGAATAGTGCTACCTATCTCATAATCACTTTGATAAACTAGGTTAGCACTTAGGGTTTCATCAATTCACCAAAATCAAACTAGAGCTTTCACCAACGACGGTGTTGGTTAGGGCCCGCCCGTGTCGCCCTCGGACGAGATGACGCGGGGGCCGAGTGTTTTTTTATTGTGGCACTATTCGTTAGAAACACGTGCATGGGTGCGTGTGTTGGCCGTCTATAGATGGCCTTAGGCCCCGTTCGGTAGGACTTCTCTCCAGCTCCAGCTTCTCTAGAGAAGCCCTACCAAATAGTTTAGTAGGAGGAGCCGTTTCGAGCCATTTTTCAATAGAAAAAGCGCCGGAGCAGTTATGGAGAAGCCACAATTTGTGGCTCCTGCAACGACTCTAGCTCCTCCGGAGAAGATCTTGGGGAGGAGCCATCGTAAACAAGACATTAGAGTATAGAAGGCGCTAACGCCATGTAAAGGGTTCCAACTCTTGCAATCAAAAACGCAGAGAGCTGAGCTCAGTCAAGACGAATGGCTTTTATCCTTGCGAGTCTGAACATGGTTAAATTTCTCACATGCTTTGATCCGATCACCGGGCTCTCACCCTTCGGCTCCTCTCGCCAAACACCAAACCCCATAATTAGCTGGTCTGCGGTCGTAGACTGTTCATATCTTACGTATCCCGCCGTCATGTGTCTTTGTTGGTTAGCAGAATGATGCAAAATTCTGTTGACTCAATTCACATGTGCAAAATATCACAGGCATATATAAATATATATCTATACAATATACAAATTCCTCCTGTATTGTGTCACAGAATTTCTGCCAAGATGTTTTCTTGTGGGTGATCTTGTGTGCCTGCCACCACTTAGCTGCATTCTCCTCTAAGTGCATTGATGCAGCCTGTACCCAGAGATGTGCAGGGATGGAGTAGATTTCAAAATAGTTCAGACACTTGTCTATCCATATCTTGGGATGAGTACCATCAAATTTAGGCATCTTGGGAAGAGGACGGTGAGGAAGGTGATCTGATTTGTGGGGATCAGGTTTGGGCTTGTGATTCTTGGAGAATGTGGTTTTGCTTGGACCCTTGTCCTTCACATAAGCATGGGAGAATGGGTTTTCCTCTTCATCAAAGAGAACTGAATCTAAACCATCACTGTCTGACCTGTCCTCTGCTTCAAACTGTCGGATGGTCAGTTGGGCCACTACCTGACCATTGGCTCTCATTTGTTGCGCTATGAAATTTTGCTCCGCTGTGCATTTGTCCACCTTGGTACTAGTATCCTTGAGCTGTTTCTTCATATCTTGCTGGATTTCACCAATATCATTCATACGAGTGAACAAGAGATCAAACTGATCCATCACCTGATCCCAGCGGGACTTCTCATCGTCCTGACTGATTCATCTCATCCAGGAGGATCTGTGTCTGCTTCGAGGGCTTCGGAGGAGCCATTGTGACTGAATTGTGTGAGACCCAAATCCAATTCCTTGGTGAAACAACAGGTTCAGTAAAAAACCTCCCCTATTACGTGTTCCACCTAAACCCAACTTCTAGAGTGAGGCTCGATCAAGGGATATTACATAGAAACGCGATGTTCTCCAACCCAAATCGAAGGACACTCCCCGCTGTTCGCCACCGTACCGACTGAGAACAACCAAACTCCAGAATTTTACGCGAGAACAGATGCCTCGCAACCCTTGTCCGTTGTCCAAAGCGTGCTAGATGAAATAAAGGTGAGCAATTGGAGGTATGAGCTCACAGTGGTTCTTCGCCGTCGAACCCTAATTGCCGATGTAGTCCCCCAGTCGAGTTGTTGAAGTTGTAGCCGGAGTCGTGGCCGATGTACCCCATGTCCGTATCCCGTCGCACCGCCACCGTGCGCTCGTGCTCGCCGTGAATGTGAGTCCCCCTTCACGCCGCCCCATGCGCTTTGTGCTTGGTGGATGAGGTTTTGGTAGTGGTGCTGGTGGTGGAACTCAAGCTAGGTGACGCCGGAGCCGCTGCTGACCCAGTTCAACCAAAGGAAGGACCTACGGGAACTTTCGTCGAACACCACTAGGGTGTGGACGAAGCTCACCTGCCGACCGGACTTACAAACTGTAGATCAAAGCAAACGGTCGCGGAACGTACCGAGGGGAGCTGGGTGCCAAGGAGGTGGTGGTGGTCGCCTGAGCCGCCGCCGGAGTTTGAGGCGAGGGCGGACCGTAGATAACTGGCGACGCAGCACCGAGATGGGGATGGGTGGGTGGGGTTGTGGCCAAGGAAAGACCGCCTTTGATACCACTTGTTACAACCCTTGGCCGCTGGCGGTGAGTCGACGACGTGAGAAGAATGGTGGATCGTCGGAATCGGCCGATAGCAGAGGAACCTCTGGTTCTCTCGCTGTTCTATTCGCTTTAGCAATTGTTCAATAGCGTTATTACAAGAAGGGTTCTGAATATAAGGCTCGATGGCCAGATGCCCCATGGGCCCAACACATGTCATACATGGATGAAAAAGGAAATAACTAGAATGCGTCTTCCAGACGGGGTGGCGTCTTCTCTCAGGGCGCCATCTTCATGCGGTCATCTACTATCCGCTCTCATACTGACATTATATATATACATCACGTTCATTTCCTTTTGGAACGATGGTCACCAATCCACCATTATCCAGTACTCTCTCTGTTCCGAATTATAAGATATTTTAATTTTTTTTTAAATACGTTGCATTTGCTATGCACACAAATACACACTATATCTAGATATATAGTAAAAACAATATATTTAGAAAAGTCAAAACGTCTTATAATTTGGGACGAATTTAATACTCATCTGTATATGCTGAGATAACAGCAGGTCACATGCATACAACACGAGAAGCGTGTGTGTACATGGCGATATGCCAGTGATGCCGGCCGACTCGCTCGCTCGCTCACTCGACCCGTGACTCTGTGAGACTGACTGAGCGGCTCCCTCCAGTCATTTTCACTTTTTTCAGACATTACAGTGACATATCGTTTCAAAGTTCAGAGTGACTTGTTTTTTTTTTCCTAACTGGGTTTATGTGTCCATTAATCTAATTAAATTAAATAGTAAATCCTAAGACTCATGTTAAGAGGTATGTGATTTAATTAATCTCGCATGGGAATGCGAGAGTGACACGTATGTCGTCATGCACTTGACAATTGCATAAATTGTTCTCTTCACGCACCTACCATAGTACAGTGGATACACACATCAGTACCTCAAGTCTGCAAGTACAAATAAAATCGTAAAGATGGTCAGCTGTTGATCTAATAATGTCGCGTGTCACAAACTCGATCGATCTCGTATACCATGCCACTATGGGACAAGAAAGTCCAAAGGTCGAATTGAATTCAAAAAAAGAAAAAAGAAAAAAGTGGACATAGCACGTTTCTTTTCTGCGAACAAAAGAAAAAAAGGATCTTTGACCTTTTATAAACGTATAAGCATCGTGTATTTTTTTCCTCATGTTAGGTCACCTTTTACAAAGTAGGATAAAAGATTGGCATA
The DNA here is from genome assembly GCA_904845875.1 of Miscanthus lutarioriparius. NCBI lineage: Eukaryota > Viridiplantae > Streptophyta > Magnoliopsida > Poales > Poaceae > Miscanthus > Miscanthus lutarioriparius. The sequence continues at coordinate 73,243,490 of CAJGYO010000019.1, read as the reverse complement.
TAATCCATATGTTAGATTGTGGTTTTCGTAAAAAAAAAAGCTACTAGAATTTTATATTTTGTGTGTGGATCAATCATGAAACGGCTTCGGTACGTGCCTCTAATTATACATCTTATACTTCAGTAACATTTTGACATCCACAATAAAGTTTTGTACCATCGATGGGCTTGTGCTCTAGAAGCATAACATGATTACTTGAAGGAAATTATATGTAAAGGTAAGCGGTTCCTTATTTAACCAAATAAGATATAGTACTATTTTTCTATATTAAAATCTGTACAAAATTACAGGCATGTAATAGGGACACACGGATGTGTAAGTGTGTGGTGTATTTTTATATTTTGTGAGTGGACCAGTCATGGAATGACTTGGATGTCCCTGATTGTACATCTTATACTTTGGTAACATTTTGACATCCACAGCAAAGTTTTGTACCATCGATGATCCATAGAGGGATTGTGCTCGAGAAGCAGAACAAGATTACTTGGAGCAAATTGTATATAAGGGTAAGCGGTTTCTATAGCCAAATGAGATACAGTACTAATTCTTCTACAGTAAAATATGAAGAAAATTATAGGCATGTAATAGGGACACATGGATGTACGTGTAATTATGTGGTGTATTTTTAGATTTTGTGAGTGGCCATGAAACGACTTAGGTGTCCCTGATTGTACATCTTATACTTGAGGGTAACATTTCGACATCTACAGCAAGATTTTGTACTATGGATGACCCAAAGAGCTTGCTCCAGAAGCATAACAAGATTACTTGAAGCAAACCATATATAAGGGTAAGCGGTTTCTTTAGCCAAATGAGATATAGTACTAATTCATCTACACTAAACAAATTATAGGCATGTAATAGGGACACACGGATGTGTGTGTCTTGCATGCGTTTAGTGATGTGCTTGCATTTGTACACCAACTTATTATAGTCACAAAATAAATAAATAAAATCCATTTTTTAATGAAACATATGAGAAAATAGACTAAATTAAACTAAACTAGTCATCAACCTATGCTCCCGCATATGGATGAAAACGGTACGGATATTTATTCGACCGTCCGTTCGACCGAACAAATATGAACATTTATCTGGATAGTTACTCGGATATCCGTATTTTTTTTTTCAGATACGCATACTAAAACGGATATCTTAGGCGAATATCAAATACGGATGTAATATCATCGATATCCGGCGGATATCGGATAATCCGGATAAGTATCGGATATATCCGGATATTTAAAAACGAATATTATCCGGATATTTATTCAAACGACCTTGGATGGAGAAATGATCAAAATAAAAATTGTAGATCTCAAAAAGTTATGAAACTTTGTTGTTTACAACTTTTTCGTTTGAAATCATTTAGTGCTTCAAAATTTAAACCGTCCAAACTTTCTCAAATGGAAAACTAGTTTATAGGCGTCAAAATTTAAAAATCACAAATTTAAACCATCCAAACTATCTCAAATGGAAAGTTGACCAAAACAACAATTGTAGATCTTGATGAGTTGAACAAACTTGGTATTCAGAACTTTTCAATTTGAAGTCATTTAGAGTTCATAATACTAGAGTCAAAGTGTTGTTTTTTCATTTGACCAAATTTGACTTGGTCAAACTTGCTCAAATGAGACACTAAATGACCTCAGATGAAAAAACTCTGAATACCAAGTTTGATCATCTCAGCAAGATCTACAATTGTTATATAGCTCATTTTCCCATTTGAGAAATTTTTATCAAACACTAGTCATAAATTCTTGAATCTCATATAGACTTTCTGAAACTATGTCACACACTTATGAAATTTGAACTATATTTTGTTCAAACTTTCTCAAATGAAAAAATGGCCTATATAAGGATTGTATATCTTGATGAGATGAACAAATTTGGTATTCAAAACTTTTCAATTTGAGACAATCTAGGGTTCCGAAAACTAGTTTGTAAACGTCGAAATTTAAAAATCACAAATTTGAACCGTCCAAACTATCTCAAATGGAAAGTTGACCAAAACAAGAATTGTATATCTTGATGAGTTGAACAAACTTGGTATTCAAAACTTTTCAATTTGAAGTCATTTAGAGTTCATAATACTAGAGTCAAAGTGTTGTTTTTTCATTTGACCAAATTTGACTTGGTCAAACTTGCTCAAATGAGACACTAAATGACATCAGATGAAAAAACTCTGAATACCAAGTTTGATCATCTCAGCAAGATATACAATTGTTACATAGCTCATTTTTCCATTTGAGAAAGTTTTATCAAACACTAGTCACAAATTCTTGAATCTCATATAGACTTTCTGAAACTATGTCACACACTTGTGAAATTTGAACTACATTTTGTTCAAACTTTCTCAAATGAAAAAATAGCCTATATAAGGATTGTATATCTTGATGATCTGAACAAACTTGGTATTCAAAACTTTTCAATTTGAGACAATCTAGGGTTCCGAAAACTAGTTTGTAAGCATCGAAATTTAAAAATCACAAATTTGAACCGTCCAAACTATCTCAAATGGAAAGTTGACCAAAACAAGAATTGTAGATCTTGATGAGTTGAACAAACTTGGTATTCAAAACTTTTCAATTTGAAGTCATTTAGAGTTCATAATACTAGAGTCAAAGTGTTGTTTTTTCATTTGACCAAATTTGACTTGGTCAAACTTGCTCAAATGAGACACTAAATGACCTCAGATGAAAAAACTCTAAATATCAAGTTTGATCATCTTAGCAAGATATACAATTGTTACATAGCTCATTTTCCCATTTGAGAAAGTTTTATCAAACACTAGTCACAAATTCTTAAATCTCATACAGACTTTCTAAAACTATGTCACACACTTATGAAATTTGAACTACATTTTGTTCAAACTTTCTCAAAATAAAAAAATGGCCTATATAAGGATTGTAGATCTTGAATCCATGACCATGACTCCATGAGACCCATGAAGCAATGTGCTTGGCTATTTCTACTCATGCCGCGAAGATTGGTGCTTGTATGATGTTTGATGTATGATGTATCTGTATCTTTATCTTATTTGTTGCTTTACTCTTTAGTCTTTCAGCTTAATCTAGATGGATTATGGACTCATAGAGTGGTGTAATGGTTTGCGCACGTATGATATATATATATATATATATATATATATATATATATATATATATATATGCTGCTTTTACTCAATATCCGAATAGATATTTGTATCCGACCTTCTCCAAATCCGATTCATACCGTATTCGATACTCATTATTCGTATCCGTAATCGAGTCAATCCGTATTCGTATATATATCCGAACGCTATCCGTGTCCGAATCCGAATCCGAACAGAAATATGAAAACAAATATAATATGAGTGATATCCGTTCGTATCCGATCCGTTTTCATCCCTACTCCCGCATGAGCTTGAACGGCAGAAGTTCGTGTTTAATACCTATAGCTTATCAAAATTACTTATTTTTTTGTGCACTCTCTTTATCTTCATTCTTTTTTTTGGGAATCTCTTTATCTTCATATAAATACGCACTTTGCAACCTCTATATAAATATGTACTTTGCAACCTCTATATCCAATTATAAGTGCGTGCATGGGTGTATAGATGGCTTTGAAGTATAGAAGGCCCCCAATGCAAGGTAAAAGGGTTCCAACTCTTGCAACCAAGAACACGCAGAGTGCTTAGGCTCACACAGGACAAATGAATCTTATCCAAGCAAGTTTGAACCTAGTTAAATTTCTCGCGAGCTTTGATATGAGCACCACATAAGTTCTCGCCCTTCGACTCCTCTCACCAAATCTGCACTAGTAGAGAACAGACCTTCGGTTCAGCACATTAGTCTCGGCTAGAATTGGGCCCTTCCCTGGCTAAGTTTCTTGGGTGTCGGAGGACCTTTAGTCTCGGTTGGCAACACCAACCTGGACTAAAGGGTTTACATTAATCTCGGTTGGTGTTATGAACCGGGACTAAAGAGCCTTGACCCTTTAGTCCCGGTTGGTGCTATCAATCTGGACTAAAGATCCTCCGACGGGTTCGTTTAAAAGGAAAGCATTTTATCTAAAGTCACATGTGTTGTGTAGGTGGGGTGTAATGGTATGCGCGAGGCAATGCATGAGGTCTTAGGTTCAAGTCCCATGAGGCACAGGAGTGGGAGCTATTATTTTTTTATAGTTACGGAGGACCTTTAGTCCCAAATTCCTTGTCCCGATTGGATGACCCAGAATAAAGGCCCTTGCCAACCGGGATTGAAGCCACGTATTCTACTAGTGATGAGCCCCAGGATTCACGGGACTAAAGGCCCTTGCCAACCGGGATTGAAGCCACGTTTTCTACTAGTGCTGAAACCCTAGCATTAGCTGGTCCGCGGGCATTAGACCGTCGACGTATCCCAACAATATATCTTACGTATCACAACAACATGTCTTCGTTGGTTAGCAGAAAAATGTACAAAACCATGTTGACAGGTGCAAAGTATCATTGCATTGCTTCCTTTTTCTAGTGAAATTTCCGAAACCAAGTTCTATATCTTTGAGAGTTGATGCAGCAGGATTAAAGTTTGTGTATAGACACAGAAGAGGTGAATAAAGGGCCAGGGCCATATTCCTTCTCGCCTTATTAGTTCCTTAGACTTAGATTGAGACCTACCAGACTTCCAAGTCTCAACCGACGAATTTTAAAGATGAAACATAAATTTGATAGGGACTTCTAACACCAAATTTAGCTCAAGTTTAAAATTTTTAATTATTGTACAAGTAGTTTTGCACCATCAACTCAAAATGGGAACGGGGTGAACATAGGTATATGTTAAGTTTAGATCTTCTTTGCATTGTCACAAAACAGAGTCACATAGGTGCGCCCTGATCTCAAAAAAAAAACATAGTTTGTAAGTATTTGTTAGTTTGGGAAGTATTGGCCGGGTACATGCATGGCCATAGACCACATTGTAGGTAACTCGACGGCTACCTTTTCCTACACCGAGGAGGGAAACATTTTATACTAAAAAATGGACAACACAAGCTGGCTAGAGCGAGGATAACACACGTGACAGGGTTCACATTTCAAAATTCAGAGAAAAGAAACACATGGACATTGCCTAGTATGGAGCAACTACTCTATTAGCATTAGCTAGTTTTGGTGCTCCACCACGCTTCTATCTATTTGAGGACGAATTTGCTGGCCGACGGTTTCATGTTGCCTCTAATTAGGGTTGGCAATAGAAGCTATAAATACGTGCATTTAATCACAGGGTGACTGCTAGCTCTTGCTAGATTCCATTCTTCGCTGCAAATATTCAAAATGTTCCTCAAGATTTTGTTAGAAAATTTAGGGATAGGGCACCTTTGGAAGGAAGATATAGTCTTTTGACTCCATGCATGGATATAGATGTAAGTACCACTCTATCTATATATGCTGTAAGTGATAGACATGCTTTATCATCATTGAAATGTAGCTGCTGGTATCATGGCTTCGTTCTGGCCTTCTGGGTGCTCTTGCCACAACTGATGGTCCAGAAGCTGCTACCCTAAAATCAGTCATGAGAAAGTGCACTAATTACCCACTTGTGTTTGCATTATTCTCCTAGTCTTGAGATTAAGGCTAATAAGCTATCATTATGATTTTTTATGCTAGGATGTCTAAATTAACAAAAGAAATTCCTTCCCATTAGGGTGCCTCTGTGATCAAAATTTAATACTATTTAGCAAACTATCATGCTCTTACGAGTGATTTGATCAGGCACTGTGTTTAGCATCTATTTCCCATTAAATTATTCAGAGTTGCAGAATAAATGCCTTCCGTAGTTTGTTATTAACAAATAAAGCCCTTCCTCGTAGGAAAGCAACTATAGATGGGGGTACACTCCATCCAAACAGCATGAGACACATGTTACTTGCCTTGGCACACGTGTGGGACCCCAGTGCACAGTACGTACACGTGGCACACCCAACGCTTATTACTACTACTAAAATGATAAAAGTTCGTTTCATGATAAATAATGACCTGGACACACACACACAAAGTGAGCCTATACTAATCATTCCCCAGCATGTTAATCTCATGATTAAATTTGGCCACCCCACTGACCACAAACTCATCCAGGACCAGGGAACTAAACCCCACCAATTGCATTCCAGAATCCAACACCAAGGGGCGGGGGAGGATATATTCACCTTCCACCAGTTGTTATTTTACGTGAGTGATGAATCTGCCTCTTGTGTTTCTTTTGGAAACTTGGGGTGGAGTGGATTATCTGTAACAGTTTTTAATAAAAGCAGACTTGTTACAGGTTTCAATAAGCAAACAGGAAGACAAGAAACCAGAAATTCATAAAGGTTGAACCGTGAATCGTGTTTTTTTTGTTCGAAGTATATATGGAAGCACTTATGTTACTGGTAAGTAACTTGGTTTAATTAAAATCTCATTTATACCAAAAGTTCCTTTGAACCTTGTACTATGCCGTAGTTGTTGCTCGTGTATATCCAGCGAACAGCAAAGCAGTCAAATTATGTTGGTGGTGGGTTATATATGGAATGGCACTTCAATTGACATGGTCCAGTTTGGCACATGCAGAGATGCTATCCTGTTTTTTTTCCCCCACAAATTAAACAGAAATTGTACCAAATAGCATGATTCTATAGTAATCTATCAGTAAATAGAATCCAAGACTTTTTTTCACTTGCGCTTGCAAAAAGGAAATTCTCACAATCACATCCAAATTTCAACCACCACACCTTTTGTCTCCCATCCAACAAACCCTTGCGCCGCGCACAATCATCCATCTTTTCCACTCTTTTTCCTGAAAAATAGACTTGGCCTCATATATTTTTTTAAGACTTGAATGATCATGAAGACTAGATTTTATATATGTCATGATAGATGCACATGTTCTGGATCTATTATCGTAGACATGGATACAAATTTTAGATTGCATTTATCAGATAAACCACATGTCAAATTAGGATTGAGAAAAAATGTGCGGACATAAACCAAAGGTTTTTGTTGAACTACCTCACCACAAGGTTAGATGTTTTTTTTTTAGTTTCGTGCACCCTATAATCCATACCTCCAATAGTTGTTTGAAAACACATGCACGATTTCTTGAGAGGGCATTTATCGGTAACAAATTATTAATATATAGGCTTGCTTGTTTTTTCTAATTTTCTATTTGTGTTTTCCTTTAAAAATCAAAAGCCTAAATTTCTCAGACATCACATTCTAAGAGGTAAGAACATATCCCTTTTGAAAACTTAGGTGGAGTGGATTCTCTTACAGATTCTAGAGCATAGTTGTTAATATGTTAATCCAAGTGTAGTTTCGTTTGTGTTCCGATGGAGATTCCACTTCAAGAAACGGCCGACATGAAACTAGAAATTCACAAAGGTGAAACTGAGAATCAAGCTTTTTTTCTTTCTTATCTCTTTGTATGGAACGCCTATTTTATCTTAATGAGAGTAAAAAAACTTATTTAGTGCCATGTAACTCCATGTTTTATGCGTTTAAATCTGAGCCTTGATTTTTTTGTAGTTGTCATTTATTAAGCCAACAACGCAGCACTACAGGTTATGTTATTAATTTGTCTCTTGTCGCACTGGAGTATTGTGTGAATCAAACTCTAGTGGTCGACTGACATCCACTCTTATCGGACATAGTCCAGTTAGGCACATGTTATTTCCTAGTTTTTATGTATCAAACAATAGGATTCTGTAGCAGATTATCAATAAATCGAATCCAAAGCTTTTCATCGGCGTTCCAAAAAGAAGATCCCGCCAATCACATAGAAATTAACCATCACTCCTTTATGTCCCAATCAAACACCTACGCCAGCGCACACTCTCTTTTCCGCCCCTCCCAGTAAAATAGGCTAGGATGTATAATAGAATATAGTTATTATTAGTTAATAGAATTTTGAGTAATTAAAATCCCATTATATTAGCTAACCGATATTGCTAATGTTCTATTTGCGTTTTCCTTTAAAATCAAAAGCCTAACTTTCTTAAACATCACATTCTAAGAGGTATGAACATATCCTTTTTGAAAACTTGGGTGGAGTGGATTCTCTTACAGATTCTAGAGCAGAGTTGTTAACACTTTAGACCATTGTAGTTTCTTGTCTTTCGGTGGATATTCCAATCAACAAATGGCCGACACAAAACCAGAAATTCACGAGGTGAGACTGAGAATCAAGTTTTTTTTTTCTTTCATATCTCTATGTATGGAAACACGTATTTTATCTTAATTTTTTTTTCTAGAACATGACTGCATGTGCTTATTTTATCTTAATGAAAAAAGAAACACTTTTTTTACTGAAATGTAAAGGTTTTATGGGTTTAAAATTTGAGTCTTGCATTTTGTTGTTGCAATACAGATGATGATGTTTGTTGGTCTCTTGTTATATTGGAGTATATAGAGTTGTACGTAGGAATCAAACTCTAGTGGTCGAGTGATGTCCATCCTTACTGGACACGGTCTAATTTGACACATGTTATTTCTCGTTTTTTCACAGGTCAAGCGGCCAGGTTCTACAACAGTAGATTGTCGATAAACAGAATCGAAGAATTTTCGGCCCCGTTCGCGTGCCCTTAAACCCAGCTTGATCCGCTTATTTTTTCATCCGGAACAGTATTTTTCTCTCACAAATTCATTCAAACCATCCAGATTCCTCCAGAATTCAGACAAGCGAACATGCCCGACAATCACACAAAAATTAACCACCACCGCTTTATCTCCCAACCAAACACCCGTGCCGGTGCCGTGCACACTCCCTCTTTTCTGCCCCTCCCTGTAAAAATAGCCCTAGTCCCAGAATTTTTTTTCTAATGCAAAAAGGTCCTGAATTGCCACGGAGCAATTCTCGTTTGATTACTTTGAGAACAAGTACAGCAACTGGTCACATCCTTCGAAAACTCTTCCCCTCCCCTGCATCTGCATCGGGTCGGAGGAAGAGAGGAGGCGGCCATCACCATGTTATTCGTCCTGCCCTACCACTGCCATCATACCATCAGTACCAGCAGTCTCCCTCTCGCCTAATGGCCGGAACACGATGTCCTCCTCCGAGAAGCACTCGCTTCTTCTACTGCTGCTGCTTCTGCTGGCCAGAGGACCGTGCCCCATGCCCCCATCCTATGCATGCTCCCGGCACCTCAAGGTCAGCCGGTCAGGGCTGCGCCGCTTTGCATGCCCCCGCCGCGACGGCCTCCCCTACGCTGAAGAAGAGGCGGTCCGACCCGAAGGTCTCCCCCACCGCCGAGTTGAAAATCCTCTCCGCCACCGACCCCAACGGGTTGGCAAGCACCAGCTGCACGCATGCGGCAAAATTCAGTCATTTCATTTGGCAATCCAAATCGATGAACAGGTATATATGTAGCAACATCAGCCAGCAGCTGTATATGCATGTGTACCTCGATGTGTCTTTTGTCCAGGACTTTCTTCAGCTCCGACAGCGCGTCCAGACCGCTCGTGTCGATCGCCGTGACGGCTGCAAGAATCGAACAAGATTCGATCACATGATGACATGAAGCGAGTAAACTTAATGTAACTAAAGTTCCATGGCGCTAGCTAGCGAGCTAGCTCACCGCTCATGTCGAGGACGACGCATCGGATGGAGGGGAGGTTGGACTTGAGCGCGCGCTCCTCCTCGTCGCGGAGGTACCGCAAGACCCGCTCCACCAGGTACATGGAGTTGGCGAAGTAGATCGCCGACTCGACGCCGACGACGAGGAACGCCGGCACGCGGACGGCCTCCCGGTACTGCGCCACGCTGCGGTAGCTCTGCGTGCCGGGGACCATCCCTTCCACCACCAGGTTCGGCCGCGTCACCTGCAGCAGGATCTTGAACAGCGAGATGCCGACGGCTACGGCGAGGCCCATCTGTACGGACACCAGGAGCACGCCGAGGAAGGCCGACACGCACGCCAGGAAGTCCAGCTTGTCCACCTTCCACAGCTTGGCGGCGCCGCGCACGTCGATCAGCCCTATCACCGCCGTGATGATGATCGCCGACAGGATCACGTTCGGGGTGTAGTGGAACAGCGGCATCAGGAACAGCAGCGTCACCAGCACCATCGCCGCCATCACGATGTTGGACACCGCCGTCTTGCAGCCCGCGCTGTAGCTCACTGCCGACCGGGAGAAGGAGCCCGTCGTCACGTAGCAGGAGGTGCAGGAGCCGGCCATGTTCATGATCCCGATCGCCATCATCTCCTTGTTCCCGTCAACCTGGTAGTTGTTGATGGATGCGAAGGTCCTGCCCACTGCAATCCCTTCCTGCATTTTTTTTCATTTTATTTTCGAAATAACAAATCTCCTTCAGCTAGCTGGGTCAAAATCTAAACTTTCATGCATTTTGAAATCAAAATCACAAATTCACATCGCTGCAGTGCAGTTTCATGGAAATTTGTCTTACAGTTAAGGACAATATGCCTGTCATGATCCCTGTTTTGATCGCCAGCGCCACGTAGGAGCCGCTGAAGGTGAGCATGTTCGCTGAAGGAGGGTTCACTCCCCTGGGGAGGATGCCAATCTGTGTTTTTGCAGAAAGTGAAACAATATTTTAAGAAGAAGATATTTACAGATGAAGCAACGAATAGTGATTTGTTTTTGTTTCTTAGATTTGAGGTCTGAAGGGAACTGATTCAGATTGGCTATACTGAAGATACTTACAACACTGATGGTGGGGGATTTCCAGATGTAGGAGAGGATGGTGGAGATGATAACTGACGCCAGGGGAGCACCTGCTGCTACCAAGAAAAGCTTTGGATTCCTTTTGCTCTGAAAAAAATATACAGCGAACAAAATTAGCGGTTGATAAGTTTGTCTATCATTCATTCATTGCTTTTATAATCTCAAACAAGACAAAATAGATAGATTTGTGTACTGTAAATTACTAGTAGATACAAGAACTTTAGGAGTATAAATAAATAAAATTATGTAAAAACCTGTTGATTTTGGAGGCACTGATTTTTGAAGATTTCTCAGGCATGGCCCCAGCAGAGTGGAATTCTCAGACTGACACTTTTTTTAAGCATATCATACCAAGTGACAAGGAGCAGCGTCCTTCTTAAGCAATTTTATCTGCAGCTAGCTAAAGAGTGATGAAACTATAGCCACTTGTCATGAGTGATGGCGAATCATTTACAGTCTCAACTCTCATGGAAGTGCTTGTTAATCCTTTTCTGGAGATATTGGTGACATATCATGCACAGATGGCCATGGCCAACTTGCTGCATATTAGCAGGTGACACATCAGAAGCCAAATCAGACGCATTCTCCCCAAAAAGGGCATTGGGCGAGGTTCCACTGGTGCATTGTCAGAATAGATTCTAAAGCCACAAGCACACGTCTTACTCTATCTGATCCATGTGGTTTAGCCATGTGAATGCTTGCTAACATTCTATCTACACACACAATTGGTACTTGCAAGTTCACACCAGACTATATCTATTCAAGCAAAGTTTTTTCTCTGGATCGGGCATATTGCCCGTTTTTCATTAAGAGGCTATTCAAGCAAAGTGCTGCTTCAAAATACATGTGTGCGCTTCAGGCCTTCAGCAATATATGCTTTGTTCTTGTTTACTTAAAGAAAACAGTGGTGCTTTTCATTTTAAAATAAAAAGAAAAGAAAATGATGCTTTAAACTATCCCCAATTCATAAATACACAACCTTAAAGAGGAAACACTTTTTGGCACCATGTTTCAGTCCATTGATAGCTAGCTTGGAAGATTAGGCCTGGGTGAGGACAACTTTTCTTGGCATACCAACTGTTTAGTCGAGTCAAGTAACTCTGAACCATTTTTCTTTAAGTAACTGCATAGAGGACAACTAGCTTGGATAACTAACTGAAACCGTTCAAAAGTCCTAAGGGAACTAGGCCATGCTGATTTTTGTTATAGAAAATACTTCTTTTGCTGCGACAATGTGTTGAACTTAGGGATTCTATTTGCAATAAGGTAAATGGATTGAAAGGAGTTCCTTTTATTTTTGGGTGGGGGTGGGGGTGTGAGGAGATGTGAACAGTACTAGGTCCCAAGAAGCTGGAGCTGGCTCTTAATTAATTACCCCCATGAATTATTGGACATTTCTTAAACTATATATGCAGTGGAGTCAAAAATTCCTTGTTAGTGGTGGGCACCATTGGGTCCCTCCATGAACTCAGGGTTTGAATCACCACCTTCCCTTTTTGCAGCCCCATCATCTTTCCTAGAAGCTAAGCTAAGCTACCTGTCCATCCAAACGCCATGGTCAGAAAAATCGTAGAGAATTTTGCCGACTGATGATTAACCAATCAATCTAACTGCATCAGGCCTTTAGCAATTCTTTTTAATTTAATGAAGAAAAGAAAAGTGACAGAGATCAGATTTTACCCGGTTTAGTTTACACCGGTCGGTGTCGCGGGAGAAATGCGAAACCACTTGTACAAACGGTCCGTGTCACATTTTGTATGTGCGGCTACTGTTACTCTAGCTAGCTTAGTTGTTTAATCTTAGCAATTTCATCTTTGCCTTTGTTCTTTGATGAGGATTGTGATAACTAATCATATGGAAATGGAATCCGGTACATGGTTCCGAAGAAATATACATGGTAAAGGCGAAGAATGAATACTCATACTCAAATGATTAGAGAGCTTACGATTTGGCGTGTGAGGAGGAGGATGGCGAGGAAGGCGGTGCCCATGACGATCGTCTGCCATTTCCACTGCATCCATCGTCGTCGTCACGAGCAATTGTGAGAACGAGGATGATTTGTTGCGTAGCTGGTCAATTTTATACCAGACGCAGACAGTCTTGCTGCTCTGTCATTGCCGGCCGGCCGGATCACGATCGGCAGGCGACGACAGAGCAGTCGAACAGAGCAGGAGCACGTACCTCGTCGTGGCGGTTGACGACGGAGCGCATGACGTCGACGAAGCCCATGTGGGAGGTGAAGTGGACGATGCCGAGCAGGCTCTTGAGCTGCTGCAGCGACACGATGACGGCGGCGCCGCCCATGAAGCCCGTCAGCGTCGGCTTGGACAGGAAGTCGACGATGAAGCCCAGCCTGCGATGCCAATGCATGGACGGAAGCGCATGCGTGATGAGCTGCTCTGCCGCGCCCGGCCGATCGAGATCGCCGGCGGCTAGCGCCAGTCAATGGAACAGTGTTAGTGCAGAATGGCACCTGAGGAATCCCAGGGACGCCTGTAAGGCGCCGGCGAAGAAGGTGGCGGTGAAGGCCAGCTGCAGGTACAGGATGGGCTGCTCGTCCGGAGACACGGCCTCCCGGAGCATGGACCCCATCACCAGCGACGCGACGGAGACCGGCCCCACCGCCAGGTCCCGCGAGCTCCCCAGCAGCGAGTAGATGAGCGGCGGCACGAAGCTGGAATCTGCTTGCAATTGCATGCATGCACCAAATCGGTGCCCAACAAGGTTATTACTGGAGTTGCAGATTCATTCATCAAGACAACCTGCTGCAGAGATTGAGATTTCTCCTACGAATTTGCAGGCAGGAGCAGGAGCAGGAAGAAACTCACATAGGCCAATGATCGGCGGCAGGTTGGCGAGCTTGGCGTAGCTGATTCCCTGCACGGCGACGGCAACCGTGTTAGAGATAGTTATTGCGTTCTGGGCCGTGCCATAAAAAACCGTGCCAAAAGTAGCTAGGAAATGAATGAAGGCGAGGGAGGGAGGGGAGGAGAAGCAGGGGAAAGCAGAGCACGTGCCTGCGGGATGGCGAGGCTGGCAATGGTGAGGCCGGCGATGAGGTCGGAGCGGAGGAGACTGGGGCTGTAGGCGGACCCCCACTGGAAGACGGGGAAGAAGTACTGCAGCGCCAGCACCAGGCGCCGCGCCGCCGACTGGTTCTTGAACTGGTGCAGCGGGTCGTCGGGGAAGAACACCTCGGCGAGGCGCTGCCGCAGCGCCTTCGCCGTCGTCCGCCGCTCCGGCACCGACACCTTGTGCAGCTCCAGCACCGACGCCGACGCGGTGCCCTGCCACGTCACGGGCGCGGCGGGATGAGCCGGCGCCGGCGACGACGACGCCGGAGGTGGCGCTGCCGCCGCCGCCGCCGAGGCAGCGGGCGGCGGCGCCTCGACGTCGTACGACAGGCTGTCCACCTTGTTGTTCACGACCATGCTGGTTGGCTGCTGGTCAATCGTTGCTAGCTGGTCGATGGCGTGCGTGGTCCCCGTCGGTTATCGCCGGCAAGGGCGGGCGGCGACCGACGCGCGCGCGCGTGGCGGTCGGCCTTGTCGATTTGGGCTTTTAATTCGTGCCCTCGCTTCCGTGCTGCAACGGCAGGGGAGTGAAGAGAGAGGGAGGAAGGTGTTTTGTTGTTGGCTTGCTGGATGGATTCTTGCGGAGAAGGAGGAGGAGGCCGCGGCACCTTTTATAGGGAGGGAGCCGGGAGCGAGAGGCCGGAGGCACATGGATGCATGGTGTTTAATGGACTACTGTGGATTAACTTGGTGGATTTGTTTCGTCTCTTAATTCTAGGGAGTGTTTAGTTATCTGTCGACAGATTTATGTGGTCAAATCTGTCAGATTTTTTTATAAATATGATATAGTAGACAGTTATATCATAAATCATAAAGCACGATCAGACGTATAGAAATCTGTCAGATTTAATATCAAACAAATATGTCAATAGATAAATAGCAAAAGTCTTCTCGTTAATTGATATAGATGGTATAAGCCAAGTAGGTTGTGATGGGCTGACTCCACTTTTGAAGATGTTTGGTCTAGAGACTCAAGATGCGGGTTTAAACGGTTACTCAAAATCGAGCGGACCGAACCAACCCACTTCGGGCTGCACGGGCCATCGTGTTCACATGTGTAGGCCGACCCAATGGCCATTTGCGCATGCAAGCTAGTATGAGGGTGGCAGGCGCAGGTGATTCGCAATGCTCGAGTTGAGGAGGGCGTATGTAAGCAAGCGAGTTGGAGCGTAGGGCATCAACAGACTAGGTGAGCTAGAGCGTGGGTGGCAGTGTTATAGATTAAGATGTCGGAAAGGAGAAGAAAGCGTAGATGACATGTGAGCCTCATTTGCCGGTACCTCATTCCATCATCTGTTTACCCGTAACCAAACAAAAAGTAAGAAAAGCTAGTATTTTTCTCTCACAACAAATCAACCAACGGTATTTTTCAGCCTAGCTTATCAGCCAAACGAACAGGGCCTATAGTCCCGAAACCAAACATACTAAGATTTCTTAGGTGCTTTCTTAGTTTTCACTATTTGTCCATAGATCAATTGTCCACATTCATAAGGGAGGCATTAATAAGAAATAAAAAACAATTGAGGGTATATCCTCATTAAATAAAACATTAATTAATTAAGGAACAAAGAGTGGATGACGGGCCTGTTCGCTTGAACTTATCAGCCGGCTTATCAGATAGAATCTACAGTATTTTTCTCTCACAACAAATCAGGCAAGGCCGGCTTACAACAACTATACTCTTTGACTTCTTTGGTGGTCAAATATTTTAAAATAGATTCTCCTGAGGCCTTGGACAAGCATGGTTAAACAAGAGAGCAAGGGTAATCGTGTCCTCTTCAATCTAACCCTAAGATGACTATCATTTTACCTTTCTCTTTTTCTTAATGCTAATTTTATTTCCTCCCTTCGCTTAAATCCTTTTTTTCTAAACAAATGAATCGCCTAAGATTAGTAAAAAAAAAATCAAACTATCTACAGTGCGCGCGCACACGCTCTCTACCGGTAACTTGTCCATTTGGCACAACGACAACAAAACAATACCGCTTAAGTTCATTGGTCAACTCCCTCACAAATAACAAGTTCATCCGTCAACTATCAAAGATAGAATCAGTAGTTGACTGTACGCTGCATTTATCACTAACTGTGGTAGGTAGGTCTAATGAGTATTAGGCCTACCTGAAAAATAACAAAGGCAGATATAAATTGATTGCAGATGATCTCGTTCCAGCAAGAACTGGTTCATTATGCTTCTCCCGCTTCTATATAGATATGGAAGAGCCCTCCTAATATATTCATATTTTGTTCGTCTGTTGCTCCTTGAAACCACACATGGCATGACCATAAAATTCAGAGTTTTTTTTCCTTGAATTACAGTACAAATAGATACAGATGTTCACATACATATATTACTAACAACGGTATTCCTAGCGTCCATCCGGACGCAGTTCCTGCGCGCGCCTGATGAATACAACTCCAATTAACCACGCGTCCATCCTACTCCGGAGGCAGCGTTCGTCCATCCTGGAGCTCCCGCGCCCGCGCCCCGACGGACGTAGCTCCCTCGCCAGCTCCCCATCCCGGCCAATCCGCTGCGGCATCCCGTCCCCGGAGCTACTGTCTTCCCGGCCTTCATCTTCGCCACATCAGGAAGCCACATCAGCTGGACCACCGAGGGCTTAGGCTTCCTCCACACGTATATCCAGATCTACTTTTGCAACACTCAAATGAAATAATTACAACATACCACGGAAACAGATAAAACATTCGGAACATATACTTGCAACATAGCTATTTGCAACATTCAGGTAAAACATTTGTAACATACGTTCTAAAATAGATGAAACACTTGAAACATGCTCTTGAAATATGCTCTTGAAACATGCGTGTATAACCAAAGCAACATATGCAACATCCAGATCTATTTTTACAACATTCAAATGAAACACTTGCAACATATGTCTGAAAAACATCTAAAACATTTGAAACATACGCTTGAACATGCATGTATAGCCATAGCAACATATGCAACATCAAGATGAAACACTTGAAACATACGTCTGAAACAACTGAAACACTTGAAACATAGCCTTGCAACATGTCCGAAAACGCCTGGAACATTTGAAACACAGCGTCACCGGTGGCCACAACCTACCTGGCGAGGAACTGCGGTGGCACATGCGTCCCCTTCCTGCCGACGGCGCGAGGTGGATGGGGACGCAGGCGCATGCCACTCCAGGCATTGCGCAGCCCTCCCCTTGCGCGATGGGTAAGGTGGATGAAGGCGCGACACGTGATGGTGGCACGGCGCTGGGCACGGAGCAGTGCAGGATGGGGCTGCGCCGCCGCACTGGAGAAGGTTGCGGTGGGCGGAGGCGCCGCCCGTGGCGAGCAACCCCTGCGATGGAGAAGATGAGCGGCACTAGTTTTTTTTTGGAGGAGCCGTTAAGGACTGAAGCTGAAAGCGGAGCGGAATGGGACGAGTGGCGTCGCGGGCAGGAGCGAGCCGTGGGGAAAGACAACAGCAAGGAGGTTGTGTGGGCGCGCCGCGTCCGGATAAGGACGGACGCTCGTGTCAGAGTATTATCCTACTAACAAGTAAATTTACACGAGACTATACCCTGTCTATTTTGTTAGACATAAAAACATGCCATGATTGATAAATCGTAGCCTTACCATTGTGGAATTCCTGACGATTGTTGGTCGGCTTCTTTTTATTTTCCCAATTCGAATCTACATAACAGTAGACAGTAGTAAAATGTAAAAAAAAAACATCTCTCTGCTCTACTAGCAGTGAATCTGTCTCGAATCCAGTGCCACCCCTAGTTAGTAAAAAAAGAAGCAGCAGATTCACCACTCATGTAAAAAGAAAGGAAGAAACTCCTGGTGGAAGGTGAATACCTTTTGGTATTTGGCTCTTTGATGGATGCTGGATGATGGAACGGCTGCCCGCAATTGGTGGGGTAAGTTCGCTGCATCACTTTGTGCTCATATGCTCAGTGGGGTGCCCAATTTTAACGGTCGTGTATATCCATCCGGTGACCATGATTAACTTTGATTCGTCACAAAAAAAAAACCATGATTAACTTTTTTTCTGTGACTGTGACCATGAGTAGCTATGAGCGCAGCTTTTTGTTTAGTGAGAAAGCATGCAGTAGGGGAATGATAGATTCCAGGGCGGCGTGTCCGTGTGCCACGTGTGAATTGGTGGGCCCACATTTGTGGCGACTGGCGAGGCAAGTAACATGTGTAGGCTTTAGGAGTTAGGAATAGGAATGATGTTTGGAGCACACCCATGCTTGACCCATACATGATTACTTTGGGAAAGGGTTGTGTTATTTTAACTAAAAAGAAGCAAATGAAGGCATTCATTCCTTATCTCCAAATATGATGCTAAAATATTGGCAGATGGATTATATTTACTCAAGATAGCTTGATATCTACTCGTTGTGCTGATTAATCAGGAGATCATTTGTTTAGTAATCTATTATCAATCGATCCATTTAACTTATTTGGCAGTGGGAAAAATCCTCAAACCTGGATATGACATTGATGTGTCCATGACATGAGTGAAATTGCAGTGACGACGTGTTAAGGATTATGCCTATTGGTTGCTTTGCTAGCATTATTATTGGAGTCGAAGGTATATATGGCACAAATGTTTTTATATACAGTAACGAGTAAGATTATCTTAAGTAGAATCTATGGTAGCGGAATGCAAAGCTATCACTATAAACTTAAGCTGAACATGCCACACCACACCAGTGGAGAGTCGTAATTGTTTGTTACTTTGTTCGGTGCAATGCTACTTACTACACTTTCACATTTTTGGAGAAATGTTGAGCTAGCTAGTACCTTCTGAACCGTCAGTTGTGACATGAGCACCAAGAGCCATTGATACCAACTGCTAACATTTCAATGACAAGGCACATCTATAGCACTTCCACTTACCGCATGGAGTGGAACTTCCAATTATCCATCCTTGGAGTCAATAGCCTATATACCTTCAATTCCTTTCAAAGGTGACCCCTATGTACCTACTGTCCTACATTTTCTTGCAAACGTTTGAGGAACATTTTGAATGAAGGTAAGGAAAGATGTATGGCCACCTTAGTGGATGACCATGTGAAATGCATACACATATATAACGCCTATCGTTGGGTTGGCAGGCCTAATCGTGGTGATCGAGGATGTGATATTAGAGGCCAATTTGGCAACATGAAACTGTCGGCCAGCAAATGTATTGACCCGGGTTGTAGACTTGCTGCATCCGGACACGGGGAGATGGGATGAAGACCTGGTGCGTGATGTATTCTGGGAGGAGGACGTGCGATATATATTAGCAACACCAACCAATCCAAACCATGAGGATGTTTTAGCTTGGCATTTTGACAATAAAGGGCAGTTTTCTGTGAAGTATGCCTATCATGTCTTGGATGATGAGAAGAACCGGGAGAAAACTCGACAGCGAGGAGAGGGGGTAGCAGCGGCAATTCTAGGAACCAGAGAAATGCCATTTGGCACAAAATTTGGAAACTTCCATGCCAGCCCAAAGTGCGACATTTCCTTTGGAGACTAGCGCGGAATAGCCTTGCACTAAAGATGAATATCCAAAGAAGGGGTGTGAAACTCGACACAAGATGTCCAGTGTGCCATCGATTGGATGAAGATGGAGGGCACTGTTTTCTAAAATGCAAGCTGGTGAGACGATGTTGGTCTTGCCTTTCACTTGAGCCGGCTCGTCAACAGCTACTACTCAAGCAATCGGCATGGGAGGTGGTGACTGAAATATTGGCTCTAAAGGAAGAAGTCCGAATCAAAATCTGTAGTAGCACCCGGTTTTAAGAACAAAACCAGATACACACCATATGTGAGCCTAGGAAGTCAAATCTTACGTATAGCTACAAATAAGGATAATATCAATAGACAATGCTCAATATATAACGTACTTAGTATAAAGAATATAACCTTAGACAACAAACAACGGAAAGACAACTCCGATCTTCGGGTGAAGACTCCAATTCTACAGGGACAACTGACTGGTTGATCACAAGCCTAATTCCTCCAAACTCTAGCAATCTGGTATTCATCCGGGATTTTTTCAAAGATTTAAAAGTAAAGCAAGCGTAAGTACATGTCGTACTCAACAAATATAACATGGGGTTCATGAGGCTCAAAAGGCTGACACTGGTTTAACTGCAATTAGCTTTTAATGAGTCATGATTTTAGCAATTGAGTAGCAACAAGTTTATCATCAGCCCATAAACACATGATTAGGTAAACATGAATAACGAATAGCATAAACGGTAATCATTAGTGAACATCTTTATCATCAGTATCATCTGTGTTCATCATCATTAACCATTAGTGATCATCTATTCCATAAATGTTCCAAGGCCACTCGTGACCGTGAGCACGGCTGATATACCAGTTTTACACTCTGCAGAGGTTGTACACTTTCACTGTGAGTCGTGATTTACCCTTTCGCCCGAGGTGATCAGCCTCTTGACCCACTACCAAGGAAGGTCGATAGGGTTCACTATGAAGCCTTTCAAAGGTTCATCTAACAAGTTAGGGCAGCTAGGTTTCTGTGGCCTGCGAATGTAGAGCTCCTCTTCCGACAGGCATAATAACACGCAGCCTATACACTAACGGACAGAGGCCGCACTATATCCAACCCAGAACACACCCCTCTTGCGCCATAAAGGTAACCTCTAACAAGCTAGAAAAGGTCCTCATACTGAGCTAAAGTCAAAGCCATTTAGCCATCACAGCTGTACTGTAAGTCCCGGATGATCACTTACAGATAAGTCCTTAGGGATAGGAATCTAGAGCACCATAAAAACAATCCAATGCTCTAGCCCTCTTGTTCCATATTGCTGAAAAGCATCTTTTAATGTTTATTGCATATTCCATTAATCAAGTTACAAGATCATGGTTGTAGTTGAGCACTAGCATCATACTACCTAATGCAATAACCCAAAGATGTCAAGGCACAAGGTACAAAGTACTAGGAAAACCTTAGTGGTAGTCAAGGTAGACACATGCAGTATGAATTAAATGATTAAAGGTGTATAGGACAACAAGGAAGATCCCATGCTATATTTGCCTTTTACACTTGATCAGACTTCCTCATAATTTGCTTCGGGTTATCACCTTCTGATCTTCAGCGCTCACAAACGGTTCTCGTTCTACTCGTAGCAAGCACCACGTATAGGCAAACATACAAGCAACAAATAAAAGCAACTAAGAACAATTCACCACACGAGAGAAAACAACATACTAAAAGAGAGCTAGATACTATGGTCGAGAAAACGCAAGAAACGCCGATAACGAAACTACGGTACAAAAGAAACGACTACCGGAGTTCTATATTATAAAAGAAAAGCCTAAATGCTTGATTTATTTTAATTAAACAAAGTTATGGAGAAGTTGTTAGTTCAGATTAGACTGATCATAATTTAGTTTAGAAATGGAGTTTAAGCTAGTCATATTTTATTTACAAATATCCCGATATCATTTATGTCAATTAAACTTTAACTTGCAAAAGCAAAATAACATATGAGAGCATCTATACGAGTCTATTATATGTAGCGTGTTTAAACAAAGTAAATTATAATTTAAAAGCATATTAACTAGTCACATTAATATTTATGTATAAAATTCCAAAAATAAAACCTATATTGATTTTAATTATAAAACTAGTTTAATTGAGCATTAATAAAATTAATATCTAATTATGAACATATAGACATGTGACATGATAAGCGCCGCTGATAGGTCGTAGATCACAGTGATTTGAAACTAACGCGGCAAAGGAACTGAAACTTATCTAAAATAGATAAGATGTGAAGGACAAGTGCACGTAGGGTTGCCTTGCTTTGCACTTCTACATTGCATGGCAAGCTGTGTTCTCTAGACGATGAATATGCAAAAAGTATAGGTGGGCAGAGATACGTACAGATGCGTGCATATGCACTTGATGCATTTACTGCACAAACCTTGCACGTTGTACAGAAGGCGTGTCTTGATTACCTCCCTGGCAGTGAAGAAACGTGCAGGAGCTGCTTGCTATGGCGAGGATAGAGGCATGAGGCTAGCTTGCTTGGGAAGAGGGGCAGCAGCTGGCAAGGACGCTGGTTCCCTGAGATGGATGGCCGGCGTGCAGCATAGCGAGCAACGACGACATGCAGAAGCTGATTTCCGGAGGCAGATGTACGTGCGGCAGACGAAACAATGGTGACCGTTCTGGTTGGAGGCCGGTCGGACTCCACGCCGGCAACGAACTCGATCGGGTGCCAAGGAGATGAGAACGATAGCTTGACGGTGCTTCTTCTCGACATGGTTTTCTCAGGCTTGGGTTAGGGCGTTGCTGCAGCACGGTTCACGGTCAGCAACGAGAGAACACGGAGGCAAACATGAATACAGGGCCGAACAGCAATATAGGATCACTTTGAGCAGGACTAGCCTCACCTCGCCAGCAAAGAACGGCAGCGGCTCGGTCAGGGGCAGGGCTCGACTTGTTGCATGAAAGAGAGGATGGCCGGGCTAGGCAGCGCGGTGGCGACGACGACGGCGAGAGAAGGATGAGAAAAAAAAAATCAAATTTACTACACGAGGGATTTCTCAAACTAGGGGCTCCCTTTATGGTAGTTTTGGTGTGCTTTGCCCAAGGGATTGGTAGATATATATAGGGAGGAAAACTCCACACCTCTACGTCAACTAGCGATATGGTATTGACGTTGCACCATCCAACTGCACTAATGTGCCTAAATAAACATTAAAGCACATTAGTAAATAAAGACATGTGCCTTTAGGATTTATTAGGATTATTGCACATGGACTTTGAGCGTCGGGAAAATTGAGAGATTTATTATTTTCGGAAATAATTAATTTCGTGGATAAAATAATTCTAGAAAAGTCCAGAATTAATATTTAAGCCACAAAAAATACTCCGAGACCTCCGAAAATTTGAAAAAATTTCTCAGAGACACTTTGGAACATGATGAACCCAAATAAAGTATTTGGAGCTCATAAAAAGATTGTTGGAAACTTGGAACATAAAGATTAAGGTGAAGGAGGTAGGAATTAAATTCCAGAAAGAAGCTGGAAAATTCCTAGAGATAGATATTCGTCTCTTAAACATATAAAAAACATACATTTTGCACATAGAAACACGAGGTGCGACCGGCATGAATGCAACAAACACGTTTCTACCTTATGATAAATTTTAAATTAATGAAAATTTTTATTTTCCTATGTTTTCATGTGCACAAAAATTCACAAATAAATCATTTTAACTCTATTTTCAAAAATTCAAAATTTGGAGTGTTACACTGTGCTACTTCTCTGGAAGTGGTGGAGTGTGAGAAATAAAATTAACAAAGGAGAGAAGGGCCAGACTGGGGAGGAAGTTGCTGCTGATGTGCTAAACCTGATGTGCGATCGGAGGAAGTCGGAGATGAAGAAGCCGGCCCAGGAGGTGACAGGGAGTGCTGGTTGGAAAGCTCCACCGCCTGGACAGCTCAAGATCAATTCGGGTGGATCATGTATCCAGGAGACGATGCAAGGGAGCTGGGGCTTCATTGTCCGTGACCATGAGGGCGACGGGGTGCTTGCAGGAGCTGGTCGCCTAGGATCAATCCCGGACGCGATGACAACTGAGGCAGCAGCATGTGCTCAGGCATTGCAAGCGGCTGCAGATTATGGTATATCGCACGTACAAGTGGAGGTGGACTCAATAGCTCTTCAACAAGCTCTCCAATCATCCTCCATGGATCTTGCCACTTGTGGAATGTTGGTTAGTGACACTCGTTCTTTGCTTTGTGAGCATTTTGTATGCAGTAAAATTCTCTCTATTCCTAGAGCTTGTAATGGATTAGCGCATAACCTAGCCAAGCTTGCTATGAGTTGGGACCCGGGCAATTGCCATGTTTGGGCAAGTCCCCTCCCAGAATTTGTAAAGACTTTGATTGCACTTTGATGGTGTGGAGCTTATGTTTTCAATGACAGGGCCGTAGAGCCAAGTTATGAATAAAAAAAGATACAAGCTAAGAGTGGAGCACCAAAACTAGCAAATTAATGCTAATAGACTGGTAGGCATTCTCCATGCATGATGTGTTCTTTGCTTGCTCAAATTCATCTTGTGCTTTATATCACCGATCATGTTCTAGACAGCTTGTGGTTGCCTTCTCAATTTGGGCCGGGGTTCTAGCTAGATAGGTGTATGAGAAATAAGGTGTAGGAAAAAAAGGAGCTGTCGAGTCACCCACAATGAGGTTGATAGCCACATATATGTTCCGGCCAATAACCAAAACAAACTAGATAGGTACATACAAGGTGAAACGCATACATGTATCTTTGCTATGTACGGTTGATGTCGTCCGTGGATGTGTGTGATTGCGTCTCGACTTAATTGATAGCATGTGCTGATGTAGCTAAACATCCCTCGCCAAACTAAATAGCACTAACCTGCTCGGCTTTGCCATGACTCACATGCATCCTTGAGGCCCCTAGTACGTACCTCGACATCGGTGTGTGTCACCATCATCATCTCTCAATCTATCCTTGATGATGAAGAAGCGCCATATATTCCCTTTATTATGTTGGAGTCATATATTTGAAAGTTACGAATTCCTATCCAAATCAGGGCTGTTTGTTTCTCTTTATTTGTTCTTTCAATGCTAAAAACTCAGGTTGGAGGCCTGGAGCTGTCAAACCGAAATTTCAAGTTCCAACTCGGTATTTCGTTCTCAAGATGAAATAAAATAAACTCTAAAGGTGGTACATAGGAACCAAAGAGGGGTAGAAGCAGTCCCTAGATTTTGGGATTCAATCTAAATTTAAGCCTAGCTTCTAGATTGAATTTAGGACTACGAATAGGGTTTTAAATAGACTTGAGCAAATTGAGTCTGGTCCTGCACGGCCCGTGGGCCTGGCTTGAGCCTATCGGGTTTTGGCCCATCCACGAAACTTGGTTGATTGGGCTTGGACATATATTTTGCCGCCGATAAATTTTTTTTCTCAGAATGAGCCTGGCCTGAAATATTTATTTTTAGCTATTTTACACTGTAAATTATGCGGACGGCCCGCCCAAATCTGGTCCCGGCCAAACTGGCCTAGTGGGATGGTCATGGGTGGTGGTTTTTGGCCCAAAATAACTAGAATTTTTTTAGTCCGGCCACAAAATGCTCAGGTCTAATTTTAGATTAACTAACCATTGGGATTTTGTGATGTTATATACCATAAATGACTGATGTAGATAGGAAGATTCTTTTTAACATGTTTGTTTTCTGAGCTCTAATGAAACATCTTTGTTTCTTTTTTGCTACACAGTACAAATGCAAATACTCATATAGACATAACTCACCCTAATGAACACATTTGCACACATTTGTGTGAATACATTTAAGAGGCTGAGTCAGCACCATGTCAGATTAGGACATGGAATTGGGTGCACCACAAGAAACCTAACCAACTTAGCTAAATTTCATATGTAGCATGGAATAATATTTTTATCATATGCTTCTTATGAAAACTAAAGTACTATACATCTTTTTAGGTAGTCAATAGTAGTGTTGCAGTTGGCGAATGCAAATGAAGCAATTACCTTTACAATTTTCTTGCTGCGATTATGGAGAACAAAGACCTCAGGTCCTCTCCATATCTTATTGTTACTAATTTGATAGTCATTTTGGAGCGGCCATATTAATCCCAACAAGACGAGACAAGCCAAGCCAAAAAAAAAAAGAAAGATAAATCCTATAAATTTCGATAAAAGAACATCTAATCTTCGATTTTGTAGACTTGATTATTTTTTGGAACAATAGTCATTTGATGTATTTCCTTAACCCCAAAATATAAGAACTTCTAGAAATTTGAACACAAACTAAGCAGTGAGGGAAAAGTCCATCATGCCCCTCATAAAGATCTGATTTGCCCTTTGATTGTATTATAATTCCGACCATCTCTTCGGCTAAACCATGCCATAAACGGCTGGTTTTAATGTGATTGCACAATTTATAACCAAATACTCCTATATATATTGGTGCCAACCGATCCTTGCTTATAAGGGTTAGTCTTAATATGATTGCACAATTTATGACAAATACTTCTTAATTAGCAATCATGAAAAGCGTATAAAATAGTTCTAAACCAGAGTTTATCACAACTAGATAAAATTACATAGTATCTTATGGGTATTTATCTAGAAAATAAGAACAAAAGTAGCAAACATAACCTTGAGTAGATGTAGGCTCTAAATTTATCCACAAACTTATAATACCTTTTTTAAGATGTGGGCTCTAAATTTATCCACAAACTAAAAATACTTCTTTTTGTTAAAAATTTCTAGACCGTGCAGGAGAGCATGCATGGGTTTCGTTGGACTAGTATGGAATACTAGTTAGAAACTTCTGTGGTGGAAGTCAACGTGTTATCAAAGTAACACGTCCGTTCAAGGGCGCCTAACTAGCTATCTTAATGGTTCATCCACTTATCAAGTCTAAACTCATCTAACAGTGATATTATGTGTACTTAATTTGTTTCCTTTCTGCTCAACTCATCTCCTTGAGCAGAAAAACGCGATATCTCACTTTGTTGAAGGTAATTACAAGTAAACACGGTGCTTACGTTAACCTTTTAGGATGATCCAACCTTTTGCTTTCTCAGGGCCAACTAAAATGTATGGTTTGGTACAGTTGGAGCAAGTGGATTGTTTGTTGAGAGAATTCCTTATTTGACACTGGGAAAATGAGTCGTTCCTTTCTTGGTCCTGAAATTTTCTTCGTTCCCTATTTAACACTCATTTCAATTTTTATCCCTAATTTGACACTACCGTCAAATCCGTTAGCTAACGGTATTAACTGACTGTTAAAAAGACGTTTTTGCCCCTAGGAAAAAAACGACGAAGCAAATTTGAGAGGAAAAAAAACCTGTGCCAACTGTAGTGCTTTACTAGGCGTGCCAACAGGAACAATTGTTAACTAGGTGTGCACAGCAGAAATGCGAGACTGAAAATTAACGCGCGTGCCAAGACTAGTACCTGCAGCCTCAAAGGGTTTGGATTAGATGCGATAAAGTGCACGGATTTGCGGCGCGAAATGCATGCAAATAGGGGGTGAAAAGCCCAGATTGAAAATAATATAAATGTAAAGGCAGAGAATAACCACTATAGCACCTTAAGTTTTCCATAAATTTTTGTGTGTGTTTGGATTGAACCTCTGAGAAAAAAGTGCCTTGCCTGTAGCCTGCTTGGGAGTTGACTGTACCTTGTTTGGTTGCAGCGCTGGTGGGTTGTCGCCTTGCTGCTACTTCTTTGCCTGAACTAATACTATTCCAATCACAGGTTTGATTGCCTTAGCTATTTAACTACATGTGCATTAGCTACTTAATTAAGGTAAACAATCATTGGCTATTTAATTAAGGCAAACATGTACCATTATTGATTTAATTTAATATTAGTTAGTATTTTATTTCTATTTTTATTAATTTACTCATCTAAAATAAATCTAATTATTTATTAAATATAGTTAAAGATGTTTGATTAGAAACAATTCTCTATTTTATTTAACTGGAAAAATCCATTGATATTCTAGAATCTTTCTCGCATTAACATTCGTAGGCACATGCCTCCAACCAAATACATCATCTTCATACTTGCCTAGCTAGACAAAAACCATCAACTTCTCCGGCATTTCTCAGGCATCACTTTCTGTTAGGCAAGTTCTTCAGGCTTTCAACCAAACATGCCCTAGTCCCTCAAGTTTAGTTGATGTGGTTAATCACTAAAACAACAGTGTCATTTCAGTTAACTATTGGCAATACTATCACCTATATCACTATTATCGTATCGTCTGATGACACTGTTCACCAAGATTAACTTCACTATCACCCTTACTAATGTGCACCGGATGATCCCTTGTTGCTTCTTCTCTGCTTAGCTTATAGTCATGTTACCCTATTCATGGTGGCCTTCTTTATTGCAACCCTTATTGATGTCTGGTCATTGTTACCTTTGCCTTTGGATGACATGAAACCTTTAGATATGAAAATGCAAATTGAAATAAGGTGAGCTTTAGTGAAATAAGTAAGGACATGTCACTGCCTAATATTGGTCAGACAATTATGTTTAGGAAATAATTTGAGGATGTGATAAACACTAAAGAGACACCTTCCATGGCCTCTACAACCAATGCACTACTAGAGAACAGACTTTAAAACGATGTTCCAATTTGGCATTAGCCTCGGGTTGGTAATACCAACTGGGACTAAAGGTCCCTGCCCAACGGTCGTCCGCGGGACATGGATCTTTAGTCCCGGCTGGTATTACCAACCGGAACTAAAGGTGGTAATACCAGCCGGGACTAAAGCTTTTAGTCCCGGTTTGGGTGATGCCCCGGGAATAAATATTAATCTTTAGTCCCGATTTGGCCCCCTAACCAGGACTAATTATCCCGGCCTATACACCAGCTCATTTCTTCCTCCCCGAGCCCGAGCCATTCCATTCAAACTCACTGTCTCTGTTCTTCAGCTTGTTATTGTTCTTGCTCTCTCCCCCTCCATTGGTGTTGCTCTACGATTTTGGAGGTAACAAACTTAATCATCTTATGTTTTATCAGTAGCTTATCTCATTTTACGATGTAGATGCATATGTAACTTTATATGTTGGACTTTATTATGATTTTATATGTCATTTTTAGCTCAAAATCACATGATGATTTGCATATATGTTTGGATAAACAAAAGTTAAATTAGTTCATCAAAATCACGCCTCGCTCGTCCTCACTGGAGCACGCGCCATCCTCGTCCCCGGCAGCTTACGTGATCTTAGAATTAATTTTTCCATGAAATGAAAAACTTAGAAAATAGTTAGAAAATTATAGAAAATCCGTACTAGTTGAACTTGCGGACCGTGTTCATCTTGGCGAGCATGTTCTCTGCCGAGCGGTAACGGACGTCAAGGAGGAGCTTTGATTCTACGAGGGAGAGCGGCAACGGTCGTGGAAGACCGTGTTCCCTTCCTCGTAGAATCGGAGCTCTTCCTTGGCCAAGTACGGTGCCGTCCGGTGGAGAAATACTCGCCGAGATGATCACGTAAGCAAGGTCAACTAGTACGGATGGTTATTTATTGAAACATGTTTTTGAGCTATGTGATTTCTATGTCATTTTTAGCTCAAAATCACATGATGATTTACAATAGTAAAATCACTTGATAGTTTGGTATTTTACTATTATACGTGGTACATATTTCATGGTTTAGTTAGATAAATAAATAATTTTAGTTTTGTTTAAATATATTATTTTAGAAAATGTGAAATTTACACTAGTTTGTAAAAATAAGTATAGAAAGTAGATGACAACTGGTACCGGATCCTCAGCCTCTTGTTCGGTTGCGAAACGACAAGGGTTGTGTTTTCTACAAGTGCCTGGATCGCGATGTGAGTTTCTTACGCATTTGATTATTATGGCTAATTGACCTGCTTTTCTTGAATATTTTTGACTAAATATTTTTTGGCTTTAATTTCAGTGGGAGGGCAATGGATGCGATGGTTGGTACTGGGAGGAAGATTATGCTACTTATGTGCAGAATTCAGGTGCGCTTGAGGTAGCGGCTTCTGATGATGAGGCAGTGAGCCAACAGGAGAAGCTTATTGATATTCAATAGAAGAATGATTTGTCTATTTTAGTTGCGTACGGTCATGAAATAATTATGTTACTGAAGTGCATTGTAGTTTTAGTTTGTTTAGTGATAGTTGAGATTGCTTACGTTGTAGCCAGGCTTAGTTAATTAATCAACCGTGTGTGTGTCATCTATGTTGTGTAATAAAATACTTAATTATGTTCAAGGTTTTCATAATTTGTCGTGTAATGCAGATTATGTCACGCCATTGGATGTACAATACCGATCGCCGCTCCCAAGACTTTATTGAGGGCGTGCACTATTTCTTAGGTGTGGCCGAGACAAATAAGCGGGATGGTTACATGTGCTGTCCATATGCCATATGTAAGAATTTAAAGGAATATTCAAGCTCAATAAGTCTTCATTCACATTTGCTTAAGTCAGGTTTCATGTCAAACTATATATGTTGGACTAAGCATGGAGAAAACGGGGTCATGATGGAAGAAGGTGAAGGAGAAGATTTAGACATTGATGACATTATTGCTCAGTATGGTGCCTTTGATGATACTACAATGGGGGGAGATGAAGAAGAGGTAGCGGCAGAAGATGATCTCGGTGATGCTCTTGGTGATGCCATTCATGATGCACAACAAGAATGGGAAAGTGAAAAAGAGAAAGTTAAGTTCGAGCGCATGCTTGAGGATCATAGGAAGTTGCTATACCCGACGGCCGAAGAGGGGCAAAAAAAGCTAGGTACAACACTGGAATTGCTACAGTGAAAGGCAAAGAATGGTGTATCCGACAAGGCATTTGGGAATTTATTGAACCTCATAAAGAAGATGCTTTCAAAGCCAAATGAATTGCCCACCACTACGTACGAAGCAAAAAAGGTTGTCTGCCCTTTGGGATTAAAAATCCAGAAGATACATGCATGTCCTAATGACTGCATCCTCTACCATGGCAATGAATACGAGAATTTGGATGAATGCCCGGTATGTAAAGCAGCGCGGTATAAGATCAGGCGCGATGATCCTGGTGACGTCAAGGGTGAACAATGTCCTAGAAAGAAAATCCCTGCCAAGGTTATGTGGTATGCTCCTATAATACCACGCTTAAAACGTTTGTTTAGAAATAAAGACCATGCAAAGTTGTTGCGGTGGCATAAAGAAGACCGTAAGGTAGACAATATGCTGAGACACCCAGCTGATGGGTCCCAGAGTTTGCAGAGTTTGCAAATGATGCTAGAAACTTAAGGTTCGCCTTAAGTACAGATGGTATGAATCCTTTTGGGGAGCAGAGCACTAGTCATAGCACTTGGCTAGTTACTCTATGTATCTACAACCTTCCTCCATGGTTATGCATGAAGCGGAAGTTCATTATGATGCCGATCCTCATCCAAGGTCCGAGGCAACCTAGCAACGACATTGATGTCTACCTGAAGCCATTAGTTGAAGAACTTCTAGTTTTATAGAACAAACCTGGTGTACGTGTCTGGGATGAGTACAAACAAGAACACTTTGACCTACGAGCAATGTTGTTCATAACAATCAATGATTGGCCTGCTTTAAGTAATCTTTCAGGTCAGACAAACAAATGATATAATGCATGCACACATTGTTTTGATGACCTTGACAGTATATATTTGAAAAGATGTCGAAAGGTCATGTACCTTGGCCATCGTCGATTCCTTCCTTTGAATCACCAAGTAAGAAAGAAAGGTAAGCATTTTAAAGGTAAGCCAGACCACCGGAAGAAGCCTCATAACCGAACCAGGGAAGATGTACTCGCAATGGTCAAGGATGTGAAAGTAGTATTTGGAAAGGGACAAGGCAACGAATCTATTCCCAAAGATGCTAAGGGACACGCACCCATGTGGAAGAAGAAGTCCATCTTTTGGGAGCTACCCTATTGGCAGGTCTTAGAGGTCCGCAACGCAATCGATGTGATGCACCCGACAAAGAATTTTTGTGTGAACCTGTTAGGATTCATGGGTGTGTACGGGAAGCCAAAGGATTCACTTGAAGCACACCAGGACTTGTAGGGCATGAAAGAACGAGACAACCTTCATCCAGAGAAGACAGATGATGGACGTCATTACTTAAGTTCTGCTAGCTACACGCTTAACAAAGAAGAGAGGGACAACATGTTCGAATGTCTAAGCAGCATCAAGGTCCCATCGGGATTCTCCTCCAATATAAAGGGTATAATAAATGTGCCAGAGAAGAAATTCCTAAACTTAAAGTCCCACGACTGCCACGTGCTTATGACGCAATTGCTTCCAGTTGCTTTAAGAGGAATTCTACCTCCACATGTACGTCGAGCCACTGTGAAGTTATGTGCATTCCTCAATGCAATTTCTCAGAAGGCAATCAATCCAGTGGAACTAGCTACTCTACAAAATAATGTGGTTCAATGTCTTGTCAGCTTTGAGTTGGTGTTCCCTCCATCCTTCTTTAATATCATGACACACCTCCTAGTTCATTTGGTGAAGGAGATTAGTATTCTTGGACATGTGTTCTTATGTAACATGTTCCCCTTTGAGAGGTTTATGGGAGTCTTGAAGAAATATGTAAAAGTCCGTTCTAAGCCTGAAGGAAGCATCGCCCAGGGCTATGGAACAGAGGAGGTCATTGAGTTCTGTGTTGACTTTATTCCTGACCTTGCCCCGATTGGCGTTCCCGAATCGCGACACGAGGGGAGACTCAGTGGTAAAGGAACTTTAGGGAAGAAAACATATATTGGCATGGAAGACGATTATTTCAATAAAGCACACTACACAGTTCTTCAGAACTCGTCATTGGTGCATCCGTACATTGAGATACATAAGGAGTTCTTACGATCCAAGTTTCTAGGGTAGACTGAAGCTTGGATTAGACGTCAGCACATGAAAAGTTTCAGTGGTTGGTTGCGAAAAGAATGTCATGGCGATGACAATATTGATGAGCAACTGTATTTATTGGCTAGGCAACCATCATGGCATATCCTCACGTACCAAGGGTACAAGATAAATGGGAATATATTTTACACAGTTGCCCAAGATAAAAGGAGCACCAGTCAAAATAGTGGTGTTCGCATAGATGGCACAGATCCAAATTAGAATATACAAACATATTATGGCCACATAGAAGATATATGGGAAGTAGACTACGCACCTAATTTTAAAGTCCCTTTGTTCCGGTGCCAATGGGTGAAGCTGACCGGAGGAGGGGTAACAGTCGACAAAGAGTATGGAATGACAACAGTGGACCTCAACAATATTGGGTACAAAGACGAACCATTCGTCCTTGCTGCCGATGTGAGTCAGATGTTCTATGTGAAAGACATGTCTACAAAATCAAAGAGAGGAAAAAACGAAGACATCAACTCAATGATCAATGAGCCAAAGCGCCACATAGTTCTTTCTGGAAAAATAAATATAGTGGGAATTAAAGACAAGTCAGACATGTCAGAAGATTATGAAAGAAATGTCCAAATTCCACCCTTCATAGTGAAGAAAGATCCAAGCATCATGTTAAATGATAAAGACACTCCATGGTTACGACAAGATCATAACCAAGGGTCATACGTCAAGAAGAAATTCACTGTTGTGCCCGCATGATACAACGATGCACTGTTGTGATATAGTTTTAGAAAGTCTATATGAGATTTAAGAATTTGTGACTAGTGTTTGATAAAACTTTATTAAATGGGAAAATGAGCTATGTAACAATTGTAGATCTTACTAAGATGATCAAACTTGGTATTCAGAGTTTTTTTCATCTGAGGTCATTTAGTGTCTCATTTGAGCAAGTTTGACCAAGTCAAATTTGGTCAAATGAAAAAACAACACTTTGACTCTAGTATTATGAACTCTAAATGACTTCAAATTAAAAAGTTTTGAATACCAAGTTTGTTAAAATCATCAAGATCTACAATTGTTGTTTCGGTCAACTTTCCATTTGAGATAGTTTGGACGATTCAAATTTGTGATTTTTAAATTTTGATGCCTACAAACTAGTTTTCGGAACCCTAGATTGTTTCCAATTGAAAAGTTTTGAATACCAAGTTTGTTCAGCTCATCAAGATCTACAATCCTTATATAGGTTATTTTTTCATTTGAGAAAGTTTGGATAAAATGTAGTTCAAATTTCACAAGTGTGTGACATAGTTTTAGAAAGTCTATGAGATTCAAGAATTTTTGACTAGTGTTTGATAAAAATTTCTTAAATAGGAAAATGACCTATGTAACAATTGTAGATCTTGCTGAGATGATCAAACTTGGTATTCAGAGTTTTTTCATCTGAGGTCATTTAGTGTCTCATTTGAGCAAGTTTGACCAAGTCAAATTTGGTCAAATAAAAAAACAACACTTTGACTCTAGTATTATGAACTCTAAATGACTTAAAATTGAAAAGTTTTGAATACCAAGTTTGTTAAAATCATCAATATCTACAATTGTTGCTTTGGTTAACTTTCCATTTGAGATAGTTTGGATGGTTCAAATTGGGATTTTTAAATTTTGACGCCTACAAACTAGTTTTCGGAACCCTAGATTGTCTCAAATTAAAAAGTTTTGAATACCAAGTTTGTTCAGCTCATCAAGATCTACAATCCTTATATAGACCATTTTTTCATTTGAGAAAGTTTGAATAAAATATAGTTTAAATTTCACAAGTGTGTAACATAGTTTTAGAAAGTCTATATGAGATTCAAGAATTTATGACTATTGTTTGATAAAACTTTCTTAAATGGGAAATGAGCTATGTAACAATTGTAGATCTTGCTGAGATGATCAAACTTAGTATTCAGAGTTTTTTCGTCTGAGGTCATTTAGTGTCTCATTTGAGCAAGTTTGACCAAGTCAAATTTGGTCAAATGAAAAAACAACACTTAGGCGGGCTGCAAAAATTTTAGGCCTTCAGTCCCGGCCCAGGCCAAGAACGGGTACTAAAGGGTGGGCGGAATTGCCCGCCCAAAAATACCTTTAGTCCTGGCTGGTAAGCCGAGCCGGGACTAAAGGGTTGGACCTTTAGTCCCGGTTCGGCTTACTAGCCGGGACTAAAGGATCTTTAGTCCCGGTTGGTGGTTGGTGTTACCAGCCAGGACTAAAGGGTCCCGGCGTATATATATCGAACGGTTCCTCTGTTCATCTTCTACTTTTCGATCTACAACGTCGATCTCGTCGTCTCTGCTGCGCCCGGCCGCGTCGAGCTCTGCCGCGCCGCCGTCGTCGTCTACCCCCGCCCGACCTCGTCGTCGAGCCCCGCCCGACGGCCGTCGAGATCGTCTCCGCCGTACGTCGTCCTCGCGCGGCTTAGCTCGGCCCCGTGGCCGGCCAGCACGCCCGGCCACCATGGCCATCCGCCCCTAGCCTGTTGCTAGCTATAGCGCTCGGCCATATTTTTTAGATACTTTTTTAGATAGTTTTTTAGATAGTTTTTTAGGTAGTGTTTGATATATATGTTAGATTAAAATGTATTAAAATTTAATTAGTAGTTTATTCTTAGCTTTTTAGATAGTTTTTTATATATGTTAATTAGATTTAAATGTATTAAAATTTAATTATCACTTTATTTAGATAGTTTTTTGTTATAGTTTTTGATATATTTAGTAATTATTATTCTATCTCTCTCTATATATGTGTTAGATTTAATTTTGATTTAGTAATTCTATCTATGTATATATGTTAGGTTTAATTAGATTTAGTAATTAATTCTATCTAGAGATTCTATATGTATACATATATATGTACTTAATTATTTCTATGTGTATATATACATGTACTTAATTATTTCCATGTGTTGAGAGAGAGAGAAAATTGTATCTAGAGAGACATTCTATGTGTTATCACATGCATATCTAGAGATATATACATATGCACTTATTCTATGTGTTGAGAGAGAGAGAGAAAATTGTATCATTCTATGTGTATATATACATGTACTTATTTCCATGTTTTTGGATCGAAAGTGTTTTTTATTCGATTCCAAAGCCTATACATTGTTATTGTTTATCCTTATAAAATATTATGTGTTATTATATTTAATTGGATTTAGTAATTCTATATGTGTTATCACATGTACTTATGTTATGTGTCATAATAATTCTATCTATGTGTTATCTTGAAGATACAAATGGCTGCTCCGGATGATAACTTGAATGATGACATAATGGCGGATATTATCAACGCCGGCACCAATGCGGATGTAGATGACACGAGTCAGTACTTTGCTGATTATGAGGATATCCTGAATATCCCGGTGGTTGAAGATCAACAAATTGTCGCGCAAGAAAATACTGGCGAGGTATATTCGATTATCTATCATCTCTTATAGATGCATGCGTACGTATATTTGTTGTTAATCGTTGTGTTTCTACTCATGTTCTACATCAACCACCGGCAAGAGTAGGAAAGTCCAAGGGCCAAAAAAGCCATTAGAGGGTCGTTTCATAATATCAGAATTCGACACCGACACCGGCAAACCATTGGGACCACATGCTCAGACATATGTCAATCAATATGGGTTCATTGTAAGGGATAGGATCCCAGTTAGTGCTCGTGAATGGAAGCAGAAGATATCCGCTCCTAATGTTAGTTTGTATCTGATCGTGACAAGAACCTAGTTTGGAGAGATATCACTCAGCATTTCACATTACAAGCAGATGATGCTTTGAAGGAGCTAGTGAGGGATTGGACAATGAAGAAGATGGCAACATTGTTCCAGAGTTGGAAGAAGTCATTGTATAAAAAGTTTATCTTGAAGAATGAAACGTCGGATTTCAATGCTAAGGCATTTGTCAAGTTGGAGTCCCATTGGGATGACTTCGTACAATACAAGACATCTCAAGAGAGTGAGGAACGTGTGATGAGAAATCAGCAGAATGCCCGACAGAAGCAATACCATCATCGCATGGGATCAGGTGGTTATAGGAGTGCTATTCCCAAGTGGCAGAACCTAGAAGCAGAGATTACTGCCAAGGGAATCATACTTGAAACAATAGAGAAGAACTGGCCTCAATGCGTAAAGAATTGGTTCTACGCTCATGGGGAAGCCTAGACCCGAACAATCGGCAAGCTAATTTTCAGCCAAAAATTGAGAGAGCAACACGAGACTAGCTCGTGCTAGGGAAGAAGCCGATAGTGGTGTTTTCAAGCCCAACAGAGAAAAAAGGATGAATTAACATATGCCCTAGAGAATCCGAACACGGTGGTCGAACAAGAGGCTATGGGGCAGTTCCGTGGCTACAAGCATTCTCGGCGGAGACAAGGATACCTCTGAAGCCGCCAGAGAAAGAAGGATGAGGAGGCGGACCGAATCAATGTATTGGAGCAATTTGTTAATGAGTCACGGCAAGCATTGCTTGAATCACATGAACGAGAAAAAAATCTCTTGAGGCAAGAATGCAGGGAGGAGATCAAGAGGCAAGTCACGACTAGCAATGAGTCAAATGCAATCGCAATCAACGCCGGAGTCACCATTAGCCCGTTGGTCGATGAAAAGCGCTTGTGCTTCCACGGAGCTGCCGATTATTTAAGGTGACGCTTGGGTTGCGCTTCCTGTTGATGACATTACCGAGCATCTAACAACATGTGAGCTGCACATTCCGGATGGTAATAATGCATCAATCATGGTGGTACCGGGTTGTATCTCCAATAGACCGAACGAAGACACCAAGAATCCATGGGTCGATTATTCAACTTTGGATATGCTAGCGTCTCGGTCGATAGAGTGCTCAAAGGTTACAATAATGTTCCTCTTGACATTGAAGGCGGTGATGGGGAGAAGACACTAGGAGAAGCAGAGAGGACATTTATTCAATGGCGCAAACGCTTCATCATCATTCCTGAGACGCCACCGCTTCCCCTACCTCACCCTAGGTACGAATGAAAGTGAATGAAATATTATTTTCCATTAATTTTATATTGGCTTCAAAATAATTGACCCACAACTTGTTTTTGTAGTAGGGTCTCCCCATTCCCAATCATTCATTCCCCATCTCATCACTGCGTCATGAGGGCAAGACGACTTCATCCCCACGGCGATCTCCAACTCCTACACTAGCCCCATCGCCCCCAACGATCTCCAACTCCTACACCGCTCCACCGCCTCCTGCGATCTCCAACGCCTCCACGCGGACTCCAACACCGGCCTCATCGCCTCCACGCCGGTCTCCAACACCGCCCCCCACCCCTCCACAAATGACGCACTTTCAAAGACGTCTAAGGTCCCAAGGCAAAGAAGACCCAAAAGGAGTTATTTCTCAAGAAATACTTCCTGAAAAGACTGATGAGCAAATAGCAGCTGAAGAAGACAAAAAAGTGAAAGATTTTTTTATAGATATATCCAAAAGCAGAGACGAGCGAAGCTTAAGGAGAAGTCGTACTTTTACATACCACAAGATCAGCTGAGGCAGAAGGTCGAAGCTCACAAGAAAAAGATGCTTAAAGTTCGTAAGCCTCCGCCACTATCAGACTATGACCGCTCCCTCGTGAAGTCACATGATGCACATAAGAAAAGGAAAAGAGCATCAGGGAAGGATGTCTCACAGCTCGGACAACAGAAGCAACCAATGCAAAATCTTGTTGTTGCTAATGAATATGGTTCCAACATAGAAGTCTATCGACCAGACAACTCTGGAGAAGTGTCGGTTCAAGACCTTAATATTTTTTTTGAACAAACTGGTTTAACCTTGGATCAAGTGATGGGCAAAGCTCCAATTCAGAACCTGGAAGACTTATAAATTTGGTAAAAGTCTGTATAACCCTGCGGCTCTGAATAAATTGGATACGCAAATGTACTTACTCAACAAGTGGTACATGCAGGCGTGTGGCAGGGGTGAGGAGTGGATCTTTGTCAGATTTAGAGACCATTATTACTTCCGTGGCGATGACATCTTACATATTAGTTTAGAAGAATTGCATCAACTATGCCACATAGACGCTCTGGACAAATCAATCATTAGCTCCTTTTGTTTGTAAGTGATTCTTACTTTTATTTAATAAACTCACTTCCATGCGTACGTGTATATAATTATCCTCACATGTAACTTATATTTATATACATACTCCAGATGTTAGAGCTCCAAAGAATACAAGACACCAGTGTTGGCTTCATTGATCCTTATATCGTATTCAAAACCGATATTATTTCCAAGGAGCAGTGGGTATCTGAAGCACAGAAGAATATCATGAGGTTCTTCGTGAAGCAGCACGACAAGGCAACAATACTTTTTCCGTACAGCTTTGTGTAAGTGTTAATAATAATGTAGTCTACACATTTTATGTAATATCAATACAACTTATATGCATGTGCGTGTGTGTATAAACCAATATAGGTTTCACTGGATACTCATTGTCATTGAGTTAAACTCAAGTCGGTTAGTAATCTTGGACTTGAAGATAAAAGAGCGGGCACTATACCAAGATATGATAGACATTATTCAGGGGTAATTTCGATCTCTCGCGCACAACTATTATTGAATAGACTTTGTCATAATTTATTAACGATCGTACATTATTAGCCGCACAGGGTTTGGAAAGAGTTTATTCGGCAACACCGCAAGGATTGCAAGGCACCACTTAATGTAGTTGAAATACCAGTAAGTTGTACTATATATACTTCCCCACGTGTTTAATTACTATATCGTACTTCAATTTACGTGTGAGATGATGAGAATAATCTTCTTCTCATACAGTGGTGTTTGCGGCAGCAACCAGGTAATAACTTGTGTGGATACTACGTTTGTGAATTTATCACTGCGCACATAAGAAGAACTCCTAAAGATGTCCTCAGAGTACGTATATATCAATTTTTTATTTATTTTTAAATGAATATATATATGTGTATTAATACTTTTCCTTTTATTTCAAATGCAAGACTGAATGGTTGAAACAAAGGGTCATGCAAAAAGACCATCTAAAAGCAGTTCAAGAGTCAATAGCAGGATTTCTTCTAGAAAAAATGCTAAATCCCAACGGCGAGTTCTACTTTGATCCTAAGGAATAAATGATGTAAATTAAATGTTTATTGATATCGTTATTTTCGAGAACAAGATTATGAAAGTGTTGTATATATACATATATATCTATAATATATATAGTTTCATACTTTATTCGAATATACTAATGCTCGATATGAGAATTAGATGTAATTATATGCGTGCGTGTATTTATATTAGCAGCGTAGAATACGTACATAAAAACATATTATATATTAAATAAATATGTGTAACTGAACTGAAAACAAATTAAACAAAAAAAAAGAAAAAGAAAAGGAACCTTTAGTCCCGGTTGGGGTTACCAACCGGGACTAAAGGGTGCGGCCACGTTTGCTCGGCTGGAGGGCCTTTAGTCCCGATTGGTAACACCAACCGAGACTAAAGGTCCCTCTTTAGTCCCGGCTCGATGACCCAGGACTGAAGGTTCCACCTTTAGTCCCGGGATTGTTGTCCCGGCGCGGTAACCGGGACTAAAGGCCGTTACCGCCCGGGACAACAAGTCTATCCTGTAGTAGTGATGGGATGTGGATGCACCATACGCAAGACCCATCTTAGGGTGCAAGCCCATCGAGGACACACATTCAATTCTTCAGCAGCCCAATAGTACTATATTATGGAGATTACAATTCTTTCATTCAGAGTCCGATGGAGAGCCATGAGTACTTGATGAAAACCCTACTTGATAAGCTTTCAAAAGGATCTAGTCACACCTAAATATCATGTCTGCATGACCTCCAAATCATCACAACATTATTATTGATGTTCTTGTCATGTCTTGTTACTTTTTATTAGGCCTAAGGAGAAACTCTAGCGGGGCTCTCAAACAGTCCCCTATACCAAAATTTGAGGTGTGACCGTGTGAGGTAAAAAAAAATGTAGGTCCAGACCCTCACATTCCCCCTCGAGCCCTTCTTCCTAGGGACCCTGGAAGAGGCACCTACTTTTAAGTTCCACCCATTTATCTCCTCGCACTCGTCCAGAACTATGCACGCTCGAGCGCTAGCGACGCCACCTGACGCTCTGCCCACCCGACACTCAGCATGGCTCCCGTCTCGGCACACCACCATCGAGAAACCTCCTTTGGCAGCTACCTCTCTCTCTAACGAGCCCTAGGGTGGATCCACCTCTCCTGATGTCCTCCGCCCCTGGTGGATCCACTAACAGCATGCCTCCATCCAGCCTCCTCCCCACAGTGTCCTCCTCTCTCTCGGTGCGGCTTCTCAACTACCTCACATGAACGTGAGATCCCCGATGGATCCACCTCCCTACCCCCATAGAGACCTCTGGGCGGATCCACCTCCCTACCATCCTCCTCCCCCTAGGCATGGCTCATCATCTACCTCGGCGTCCTCAACCATCGTTCTCCTCCCCAAGGCAGTTCCTCTGCCTCGGTACCCGGCATGCATGCGTAGCTCAGTTGAGCGAGGAAGAAGGAAGAATAACGAATGATGAGTGGGTCCCATATGCAAGTGGATTTGAGAGTCCTCGCCCCCCGGTTGAGTGTGCCCTCAGCAGGTGGAGAATGCCCCAAGGGTTCTCTAGGTTGTCCTTCCCCTTGGAAATCTCCTCCTCCTCCTCCTTGGCCACCAGATGTTGCAGCGCCGGTCCTAACCGGTTTGTTTTAGGGGAATCATTTAATAGCTAGTCTAAAACACCGGTGTTTTCACTCATCATCACTTAAATTTTGCTTAGCAATAGCTTCTCCTCGAAGTCATTTCTGGCTTGGCCCCTGATTACATTTCACCAAAATATGCAAATCAACTGAGGGGCCATTCGGTTAGCCTGTTCCGGGCGTGGAACGGCCAGGAATCATTCCGACGCTATTGTAAATTAATGAAGGAACAGTGTGGCTGGGAATCATTCCCACGTCCGAACGAAGCCTAAAGTGATAACCTGGAACTGCCCATCGTGTACCCATTCGTATCTACCGGCCAGGTGCAACTTGACTTGTCACACTCTCCAGGCTCCAGCTGTGTAAATCACACAGACAGACCGAATGCAGGACCATGCATGCATGGTGCACCACTCCACTCGTGGTGAATGCAGCAGGC
Organism: Miscanthus lutarioriparius; assembly: GCA_904845875.1. Classification (NCBI taxonomy): domain Eukaryota; kingdom Viridiplantae; phylum Streptophyta; class Magnoliopsida; order Poales; family Poaceae; genus Miscanthus; species Miscanthus lutarioriparius. Next base: position 73,202,156 of record CAJGYO010000019.1, on the reverse strand, counting down.
CTTGCTTTTTTCACCATCTGCCTACCTAGCTAGCTCTGCACCACCCCTTTTACCCTGCTCCTGGACCACTGTACCGGCCCGCATCTATCATTCTATCTTGGTCCATTCCTGAACTCACGGGCGGCAGGTCAACCACGAGACGTGACATGCTTGCCCACACCTCCCGTTGCTCCAGGATAAAATGGCTGAAACGACTGAAGTTTTCTGCTGGCCTGGTACGGTGCGCTAGCTAGCTAATTAATCTTCCCGGCCAGGCCACTACGGACGGCTGAGGTCAACGACGGCGCTCACTTAGCTTGTTGTGTGATGATGGATGGACGTTGGACGCAACGGCAACGCAGCAGCTAATAAAGCTTGAACCGGCTGGTGCCTGTGGTCGTGTGCTTTTTGCTAGTAGGTTAGGATTTGGCCACTGTACAGCTCGCATGCATGTTTGGAGCCACTTCAGACGCATGCACATCACCATCACCATCACCACCAATATAATGGTGAGTGATCGATGCGTACGTTTCTCAGCTATGACGATCATATCATCATCATATATTCAGGCTCGCTAGCTGTTGTATTCATCGACCGTGCATGATGGCACGCGTTGGAGATATTTGGAGACAGACTGGTCGTGCTGCATTGCATTGCATGCATGTGCTAGCTGCTCGTCCGGATCGGATCCATCTCTCTATCTCCCAACAACAACAAATATGCTGCCAAAAAGAATGTGATCGATGTGTGTGCGAGAGTCGTCGTACGCTTCGATCGATGCATGCTTGAGCTTGACCACGAAGTGTCACGGGTGTTGCATCGTTTTCCTTCGTTCAGAGAATACGGTTCGATCTCGTGTGCCAGCCTAGGTTAACTGACCAAGCAAGGACGTATAGCGCACAAGCAACTCTCCCCCACAGAACAAATGCATGCGTACGACGCAAACGGCCCGCGTCGTCGTCGTCGCTGTCATGATCTGTGCGAGATTGCACGCATTTCTGGCGCTTTGTTTTTCCTGATTCCCTGGATCAGCACGCCCACACACCACCACCACTCAATCAACATAAGTAAGTATACGATTCCTTTCGTTGAGAACATGTATGTATGTACTTGTACTACCAATCATCACCGGAAAAAAAGTCTTGATTGCTTTGTACCAAAAAGAATATAATCCATCAACTGAGGAGTAACGGAATTGATGACTGTGTTTGCCGTCAAAAAAACGGAATTGATGACTGTGTTAGGCACCTAGGCATGAGCATTAACTCTGATCTGCAACTGCAAGCATCGATCAACATCCATCGCCTGCCTTGACTTGTTCGATTTATTATATATACGTACTCCCTCCATTCCAGAAAGAATAATGGAAGTATCTTTGTATAGTTATATTTGAGATTGTTTGACCTTGAGAAGCCAGATTTCTGTTCTTTTTGGAAGGTAGAGAGTACTCCTATGCATGTATGGCAGAGAAAAGATGGATGGTACGGTGGAGCTAGTAGCTGCCGCTAGGAGAAAAGGAGCTCTACTGCCCGAGGCCAAACGCGTTGACACATGGGCGACCAAAGCAGACCGGCCACTGAGAAGAGAGGGGCCGTTCGGCTGGCTGGTTCTATCTCTCACAAAATTACTGTTCACGTCCTGCCAGAACATTATTTTTCTCTCACAACAATCAGCCGGAACAGTATTTTTCAGTCCTGCCGAACACCCACAGAGATGGCCGGAGAGCTCCATACTCCATTGGATGTGACAGTGCATGCGTCCACCAATGGCCGCCGAATGGAGAATATCCTTTACTGTTGCAGTGCAAAATCATATCGATCGGCTTCTTTTTCGGGGGAAGCGGCGAGTGGTAGGCGTAGGAGACGCGAGCGGCCGGCCTTTGACGTGCCTTTGCAAATTTTATTCCCTCGGTCTCCCTCGCCGGCTGGCCTCCCTTTCTTTCTCATCTCAGATCATGTTGTTCCTTGGTCCTCGCGACACCCCATTGGAGGCATCTATAACCTAGCTAGCTAAGCATATCGTAAAGCTAGCTACCTCCCTCGTTTTGAAAGAAGGGACAACTCTTATACTACTATCATTGCCGATCGGTGTGCTGAATTTGTTCCCTCTGCTGCAGTGCGTACGTACGTGCGCGATTCCTTTGCGAATTTCTCGTTGCCCATCGTTTTGAAAAATCTATATATTTATCCTTGCTTTTGGAGAGAGAGAGTACGTCTCAATTGGTTCTGTGCTACAGGAAAGGAGTGCTAACTACTACAAAACCTTGTCTATCTAGATTGAAAATTCCTTATAACGAATGGCTACCGCCCGGACGTCCGGATGCCTGCGCCTACCTCGCCTTATGCACAAGCTGCTGCACCTGCTGCGTCTGCCCGCCCGCCCCACGCCTGCTGTTGCGCCTACCGGACGTCCGCGACTCCACGCGCTCATCTGCCGAGCCTGCCCCCGCGCCTGCTGCTGCGCCTACCCGACGTCCGTGACTCCGCACGCTCGTCGGCCGAGCTCGAACTTGCAATCGGAGATGGAGGGAAAGGAAGGGAGAGGAGAGGAGAGGATGAAGCGCACCGTGCGAGGAACGCGCAAGTTAGGAGGCGAAGCCCTGCGACAGACCGTTGTCTGTCAGCCACCAGCGCCATTGCAGCATGTGCAACACCTTATATACTTTTGAAACATTCACATAAAACATATGCAACATACGTATGAAGACAGATGAAATACTTGAAACATGCGTGTATAGTTATTTGTAACATGTGCAACACCAAAATCTACTTTTAAAATATCCAGATGAAAACATTTGCAACGTGCGTCTCAAACACCTGAAACACTTGAAACATAGGCGTGTAACATGCGTATTTTATCATTGCAACATCTAGATCTACTTTTACAACATCCAGATGAAACACTTAAAACAAGAGTCTGAAAACGTCTGAAACACTTGAAAACATACGCATGCAACAAGCGTATATTGTCATTGCAACATATGCAATATCTCAGATGTACTTTTGCAACATCCAGACCAAACCATAGTTATTAGGACCGGACCGGAGATTGAACCGGTAAGGCCATCGGTTCACTGGTTCACTGATCCAACCGTTAAGAACCAGTTGAACCGCTGGTTCGATAGTTTTGGACCGGATGAATTGAACCGCCCACAAATATTTTGAACCGGTGTAATATAATAATATACAATAAATAATCAATAACATATAATTGAATAATTGATTACATATGCAAATTAGATGATAAAGAAACATAAAATGCACATGAAAAGATAATATATGGAGTATTTATAAATTGGTAAAAAAAACTAAATAGTAATTTAAATATTCATCATTGTAAAACAATCTCAAATACTGAAATGGAGTGCACTATTGTGAAGAGGTCATTCAGATAATCAAAATGGATATATTATTTCTCTAATTTGAAGCTCCCACGAAAAAGTTTTGAATTTTTAAAATTTAAAAGACACGTGAAGGTCCAGTACTCCGAAAGTCAAATCAACGAACCACCAGCGTGAGCGCGTGCACAACAGGTGGGACCCTGTGGGGACCATCGCAGCAGGTGCACAGCGGATGCACGCCACCAGCCAGAGCATACTGCACGCACAGCAGTACAGCACCATTCCAGACCGGCCAGTTCAATGCACGGTTTTTTCACCGGTTCAAAAAAAACAGCCTGGTTCAACGGTTTTCACCAGTGCGATTGTATAGATGGTCTTTTAAGTGAACCGAACCGTTATCGGTGGCCGCAGCCTACCTGGTGCGCGGTGGCAGCAAGCTTGGGTCAGGGAGACATCGGCGCAGCATACACCTCCGCTGCAGGACATCGACCTATCACTCCTGTGATTATCCCATGACCGCTCGCTGCCTAGGCTCGCGCCCGTCAGCACGGCTTCTCCAGCGCCACCGCTGCTCGGCCACAGTTGTCCAGCCTCGTCCACTCATTGGAGATGGGGTGCGGCCCGGCCAGCGATGGGGTGTGGGGAGGTGGGGGAAGGGCACGGCACAGCGGGGGACGGGCGTGCGGTGGGGGAAGGGGGCGCGGCGGGGGCAGGTGGGGCAGGGCATATGCGCGGTGACGCTGTGACACCGATGCGAGTGGGGAGTGGGAAAATTTTCAGAGATGGAAGAGACATAGAGGTATTGTTGGGCTTGTACACTGGGCAGGCCCAGAAAGGCTGTATCCGAACACGACGGATGACCGTGTGGAAGCATTTCCGTTCCTTATTAGCATGTCTATAGGAACTGAATGCATATTAGTTTTTTTATTCCTCTAAAATGGAATGGTTATAAGAGATTATGGAAACTTTGTTCTTCACATTTCTTTTTTTTTAAATAAGACAGAAATAAAAACCGTAAATATACATCTTCGAGTTTGTCCAGCCTCATGCACTGAGCCTGCTTGCTAAGGATGTTAGTAAACTAGTATCAGAGCGCGCGCCTTCGCGCGCCCGTGTAGCAGTATCAGGGAGCGACTACATATCTTCCGGATGATTTTATTTCAGTCCATCAATCAGATTTATATCCAATCATTACATGACGCCTAGTTTCCTGAAAGCAGAGCAAAATCTGGTAGATAAAGGCAATTGCACCCAGATTTTACAGGAAAATAAAACAATAAAGAGTGAATGAAATTACAACAATCGACAACCAGATCTAATCAAATATGCGACCTCCTCACGTGTAGCAACAATTCCACCATCAGCTTTACATGCGCAGCAGAGAGAAAATCTTGCAAAAAATAAGTAAATCCTCATTTGAATAAAAGAGATACAAATGAAATGAAAGATAGAATAATCAACATTAATGGAAAATACATTGTTATGGTCACGCTCATGTTCAAGTTGACGTGATGAGCTCCATCTAAATTTGATATTTAAAAAATCATACAGTTACAACTTGCAAAAGCTACCATACTGACAAAACTGAGATGTCAATTACTAAAATTATTTACTTATGTACACAAAGAATTAGAGATCAAAAGTACTTTGAAAACTACCTTGCCGAGATAGCTCCTTCCATTTTTTCTAAACCTACTCACTTGAATACTTGTTCTAGCTGCTAATCAAGAAAACCGCTTTGATGCAATCATTGATAGACAGAGAATAGTGAAACCGAGTATAGGCAATTTAATAGTAATAAAGCGAATTTCTCTTGACACAAAAATATTCAAACACCGACACTCAAAAAACATAATAGAGTATTCACTATTGCATGAAAGTGACCTTCACAATTTTAAGCATCCCGATGCACCATCCCAACTGCATCACAATTATTCGACTATTTTACTTCTATTTAGTTCTTTGAACAGAGTTTTTGAAAGCTGAACCAAACTGTAAGTACAAAGCACAAAAAAAAAAACTGCTAGGCGGAGGTTCAAACCTCTTAGCTGCAGATTAGTCACGGCAAAGGAAAAGGAACTATTTGCAACCAAATCAAAGGATTTGACTAATATTGCTGTTCTTCTTACCTAAAAGACGGGAAGCAGCTAACATGCCCATGAAACCGCTACACCCCAACGTAAAAAATAAGAATGAACTCAAAACTTATTAACCGAAACTAATAGCAGCATTTACCTTGCCTGAACTAATAGGAACATTAACTGTAGCATGAAAGGGATATCAAATGTTTCTCTATAGAGTCAATCTTACAAAAAAAGAATCAGTGTACAACTCTAAGTAGGAATCAACTCTAAGTTGTCGTTATCCTCGTCACTTGTTTGTTTGTTGTGTTGGTTCCCCTCATCACCTGTTTTTTTTATTGTGTTGGTTCCCACTCGTGTGTGTACAAATATCTGTCTTAGTAGTTAAGATGAGAAGCAGGATGAGAAGCAACTTCGCTGGGAAGCCGCTTCAACAAATCTTTTTGAACTTAGCCTAAAAATATTAGACTTTGCTCTAGGCGCAAAGACAAAATTGTGAAGACTCATTTGGATGGGCTAGATAAAAATGTTAGGATGGATGTTTCTTTTGTAAAAAAAAGAAAAGTTATTTTTCCTATAGCGCAAAGAACCTTCTTTATTCAGAACGTTCTTTGTTGATATAATAAGATTAAGGCTATGAAAGGCAACAATGACAGGTATGATATACATACGAAAATGTTTGGGCTATGTCTACATGAATTGTGCTACTTGAGCAGAGACCAAAATTGGAAGCCTCGTCAATTTAATATAGCATTCCACTATGGTTAGGTTAAAAAAAATAGAGCATCATCAGCATGCTAAATCATTTTGTGAAACCTGGTTGGTGGTTGACTGAAAGAATTCAAAGGAGAATACGTAGCATATTTTTTTAGTGTGATAGGTTGCATGGAAGTCTCTAAATAACCAATTCCAGATTTGAGCGACGATCTAAAATAAAGGGAACTAATTAAAAAATAGATGTGAAGCATGTATTTTACCTCCGCAGGCTTACACCTTGAGGCCGAGTGATCCAAGCGATCCAGGCAATGATGATTCACTTCTTTAGCATTTGAATAGAATTAGAGTTTTTAGTAGTCTTTGACAGGGAAAATGAAAGCACGTTCTCAAGTGATATATTGTGCACTCACAGATTGCATAAATCTGTTAGTTTGTGATAGAGCGCAGGTCTAAGCATTGGGGTAATAATCATATTAGACTCCAACAGGTGATAATATTTTTTATCATAACCTGCTGATGCAATGCAACTTATACGCAACAATCTTATGTGATGACCATAAAGGAAATTACCTATCAGCTGGAAAAAATTGTCTGAACAGAGATCCTTTCCAAGCATTACATATAGCTTCTTCTGAGTTTCTGTACATAATAGAAACAAATATGCAGAGGATAATAATCATTCTAGAGTACAAAGAACTTTTAGTTGGTAAAAGTCTTCGTATGGATTAATTGCTGAAATTACATTCTCACTAATACCAACATTTAAGAATAAGAAAAATAACAGAGAACTTGCAAATGTCTCTTAACAATCAGATGCCACCAATAATGGAAATTAACTATTGACAAAAATACACCATGAATAATTCCTATTCATATGAACTGATCGAGTTTTATTCTCTGCATCAAATTCTGACTCCCCTAGAAAAGAGGACTGGAGATAATGAGACTGTACCAGGAGAAGCTAGAATAGCTCGTCGCAAAAAAATATGTCACAGTGCCCATCAGATATGTTAACAATGTAACTATTTTTAGCAAACAATAGACATGTTTATGGCAAATAACATAATGAGAGTGAAGGAAAATAAATAGAGGGAAAATATAAAAGTGCAAAAAAATGTCAGCTATTTGTTCTTTTCAAGGCATTATAACATTGAGTATTCTGAATTGGTGCTTTGGATGTATGGAAGTGAGGTTTGACATTATAGATCATGTTGGATGTATGTGGTAATTTTTTGCCAGAGATAATTTGGAAGAACACTAAAATTGGATGTTTGGAACTATTTATTGGCCCTGGATCCATTTTTATGTGCTACATTGTTGTATTTGTAAGCTTTCTTTCTACAAATACTCAAACAAATAGGGAAAAAGTTCATCAAAACCCATATATCTCTTACAGAGGGATACTCTTCACCAACCTCAAGTAATCAAAACGAAATTTGAGTAAACAACTTGCGAAAACAATGCACTTCTTTGAATTTTGAACCTTTTCAAACACCAAACACACCAAAAACAATCGGAAGGGGAAGGTACCAATGTTAATTGGCGGATCCTAAACTAAAGTACATATATTTCATTAAAAGTGTCAAGCGAGTATATTACCAAATGCTAATTGGTAGATCCTAAACTATCTTACCTTTCAAATTAACACACGATATCGTAAGCACCGTGAATCTTGGAACAACATAGCACTCAAAGATAGGAAAAAAATAATTTTCAAAGAATATTAGAGATCAATATATCAAATCAAGTTTAGAATGATCTACCGCCACCGCCTCCTCCAGATAGACATCTCTCTAGCACCATGAAGCCTTTGCATCATGGAATTTGGCCTTGAGATCTACTAGGCATCTTTGTAAAAACCGAGATCTGTCATGTAAGCCTCTTAGATGGTGGGCACCTGGAGTGTGTCAATAGGAAACCAAGGATTTGAATCATTCTAAGGAAAAAGGAGACAAGCATAAACAAAATGGAGGATAAAATGGAGGTAATTTTCATAAGGCTTGCAGTGTTTTTAGTTAGAACCAGAGTCCTATATAAACAATTATGCATCAGTGGCTAAACTGCTAAAGTGATATAGTATAGACCATGTATTGCAACAAAACTAATCTCTATTTATGTCCTGGTGTGCCATGTAAGACGGGATACAATTTTTACGACCACTGAAAGGTACATGTAACAAATCAGATTTAGTAGGACATATTTTCTATATTAAAAAAGCAGTGGATATATTTTCTGGTGTATGAACGTAAAATGGAACTCTGGATGCATACTGAGATGTAAAAAAACAAAGAAATGTAGAATTAGTATCCTGGAGTTGTCAGCGACCATGGTATTTCATAGTAAATAAATTACCATTATTATTGATAGGCTGACTCTAATAAACTATCACAAATGATGATTTCTCTTAATCGTAATTTACACACTCTGCAAATCTACACATCTTTAGGCATCGTCTACAGCTATGCTGTACAACAATCAAGGGAGAGCCTTGCTTGACCTACAGACAACCGCTGAATATGCAAACAAAAAACACAATGAGATGATATACAATCAAATTTTCCGTAGAATTAGCCAAGACAAATTCGGTCTTACCTCCAACCTGACCAATAAGCACTTGCCTCTCTAATCTGATGGATCTACGGGCACTGAACGCCAATGTTGCTGGTCCCTTTTCAAACCGATTAATTAATTTCTTCAAAAATGTATACCTGGAGGAAATACATGTTTGTGACAATGGGTAGAGGGCAAAAATGAAGGAGAAAAAGTTTTCAGGTGCAGCAGAGGTTGTGCAATGCACATGGAAGCAAGCGACCAGATTAAACCTTGGCAAGCTTGGCTAGTTGACTGTACAGGTATAAAACAATGAAAGTAAGAGTAAGACAGTGAGCATTATGTCTTAGATCTCTTTTCATTCGGGAAAATAACTGTCTTCGCCCCTAAGTCTGCAAGTTCAGTTGTTAGCTGATAAAAGAAGTAGGAAATAATTATTTAGTGCAGTTATCGTATAAGACCGTACAGTTGTTGGCAAAAAAAAATTTGAGGTCAACTGCAGTTATCATAGATCCATCAGCTACGATCTTACAGACCATATAATAATAACCAAATAATATAAAGGCAGCGGCACTATAACAGTTCAAAACAAAAGGAGCACCTAACAGGCATGTAAAAACGGGTACTAACCTGAGAAGAAGCATAGCGTGTGCACCAGGTGATGCAAGGTATTCCTAAAAAAGGTGATCAATAAATCTAGCTGCGAAAAAATAGAAGAAAATGACAGGCATTAGCAAATCTTTCTAGCAGAAAAGGGAATGGCAGAATTCAGTAAACGAAAGCACGGATCTGAAGAGCAGGCATTAGGACCTGGTTGCCGCCGCTACTGTCGTCGGCGACTTGTAGCACATGCAGCTAGGGTTTCCTGTAGCACATGAAGAGGCCGGAGCAGAGGAAGGAGGCAGCTCAGGGACAGCCAAGGCGGCGGCCACCGGCTGGGCCGGTCGCGCCGCGCCGTGGCCGGAGACGACCACCACAGGGGCGCACGCGCGGCACCGCGGTGCAGCCCGGGAGCGCCTCGCACCCCCAGTGCCTTGTCCCGTGAGCCTGCGGCGCTGGGCCACCTGGCACGGCACGATGCGAGGGGAGAGGAGGAGGAGGACCGCAGCCGCCGCGTCCGCACCGGCGGTCGCCGCGTCCGGATCGAGAGGGAGAGGGAGAGAGCGCTGGGGAGAGAGAGGGCGACGGGGAGAGAGAGGAGAGCGACGGGAAGAGACGAGATATTTCCAGATGGGTTGAGAAGGAGAAGCTGGAGTATATATTTGATTGAGTGGATTTGGATGGGAAGCCGGAGCAGGTAAAGAGAAGCTAAGCAAAAGGCAGCTAAGCTAAGGAGAAGCAGGAGGAGCAGCTTCGCACGAAAGCAGATTCAACGATTTTAGGCCGCAGGATGGGAAATCGGACGGCCACAAAATTTCGGGACGACGTGGACGGTGGTTCCTTCGGGAAACCACCTCTGGCTTGTATAGGTAAATTATGATGGGTAATGATGTCCGTAGCTTGAAAGAAGATATAATTGTATATGATAGCAGGATATGCTAGTGAATGCTAATATAGACAGTTTGCATAAGATAGAATGCTAGCGAGAGAACATAGATATAAATATAGATATAGATAGTGGGAGAACATAGATATAGATATAGATATAGATATAGATTAGGTCGCGAACACCCTTCAACTATTGAAACCAGATAAATCTAGTCGATGACTAGTTCAAAGGTTGTTTTATAGTTTTTAAAATAATATAAATCTGGTTTGATCTCTAAAATTTTATAATTAATTTAGTTTGAATCAAAAATAAGAAACTAGTTGCAGTTTCTTTCTAAAATTTTGTTTATATGTAACTCTATTTAAAGTTATTTGGATCTTATTTGTTTTAAATAAATAATGAGCACGACTACAAACAGTGAAGCAACAAAACAGAAACAAACCAGCTTGAAATAAACCATATAGATCATAAACATGTAGACAACTTTCTTTTTGAAGAAAATGAAACTAGTTTCAGATTTTTCTGATTTAAAATAAATTAATGATGGATTTTAAGAGATCAAACCAATTGTTATTATTTTTAGAAACCACCTATAAAACCAGCTAGAGAAGCAAAATTTTTAGAAAGTTGTTTTGTCGGGTGAGAAGACTCAACTTTCGAAAAATCATAATTCTTCAATACGACGTCGGATGAAGATGATTTTTATATAAAAATTGTAGATCTCGATGATATCTACAACTTTCTAGTTTTAAGTTTTTTAATTTGAGGACGTTAAGTTGCTCAAAAAATAATATAAAATTTCAGCATCATAATAGCGCTTGCCGCATTAGAAAAATAATATATTTTTTGTATGGAGTCAAATGAAGATACTTTTTATACCAAAGTTGTAGCTCTCAATTAGATCTACAACTTTGTAGTTTTGAGTTTTTTTCATTTGAGGACGTTAAGAGGCTCAAAAAATAATATAAAATTTCGGCGCCTCCCGAAAATAGAAAACCGTTTTTGAAACCAGCCGAGAACCAAATTTGTCCGGTTTTGATAGTTGGAGGGTGTTTGTTACCCGGTTTCATAATTGAAGGTTGAAAATCGAACTTCAGTGCAAGTTGGAGGTTGGAAAGTGTATTTTACCCTATGTTATTTATTTATGGAAATGTATAGTAAAGTATTTATTGACAAGTATGTTATTTTCGATGAGTTAGCCACAATGTTATATATATACTCACACTTTGATCTTATTGTTACTTGTATAATGATTGAGGTCTTCCAAAACTGCGAATAAATGGATGCTTGCTATGGCGTATCAACTAAATTGAGTTATATCTAGACACGGGTTCAAATTTGCATTGAACTATTTGAAAGTATTCACATTTGAAATTATCAGAACTCATATCTGTATCAAAAGATTTTTTCCGTCTCAAGGATACAAATGTAGTATCTAATGGGTAGTCCTTGACCTTGAGTTACTTTGCTTAGTTTATTTTAATTGGATTTCACTTTTATTTCTTTTCAAGTACAGATTAGTTCGAGGTGATGAACCGTCGTGTCTATTGATAATTTGATAGAGGTGTACATTGATAGAGATATGTGCGTGTATATGTATTTATATTGGGACGAGTATAAGTGTATGTAGGTGAGAATTTGTTTGAGTGTTGTGTTAATAAAATAACACCAAGCTCAATCCCTAAATGCACACAGCCAGTTTTTTTTAGGGAACTGGAGGGGCTCGAAGCCCTACAAAACGAAAGTAAATTACGCAGAATAAAAAATTTGTCCAAGAATTACATATTAAGGAACAAAAAAGGAAAGAAGGAAAAGAAGGGGAAAAAACACCAATTACAATGATTCTACAACCACTGATCAAACAGAAAGTTCCCTAAGCAGAAACGCCTTGGAGGCGTGAACATCTTGTTGAATTCCTTTAAAGATGCGATCGTTCCTTGCTCCACCACAAAAGAATATTAGGCACGTTTGGTTGGTTCCCAGGCTTTGCCAGAGCTCGCCACACCTCCGACGCCACACTTTCGGTTGATGTTTGCTTGCTTTCCAAACCTCCAACGCCGCCACAGGTTCCCAACTGTACGCAAGTCATTTTGGACGCCTCAACTCGCCAAATGTTCGGCGGTTGTTTTCAGCACCGCACTTTCGGCGGGGATGCGGCGTCGGCGCGGCGTCCGTAGGCATCAGCCAAACGCGCCCTAATCCATTCATGAAGAAGCCAGACTTCAGCTATGCACACAGCTAGTCAGTTCAGTTATTTCATTTTTGTGTTTGTTTCTCTCTCCAGTACTAAAAAACTAAGTAAAGAGGTTACAGAGATGGCAGGTAATAGATCATTTGCAGGGATAACTCTTAGGCCTTGTTTAGATATGTATTTATTCATCTTAATCTACGTGTGTTGAATCCAACACATGTGGATTAAAATAGATACACGTGCATCCAAACAAGGCATTAAAAAGTTTAGTCACCACAGCTAGAGGGACGGGTTATCTTCGGAATTAGCCGGTCTCTACTAAGTCCGGATGGTTGAGAGTTAAGACAGAGACGGAGTACTAACGAGCTACTAGTCTCGGTACATTTCCATGGAGGACAAAATAACCGATATCCAAACCGTTAACCGATCGCATCGCTGGTCATGCAGTGGCAGAAACAAAACCATACTACTCCTTCAACCTCAAGAAGAATAAAGTCAAACAAATCTATGTGTGATGACCAATTATATATATAAAAGATATTAATATTTATGAGGTGTAACAATCATCACAAGATTAATAATGCAATATATTGTTTTGGTAATAAACTTATTTACTTTTCCATACTTATTAAAATTGAGAATGTTTGACTTCTCGCTAAGCGTGAATTCCGCTTCATTTAGACGGATGGAGTACTACGTTATGCAATACTCCCTCCGTCCCTTTTTAATTGTCATTCTCACTTTGTCAAAGTCAAACTTACTCAACTTTGACCAATATATATTCATTCAAAATATTAATTTTATGATACATAATTAGTATTATTGAATAGATCGTTAAATCTATTTTCATATTAAATTTATTTAGAGACTCAAATGGTACTAACTTAGTCGAACTTAAGAATAACGACACTTGTCTAGGGACAAAGGGTTGTTTGATCTGCAGCCAACACCAGCCGCATGCGTTGTGGCATCGCCGAACATTAGGAGGAGGAAACGGCCACCACAGGTGTGGCGAAGATTAACAAAGAAATGAGCCAGAGAATCTTGTGGCACCCACAATTGATTCACTAACCAAACACTGACCAAGTTCCTGTGGCTGCCGTAGGTGTGGCGTGGCGAGCGACGGCCAACAACCAAACAGCTCCATATATCTCTTCGTTGGCCATTCTGTGGGAGAAACAAAACCGTACGCAATGCAAGATGTCGTGTCTGGTCGGTGCAACCGGGAGCCTGCGGCCAGGCTTCTAAGCTTTGCGATTTTGCAAAAAGTCTGCAGCGTGCAGGGGCATTTTTCCTCAGCCTGTCGTTGGATATTCGTATCCATTCCCCAAATTCATACCCGTCTGATTTGGGTCGGATTTTTTTTACGCGAAGGTCATCCTCTATTTCCATTTCAGATAAACGGAAATACAAGCATCCGAACATTTAGACAGTAGAGGGACAAGAGGGGTAAAGATCTAGCACCACTAGCCTAACCTGCACTCTGTCTAAGAGACAGTAAGCTAGGAACAAAGTTCTAAGAAAGGCATAAGCTGAACATCGAACACAGTATGCATCAGAGAGACTTATTACAAATTTCATCCATTCTGAAGACACACACAACTACCAGGCTAAAAAACACAGAGCCCCAAAAGAGAGAAGCATCATGTTTGCTTAGCTTATAAGCCATACTTTTTCAGTCAACGAACAATATTTTTCTCTCACAGCAAATCAGTCAACAGTACTTTCAGCCATGGCTTATTAGCCAAGTAAACAGGGCAAAGATGTCGCCACCGATGATCTTCAGTTCGCCGCTTCATCATCTTCGCCTGATCCCAAGCGTTTCTGCCCGCCAGCATTGTCCTTGGGGAGGATCAACTTTGCCGCCACCCTTAACTGGTGTTGACCCCATTGACGAGCATCTCCTTGTCAACTTCAGCATACAATCCTGCCCAAAAACGCATCAGTGCCCCTACGTGACAGAGAGTCTGGATCGGGCTTTTTATGATTTTTCCTTCGAAACAAGCTCTGTTTCGAGCCTTCCAGATGGCCCAACAAATTCCAGATATCCCCCACAGATGAAATTTTTTCCCATTCGGTAACCATCGATCACACCAAGTCCAGCATTGAGACAAGGATGTTGGAATATTATTGGCCCTCAACAGCTGTGCTATGACACCCCAGATCACTCTAGATACAGGACAAGTGAAGAAAAGATGGTCAACGGTTTCAGCCTGATCACAGAACATACAACTTGGATTACCTGACCACTTTCTTTTAAGCATGTTATCCTTTGTCAGCACAGCATTGTTGGTCATAAGCCAGATGAAAATTTTAATCTTTTGAGGAACTTTTCCCCTCCAGATCTCTTTGTGAGAAGGTCCAGCATCATTAAGAGTTAGGAAATTATATAAGGATCTAACAGAAAACCTCCTATTCTTTTCCAGTCTCCAGAAGATGATGTCTTCAAAGTTCTGAAGCTCAAAATTATTTACATCTGATTGTATTAAGTCCCAATAATTTTGTAACTCATCAGTAAGCCATCTTCTGAATGTAATTTGGATAAGACCATTTTTAACATCAAAGACCCTAGCTTCTTTTTGCTCACATAGAGTAAACAAGATAGGAGCAATAACAGCCAAAGGCTTATCATACAACCATGCATCAGACCAAAATCTAGTCTTCTTTCCATTACAAATCCTGATACTCCTACCATGGAAGTACAGGTCTTTAACCTTAAGAAGGTCAGACCATACTAGAGAGTCCGTATTTTTGTGAGTTATAGAAAAAATGGTTTTTTATGCAGATATTTAGCCTCAATGATATCTTGCCACAAACCATCTTCGGTTTCAAGTTTCCACCACCACTTGACGAGGAGGCTCACATTCATCTTTTCCAAGTCCTTTATACCTAGCCCTCTTTTTTCTTACTCTTGCAAATTTTAACCCATTTAACCAGATGGTACTTCCTTTTAGTGCCACCACCTTGTAAGAAGAAACTTCTCCTTATCTTATCAATTTTTGCAGAAATGGTTTTGGGAGCTAAGTAAACGGACATTTGATAAATAGGGGAGTTGTTCAAACAAGCACATATAAGAGTAGATCCTCTAGCAATAGACATAGTACCTCCCTTCCACACATCAAGTCTCTTATTGCTCTTATCCACAAGTGGAGCCCAATCACTAAGATGCAATCTGCTAGGACTGACTGGCACCCTAAGATATTTAATAGGAAAGAACCCAACTTGACAGTTGAAGATATTAGCTTAGGTGTTTCTCTAGTTATCATCATCATTTATTATTACTACTTCACTTTTGTTGAAGTTAATTTTTAACCCAGCCATCAACTCATACATGTACAACAGCATTTTCATATTCCTAGCCCCTTCTATATCATGTTTCAAGAAAATGATGGTGTCATCTGCATATTGCAGAATGTCACCCCATTGGAAACAATATGATCAATCAAGCCAATGAATAGACCATTTCTTTGAGCGTTTTCAACCATTTTAGTTAAGTAATCAGCAGCAAAGTTGAAGAGAATTGGAGATAGGGGGTCTCCCTGTCGAACTCCTTTTGTGACTCTTAATGTAAGAACCAACTTTGTCATTCAATTTAACGATGATAGTTCCTCCAAAAACCACCTGAGAGATCCAGTCTCTCCATTTCCTATCAAAGCCTTTCATCTCCATGTACTCAAACAAGAAACCCCAATTCACTTTATCATATGCTTTTTCGAAATCTAATTTCAGAATTACTCTCACCTCTTTCTTTCTTTTTGTCTCATGAATGATCTCATGCAAGCACATAATCCTAGATAGAATATTTCGACCTTTAAGGAAAGCAGTTTGAGCTTTGTTAATAAGCTTATCAGCAAAAGGCTCAACCCTGATAGTAAGCACTTTTGTGATCAGTTTATATAGGGAATTTAGCAAACAAATGGGCCTATACTGTTGTATTCTATTTGCTTTCTTAACTTTGGGGAGTAGGGTTATAATCCCATAGTTCAGTCTGCTAATGTCAACTCTATTTTCATAGAAGTCCTCAAATAATTGTACAATATCCCCCTTAACAATATCACAACAACTCTGAAAAAATTCAATGGAAATTTTGTCAGGACCAGGTGCTTTATTTTTCTCCATTTGGAATAGCGCCGCCTTAATTTTTGACTCAGAAAAAGGCTGGCACAGCAGATTGTTATCTGTCCCAGATAACTTGTATGAGTTGTTCCAAATTGAAGGGTCCATATGAATATTACTTTGTGGCACCGGCCCAAACAGATCTGAATAATATTCTGAAGCGTGTTGGAGAAGATTATCATCTTCCTCAATGCAGACACCGTCCTTTTCAAGAGAAAAAAATTATGTTCTTTCTTTTTCTACCATTTGCACATTTATGGAAATAATCAGTATTAAGGTCCCCTTTGAGTAGCCATGTCTCATGGCTTCTCTCGAACCAATACATTTCTTCCTGCTCAAGCAGTTTAAGGTTCTCACAAATTACACAATGCTTCCTAACAATTTGTTCACTGGAAAGGCAACAATTTTCTTCTAACTCTTCTAGTGTCAAGAGCTCACTCTGAAGCTCTGCTCTCAGCTTTCTAAGTTCTCCTTGAAGATTAATGCCCCAACCCTTAAAGAATTGCTTGAAAAGCTTCAATTTCTGTTGAATTTTATCCAGGGCAGATTTTGCCCTATGAAAGGATCAAGATGCCCAAAAGTGGGGGTTAATTGGCCTAATTCTAAAAAAATTCAATAATTGAGCCCTACACTTAGCCCATTTCACCCCCTTGTGCCTAGAAGTGTTTCTATTATTCTACCGCACAAAAGTTTTGCACCATAGGTTCTAATCTTACTCTAGCATGGCAATTCTAAGAATGTAAAGACATGAATTGAATTGCTCAAATGTAAATGTTCAAAGTAAAGAGAAGGAGAGAAACGCGGCGATATTTTTCTGAGGTATCGGAGAATCGCCACTCCCCACTAGTCCTCGTTGGAGCACCTGCGCAAGGGTGTATCTATCCCTTGATCCGCACAAGGATCAAGTGCTCTCTACGGGCTGATTCTTTGATACTCTATCACGGTGAATTGCCCACAACCGCTCACACCATGACTTGAGTCAGCCACAAGCTCCGATGGATGATCACCAAGTTTCCAATCACCACCGAGCCCAAACAATCATCATTACCATGACCTAACTCAAGTTGCCTCTGTAAAACACTCGTTAGTCACAGTAATCTCATGTCGTCATTAATCACAGAAACCCAACTAGGGGCCTAGATGCTTTTAATCTCCCCTTTTTTGATGATTGATGACAATACAACCTCAAGTATGTATAAGAGATGAGTGAGGTTTTCAACATGCTTGGTTTATATAAGCAATTAACAATAAGAACAAAAGGGGGTTAGGCATGCTTATATGATCCAAGCCAACGCAACGTACTCACAAGATATAAAATACGTATGAGTACACAAAGTAAGGCTCATTTGTATCAGAGTAAAACACCAAAGCAAAGCAAATGAGCATAACAAAGTGACATGACATATATATCAAAGTAGAGAGCACACATGTCATATAAGTTTCACAATCACACATATAACATAATGCATGAGAGTAAACGTGAATGCATGAAGTATCACACATAAAAGATCGAGTCCATCTCACAAGCTCCCCCTGAATCTAACATACTCGCTCCCTCTCCCCCTTTAGCGTCAAGCACCAAAACCTAAGGGTCGAACAGCGGGGTAGAAGTAGATGAGTGGGGCACTGAGGTGCGGTGAGAAATCTAAAACTGAGCTGCATCATCCTCGGACCCTGAACTCTGAGCGGTTAGACCCTCTGTCATTAGAAGTGGAGGTGAAGCGATCTGGGTCTGCTCGGTGGACTCGATAGCTGGGTTGGCCTGTGGTAACACTAAAGCTATGGTAGTAGCCTGACCCTGTGGCTCAAAAGGTGTCACTGTAGGAAGTGGAGCCACAATAGCCGCTATCGTTGTCGCTGAAACCTCAAGGGTGGGAATGACGGTTAGAGGCGGCTCAGACGAAGCAACAGAAGATGGGATCGTCTCAGTAGTCCCTATAACTAGAGCGGCTGTGGTAGTGAAAGGTCCTTGTGTGGTTTTGGTAATTGAGTGACAACCTAGGTGAACTAATTGTGTTTATGTGAGATACACATGTGATTAGTCCACAGGTACATGTGTGTGAGCAACATATGCCATGAAGGTGAAAATAGCTTGGAGATGTTGCAAAGCTCACACATGTGATGATGAAGAAGCTCATTGCACATGAGACATGACATTGAGTCATGTGATCAAGGTGGAGAAGATCAAGACAAGACTTGGATTGATGGACCGGTTGCAAGCGTGAAGGGCAAGTCGGAGGCTTTAGAGCAATGGACCGCATGGCGGTGAAGCTTGAGCAAGACTTAGCGCCGATGGACGAAGGCAATGGTGAAAAGCAAGCGAAGTCAAGATCGATGAACCAATATGATCACATGATGATATGAAGTGGATCATATCATTGTTGATCGTGTTGGTGCATGCGTTGCATCGACATTGGAGGAGATGGAATGGAATGCGTAAGGCAAAGGTATAACCTAGGGCATTTCATTTCACCGGTCATAGGTGTGTAGAGAAGTTGATGACCGGGTTTAGGATAGATGGCCATACTATCAAGAGGGGCAAACTTGTTTTGCATATCGGTCATCTAGTGCCACTCGAGTTATCTAACTTTGCATCATCGCTAGGATTGAGTGGCGTGGCAAGTTGAGTGGCTAATCCTTTGGAAAATGATTATGAAAATGCTAACACACATACACATGATGGTGTACACTTGGTGGTGTTGGCACATTTATAAAGGAGATGAAGTTGGAGTTGATATGGATCAACTCGGCGATGGAACGCAGGCGAGAAGGGTTAGGAACTCCACCGGCAGAGTGTTCGACGGTGCCACCGACGCCCTATACAGAAAAGACAGGGTCTCACAGAGTGGACCGGACACTGGTCACGTTGTGACCGGACGCTGGGGTCCTGCGTCCGGTCAGTGGTGGCAGAGAGCGTGCAGGCGTTGGTCTTCGACCGGACGCTGGTGCCGAAAGTGGCCAGACGCTGGCAGGGTGAGTCTGGTTAGGCTGACGTATGGTGACGTAGGCGATGCAGAGAAGGTGGAGAAGGACTAGACGCTGATGCTGCGTCCGATCGTGATCGACCGGACGCGTCCGATCATGACTGGTACCTTACTAGAAACGACCGGATGCTGTGGTTGTTGCGTCCGGTCACTTTGAGCAGCTGTGTCCGGTCGTCATATGACCATTGAGATCGGGCGTACTGTATTTAAAGCAGGTGACACATGGCTGTCATTGGGCGACCGGACGCTGAGGTCCTGCGTCCGGTCAACATGACCGGAGCGTCCGGTCGGCCTGACTTTTGCCCAGTGAAGGGGTAACGACTCTATTTGTTCATGGGGTTATAAATAGAAGCCATGGTCGGCCTTGGACCGGCAGCTGAGCACACTAGAGCCTTGGTGGCTTGTGTAGTAGTGCTTGGGAGCCCTCCATCTCACACATACTTGATAGTGATCATCCGATTGTGTGAGTGAGCAATTCTAGTGTGATTGCATCGTGAGGTTGCATTGAGTGGTACTAGGTGATCGAGTTGTAAGCCGGTGGTGCTTGTTACTCTTGGAGGTTGCCACCTCCTAGACGGTTTGGTGGTGGTCTTCGTCGAAGCCCGCAAGAAGCTTGTGTGGTGCTCCGGAGAAGAGCTTTGTGAGGGGCATTGTGCTTGCCCCGTGGGAGCCGCGAAGAGCAACTCTAGTAAAGTGTGTCATTGAGCTACCCTCAGTTTTGGGGTAGGTTCTTGCGGCGCCCGACGTGCGGGCTTGGCGGGTGATGCCAATTAGCCACCGAACCACCAAGTGAGCGGTCGACACAACGGGGAGTAGCGTGTTGGCAAGCACGTGAACCTCGGGAGAAAAATCATCGTGTCAACCTTGTTCTTCCCGTTGGTTTGCATCCTCGTTACACAAGCTTGTAATTACTTTCATATACATTGTGCTTGTGTAGTTGCTCTTGTAATTAGTTAGCTTGTGTAGCTTACTAGTTACCTTCTTGCTTGTGTAGCATAGAAGTAGCTCCCTTGCGTGGCTAATTTGGTTTGTGTAACCTTGTTAGTCACTTTGCTTAGTTTATGTAGCTAAGTATTTGCGCTCTCTAATTTAGCATTGGTTGCCTTGTTATTGAGCAATGCTAGTGAGCTTAGTTGGATTTATGCTTTTGCTTACTAACATGTGTAGGTGCTCCCTCATTGCTTGAAATACTAGTGGCATAGATTTGTGTGACCTTGCTCCTAGAATTGGTTAGGTGAGCTCTAGCTAGCCCAGCACCTTTGTTGCTTAATTGGGATCTTTGCAAGGTGCTAGAGAACATAGATAGAGGGGTGTAGTCTTGGCTAGACCGATAGTTTTAATTCCGCACTTGTTTTGGTTAGCCGACGCGATTAAGTTTTAGAAATGACTATTTACCCCCCCCCCTCTAGTCGCCATCTCGACCCTATAGGTAGGAGCAAGGACTCGAAACTCAGGCGGTGTAGGCTGTCCTGTGAGCTCACTGAAAGTAGCACCCAGACTCCTGGAGACAGGGGTGTCCATCACTAGCACTGATGTGGACTAAGTAGGAGTGAAGCCCGTGACTATAGGTGTGAAGTGCTGAGCCTGCTCTGTCCCTGGTGAAGCAAACCACTGAGACACCTGCTCGGTAGGTGAGGCAAACTGTGCAGCCGGCTATCCCTGACTCTAAAGCCCACTAGGCTGTATAGCTACAGTCACTGGGGTAGTAGTAGCAGGCTGACCGAGCTGCAATGTGGGCTGGTGAGGAGCAATCCCAGTAGCCGAAAAGACATGTTGCATGAAACCAAGAAGCTGCTACTGAATGACTAGCTGCTGCTGCTGCATGGCCTGCTACTGCTGCTAGAACAGATCCTGATGTGCCTACACCTGAGTAATGGCAGCTGTTGTCTCCTGTGCCCGACGATCCTGGTCCTACCGCTTGTGCTCAAGTATAGCTAGCAAGGCAGGGTCTGTCTACGACGGCTGTGGCTGTGGTGGAGCTGAGCTAGAGCCACCGGCCTCTCTATCGTGTGCACGTGGTGGCATATGCAGGATGGGCTGGTAGTCCTCATCTGAGCTATCAGTCGGGTCGCTCTCGACCATGTCCTCCTGTTATGCCTCTAGATGCTCTAACTCGGTCTCAGCAATAGCCCTGATGGCCTCATCCTGCTCAGCTGCAGTCTCTAGCACCTCTGGTCTATGGCTCGGCTAGCTAGGAGTCCTCCCACGACTGTGACGTAATAGATGGCTCATGTCATACTGTGGGAACTCTATAGTAGCACCACTCCACTCAGCCACTATCTCTGGGGACATCTATGAAACTGCCTATAAGAGAAGAAATGTGATCCAGTGAGCATATGTCAACTAACGATGGCCTCTAAAACTCTCTACTAAGGTGTCCTCCATCTCTGAGAGCATCACATCCAAAATATCAAATATAGTCTGAGAGATCAAGTGGTGGACTACCCAAAGCTGAATACGTGTCAACCCCTCACGATAGCCACTCCTCGGGAGCAAAGACCTCCTCATGACTGCATCAAGGATACGAGCTGTAGGTGTAAGGTCACGTGGTGTGTGGCTCGATCCCTCTCCAAATGGCTCAGCAAAGCAAGCTCTAACCAAGTCTGTGGGTGGTACTAGTCTGCCATGAGGGCGTCTCGATGGCTCTATCTCTTCGTAACAGATCTCGTGAATCTGAATAGGAGACTCTGGAATCCTCAATATCTCTCTAGCCCTCAAGCTCTGTAGCCTGTAGTCACGGCCTCTAAAGGCAAAGTAAATGTACTTGTGTCTCGGGTCAATCCACAAAGAAGCATAGAGCTCTATGACCCATGACGGAACATACCAACTAGTCCGTCCTAGAAGATCTGCCAAACCTAGCAGGTAGCTGAGGTAGGGATGGATGTGCTCTTCTACAACTACAACTATAGCCTCTAAGGAGCATACTCTCTGAGATCTGAATGCCACACCACTGTTGAGGTAGGCATTATAGAAGTCCTCCTGCAACACTGTGTAGAACTGCTCTGAAGCACACTCATCTCACCTCAGCAGAAACCACTGCTCAAACTCCACAAAATGGAGCTGCTGCACCCGTCTGGTTGTGGCTGCCCGCAAGTCCAAGTGTACCACTAGAGGCGGACCCTATGGTCTGGGAGGTGGACGAGAACCACGTCTCTATGTCTTAGGCCTCGATGACACATAGGTGTGAGTACGACTGGAACATCAAAGTCGTGGCTACTTTGCCTGCTCTGTCTGCTCTGCTTGCTCTGGGTGCTCTGCTTGCTCCTGGTGTTGCTCGGTCTCCTCCTGAGGCTTAATCTCCTCCACCCGAGCACCCTCTGGTGCACCCTTTAGAGATACACGCCAACCTCCAAGCATGATAGTACCACGTGAACTACCAAGACTGGCCTCAAACTGCTCGACTATGGTCCTCTGAGCTGGTGACAATTGATCACCAATGCGAATACCACTGCCTCGCCACCTCTATCGGCATGCTCTGCAGTGGCAGCCACTACTGCTACTCTCTTAGCCTCTATGTCACCTCTCTTGCGCTTTTTCTTTGAAGTGGTCTTCTTTGGTCCCTTTCCCTTTTTCTGCTCTGTTAGGCGAGGCGGACGCCTCTCATCATCACCGGGGCCACCCTCGACATTCTTCCAATGAGCCATAACTAACACTGCAAAGAACTCAATTGACTAGCAACGGACGACTGCCACTGACAAAGGACAACTGTCACTGACTCCCCCTAGCACTGAGAATCATTGCCCAACTAACACTTGCTGAGGCTTGACCTCAATCCTTACTCGCGAGCTTAGCCCCGAGTTTATCTGTCACTGCTCAACTATCACTGCCTCACTGCCCAACTCGCTGCACAAGATAGAATAGAAAGTATACATAAGCAACATTATATTCTAGAGGTAAGCAAGGTCCTATTGAAGCAAGCAATTGGATAAGAAAGGAATGAGTAATGGCCTGCTACCTAAGGAAGAAAGAAGGAAAACTTATGAAAAGGTAAGTCACTGACGGTGTAGGGGCACCAACGATATCACAGCAAGGAGTCAAGAGATCGAGCACTGTCGGCCAAAGAGATTGTCGATGTGCAGCACTGGAAGCTGAGAAGGGGCGTGCGCGGTTGCCGAAGTCAAGAAAAATGACAACGAGGTCGGTGGAAGAGCCTTCGATGGTGGAGGAGACGGGCACGACTAGCGTGGGCGCGGTGAGGGAGGTGCGGCGGCCAGAGAGGGCATGGTGTGCGAGAGTGGTGGCGCAATGCACGGCAAGAGAGGTGCGGGCGTGGCGAGGGAGGCGCAGCACGGCGACCGATGAGTGGCGCGGTGGCTGGAGAGGCACAACGGCGATAGCGGTTAGGGTTAGAGCAGCGGTGTGGTGACGTACGGAGAGAGAAGGATGGGCACGGTCAAGAGGAAAGGAAGAGGGTGGGTCCCCACGCATCTATAGGATTTTGAAATAGATCTCACGAACACAGTTGCGACCGGACGCGTAGATGCAAATGACCTGACGTTGCTCCTCCAGAGTCCGATCACAAACAGAGAGCTCCATAATGCCTCAGATAGCGACCGTACGCGTTCATGGCACTATGACCAGATGCAGAGCTGAGTCCGGTCAATCCTGTGTTCCATCTCACATTGACCGGAGGCGAATTTCAGCTTGTCACCGGACGCGCGTGAAACACTATTGATCATCTGGTCCCACTTCAGTTACTATATCTCCTCCTAATGTACTGACCGAACGCTGCAATGGGTGTGTCAGGTCCCTACGTCTGGTCCCTCTTCAGCTGCGTTTACTCCTCCTTTCTTCGCGATGCTTTCTCCCAATCAAGTCCCAACTTCAATAAGACCCAAATAAACACCAATTGGGACAGATATGAGAGACCTCTCTCAGACCCTCAAGATTTTCAAAATAATTTGCCTTCGACTATAATTCTTTTTAGGAAAATAGACAACAAACGGGCGAGGAGCAACGTGTGGCCACACAATAATAGATTGGTAACCAATAGGAGCTTCAAATGCTCTCCCTATTTGTGCACGAATGCAAATGGATGCTCAAAAGACAACCGAAAAGAAATGACAAAGCAACATACATGTGCCATCCAATATGAGAAAGATAAGGCTAGTTGCTTGCCAAGTTTGATTCAGGTTAAGCTTTTTCACACTTTTCGGCTATTATCTTAACCATGTTAGATAAGCCCTAAGTGCATTACTAAAAATTAAACATGTTTTATATTACAATGCAATGCAAGGGACAACACAAGCCCATTTTTAGTGAAGTTACTTAGGTCAAGCACATTGAGCTCATTCCTTAACCGACAAAACGTAGCCCCATCTAGTGGTTTTGTGAAGACATCTGTCAATTGATCATCGGTCCTTACACCTTCTAGTGATATATTATTTTTAGCAACACGATCTCTAAGAAAGTGATGACAGATATCTATGTGCTTGGTGCGAGAGTGTTGAACTATGTTATTAGCAAGTTTTACAGTGCTTTCATTGTCACACAAAAGAGGTACCTTTTCTAGAACTATACCATAGTCTAGAAGAGTTTGCTTCATGTAAAGGATTTGTGCACAACAAGCACCCACGGTAATGTACTCCGCCTTGGTGGTGGACAAGGCCACACTATTTTGCTTCTTGGAGGTCCAAGACACTAGTGATCTACCAAGCAAATGGCACCCTCTGGATGTGCTTTTTCTATCAATTTTGCAACCGGCATAATCCGAATCAGAATAGCCAACTAGTTGAAATCTAGCTCCTTTGGTATACCAAAGACCAATGCTTGATGTGTGCTTAAGGTACCTAAGGATTCTTTTAACGGCAACTATATGAGCCTTCTTAGGATTAGCATGAAATCTAGCACGCACTAAACATGATGTCGGGCCTAGATGCGGTCAAATATAACAAGCTACCAATTATTGAACAT
Source organism: Miscanthus lutarioriparius (assembly GCA_904845875.1). Lineage (NCBI taxonomy): Eukaryota > Viridiplantae > Streptophyta > Magnoliopsida > Poales > Poaceae > Miscanthus > Miscanthus lutarioriparius. The sequence continues at coordinate 73,176,796 of CAJGYO010000019.1, read as the reverse complement.
TAGAGAGTTTGATCAACCGATTTATCTCCCTCGTCTAGGTCGAGATGTCCATTAGATGGCATTGATGTCTTGATTGGCTTACATTCATCCATTTTAAACCTCTTGAGAAGATCCTTGGTATATTTTTCTTGAGAGATAAAAATCCCTTGTATCATTTGCTTGACTTGAAAACCAAGAAAGAATATAAGCTCTCCAATCATAGACATCTCGAACTCCTTCGACATCAATTCATCAAACTCTTTGCAATAGTTTTTATTTGATGAGCCAAATATGATATCATCAATATATACTTCATAAATGAAGATCTCTCCATCAAGCTTCTTGGTGAATAACGTGGTGTCGACCTTCCTAATGGTGAAGCCCTTCTCAATGAGAAAGTACTGAAGGCGCTCATACCAAGCTCTTGGGGCTTGCTTTAGCCCATATAGCGCCTTAGACAACCTATAAACATGATTAGGATATCTAGGGTCTTCGAACCCATGAGGTTGATCAACATAGACTAGTTCATTTATGAAGCCATTTAAAAATACACTTTTAACATCCATTTGATATAATTTCATTTCAAGATGAGATGCATAGGCAAGAAGGATACGAATGGCTTCAAGTCTTGCAACCAGTGCAAAGGTCTCTCCAAAATCCAATGCTTCAACTTGAGAGAACCCCTTTGCAACTAGCCTTGCCTTGTTCCACACAACGATGCCCTAATCATCTTGCTTGTTGTGGAACACCCACTTTGTTTCAATGACTCTTTGCATCTTGTGGTCGCTCTTCAAGTGTCCAAACTTTATTGCGGGTGAAGTTATTCAATTCTTCATGCACGACATTTATTCAATCTGGATCTTAAAGAGCTTCTTCTATATTCTTAGGCTTAATGCAAGAAACAAATGAGTGATGTTTAATAAATGAAGCAAGTTTTTTAGAATGAGTCATTACACCCTTTGAAGGACTCCCTATGATGAGGTCTTATAGATGTGCTTGAAGTATAGGAGAGTTTCTTCTATCAACCACTTGAGGAGGAGGTTGTGGAGCATCAACATCTTGAGCTTGTGCCACCATGTGGTCACGAGAGACATGAGTATCTTCATTTTCTACTCTCCCATCTTTATCATCATTTTGTGGCACATTTGATGAAGAGGGTGGATCAATCACTTGAACATCATCTTTATCATCTTTGGGCTTGATGTCTCCAACCGGAATGTTCTTCATGGCCTCCCTCAATGGTTCATCACTTATATCATCAAGACTCTCATGTGCTCCTTGGGAGCCTTAGATTCATCAAATTCCACATCATATGTTTTTTCAACCAAGCCAGTGGCATGATTAAATACTCGATATACTTTGAACTTTGATGAGTAACCAACAAAAAAACCAATATCACAACGTCTTTGGAACTTCTCTAGATGTTGCTGCTTCTAGTAGATATAGCATTTGCAACTAAACACCCGGAAGAATAAGACGCCTGTCTTCTTCTCATTGAGCAACTCATAAGGAGTCTTGCCAAAAAAACTTTTGAAGAAATAGACAATTGGATATCTATCATGCGGTGTTGATGGCTTCTGCCCATAGATCTTGAGGTGTATTGTACTCATCAAGCATTGTTCTTGCAACGGTGATTAGTGTCCGGTTCTTTCTCTCTACTACACTATTTTGTTGAGGAGTGTAGGTTGCGGAGACCTCATGCTTGATCCCAACTTTATCACAATATTCTTCAATATTTGTGTTGTCGAATTCTTTTCCATTGTCATTTTTATCTTTTTGAGGTTCACTTCAAATTCATTTTGTGCTCTCTTGGCAAACTTCTTGAAACATGTGGCCACTTTGGTCTTGTCATGAAAGAATAACACCCAAGTGTATCTAGAGTAGTCATCAACTATCATAAGATAATAGAGGTTGCCTCCCAAACTCTTCTAAGTTGTAGGTCCAAATAGATCCATGTGGAGAAGCTCTAACACTCTTATTGTTGACATATAAGCTTTGGTTGGATGAGTGTTTTCAACTTGCTTGTCGGCTTGACATGCACTACAAAGCTTGTCATTCTTAAATTTTACATCCTTCAAACCTCTCACCAATTCATTTTTCACTAACTTCTTGAGTGAACTCATCCCAACATGTGCAAGTCTTCTATGCCAAAGCCACCCAAGTGATGTTTTGGTGAATAAGCATGTCTTCAAGTTTGCATCTTCAGATATGAAGTACACTAGATATAGGTTGTTGTATCTAAAGCCCTTAAATATAACTTGATCATCATCTTTCTTTGACACAACCACTTCCTTCTCAATGAATAAACATTAAAAGCCAAGATCATACAATTGACCAACGGATAGCAAGTTGAAGCTCAATGAAGCAACATATAACACATTTTATATTGAGTGATCATTTGATATCGCAACTTTTCCCAATCCTTGTACTTTGCCCTTTGAATTGTCACCAAATGTAATCCTTTCTTGACCATTTACTTCTTCATCTAGTGAGATGAACATACGTGGATCACCGGACATATGTTGAGTACAACCACTATCAATAACCCAATGACTTCTACCGGTCTTGTAGTTTACCTATACACACAAGAGATCAAGCTTGTTGTTTAGGAACCCAAACTTGATAAGGGCCCTTGACTTTCTCAACTAGTGACTTAGCAACTCAAATTTGCTTAGGCCTATTCTTGTTGGGTGGACCTAAGAATATGACTTTCATCTTTCCACTAGAATCTTTTCTAAGCATGTAGTGAGCATTGAAGGCAAAGGGTCTAGCATGCTTGGGCAAGGGTTGTGGTGGTGGAGTTTCACACTCATGAGCAAAGTGATCTTTTTGTCCACACTCAAAGCATCTCTTTGACTTAGGCTTCGACTTGTATTGTTGTTGATGTTGAGCTTGAACTTTCTTCTCTTGATTTGTCAAAAATCCAATATCACTTCTATCCATCTTCATCACGGTATTCATAAGTAGCTCACTTTAGAGATATTGGCCTCTTGTGAACTTATTCAAACCGGTCTTGAGATGTTCTTTCTCCAACTTGAGTTTTTTGTTTTCTTCTCTAAGTTCATCATGATTCTTCTCCATCTTGAGTCTCCTGTTCTCTTCTCTAAGCATCTCATTCTCAAGAGCCATATCATGATCATCGTCAAGATTCTCTATCACAATTGTGTTTGTGGTCGATGGTTCTTCAAGATCCTTCTTGAGCTTTTCATTTTCATTCTTGAGCTTGACATAATCATCATAGTTATCGAACTCAACCACATTCTTGCCTTTGCTACTAGAACCTTGCTCAATGCTCTCAACAATCAAGTCATCACATGATGTAGCTATATCAATCTTAACAACATTCTTAGTAGCATCATGCGGCTCATTTGATAATAACTTATGAGAAAGAATAAGATTGTCATGGTTAATCTTGAGATTGGTGTACTCTTCTTTTAGCAAGTTATAACTAGTGGTGAGCTCATTGTGTATCTCCTTAAGTTTATCATGTTTTTCTCTAAGCTTCTTTTTAGAGGTTTTGAGCTCCTTGAGTTTGGATGACACAATTTTATTTTCTTCTAACTTCTCTTTTGAGCAATTTTTTTATCTCCTTGAGGTCCACACAATTTTATGTCATACTTTGCTAAGAGTGAGTCGTTTACAAGTTCTAACTTCTCATTTTTTGCTCTTGTCTTTCTAATAATTTTAGTGTATTGGTTTAGCAATTTGACAAGATCATCATAAGAAGGTGACTCAAATTCTTCATCACTATCACTACCATTCTCATCATCACTAGCATTGTGATCACCACTATTATCATCATCATTTTATACCTTTCATTCACCGTTGGCCATGAAGCATAGATATGCAGAGGATGATGAGGGCGATATCGGTGGAGATAGTGTGAAACAAATCACAAGGGCGGCCACCTTCTCCTTCTCATTTTTACTTTCATTATCGGATGAGCCACTTGATGATTTGATGTACATGAGCCAATCACCAACAATATAGGCCTTGCCATTTTTCTTCTTGTGAAATTCCTTTTTCTTGCCATCCTTCTTTTTGTATGACTTGTTCTTCTTCTCATCATCATCATCACTTGAGTCATCTTTCTTGCTCTTGTACTTGTCTTTCTTGGGTTTGGAGCATTGATGAGTTAGATGACCAAGATCTCCACAATTGTAGCAATCCATTTTGGAGATATGATTCCTTTTACTACTAGTGAAAATTTTCTTCTTCTTGCCATCAAACTTGATACCATTCTTGTTTACCTTCTTGAGCATCTTGGCGGTTCTTCTAACCATGTGAGCAAGGCTTGCATAATCAATTTCATCATCACTTGAGCTATCATGATCCACTCTTGCTTTGCCCCTCTTCTCTTGGCTAGCCTTGAATGTCAAATCTTTCTTCTTGGTAGAAAAAGAGCCATCTTGTGGAGTGATGTGCATGTATATCTCATGTGCATTGATCTTCCCCAATATTTGAGTTGGCGTAGCGGTAGAAGATCACCTTGATGAAGCACCGTCACAATATGCCCATACTTGTCAATGAGGAGGACACTCAAGATCTTTCTCACAATATCGGATGGTTGCATTTGAGTGAGTCCAAGCTCATTGACCTCCTTTATAAGAACATTCAAGCGTGAATACATTTCATTAACACTTTCACTAGGAAGCATTTCAAATGAGTTAAGCTTCTTCATCACAAGGTGATAGTGTTTCTCACGCTTACTCTTGGTTCTCTTATGGAGCACACAAATGTCCGACCATAGTAAATGGGTGTCTTTGTGGTTCCGCACACGGTTAAAGACATCCTTGCAAAGGCCTCTAAAAGGATGTTTTTAGCCTTTGCATTCCACTTCTCGTAGTGAACCTCATCACCTTGAAGGTTGGCGGGATCCTTAGGTTTTGGGAAGCCTTGTGAGGCGGCTCTAAGCACTCCAACATCTAAAGCCTCTAGATACACCTCCATGCGAATTTTCTAATAAGGAAAATCATCTCCCTCAAAGACGGGAGGGGGTCCATCCCCGTGGGATATTTTGCTCTAGGCGGTTATGCCTAATTTAAGTAGCACGAGGCTTTGATACCAATTGAAAGGATAAAGATGCCTAAGAGGTGGGTGAATTGGACTAATTCTAAATTTCTTTCAATAATTAAGCCCTACACTTAGCCCATTTCATCATCTGTGCCTAGAAGTGTTTCTATTGTTCTACCACACAAAAGTTTTACACCCTAGCTTCCAATCTTACTTTAGCATGGTAATTCTAAGAATGTAAAGACATAAATTGAATTGCTCAAATGTAAATGTTCAAAGTAAAGAAAAGGAGAGAAATGCGGCGATGTTTTTATAAGGTATCGAAGAGTCGCCACTCCCCACTAGTCCTCGTTAGAGCACCCACGTAAGGGTGTAGCTCCCCCTTGATCCGCGTAAGGATCAAGTGCTCTCTACGGACTGATTCTTTGACACCCCGTCACGGTGAATCGCCCACAACCACTCACACCATGCCTCGATGGCCCCCTCATGATTCATCTTCACCAGGACCGTGGGAGCCGGCTCGGCTCTCACGGTGGTCGCGTAGGATCTTGCCGACGAGCCTCTCCAAATATGACCAACAAATTTTCTCAAAGTAGGTTTCACCGTGTGAGGATTAGGGTTGGGGATAGAGGACGAAGTGGATCTGAAGCTGGCTGTTGAGACCATGGGGAAAGGTGGGGAAGAGGGTTTGCGGTGATCCGACTTGGAGTCATTTTGAGTCGAATATGGGTAAATCTCCTGCGTCCTGCTACCCGATGGATTAAGGGTAGGGTACGGATATCCCCGTTACCCATAATCCCATCTCCTTCCTTGCGCCCTTCGCCCCTTCCGTCCGCGAACACTGCGGCGACTGCTTGCGCCCTTCCGTCCGCGGACACCGCGGCAGCTTCTAGCACCAGCAGTAGGTGGAAGGTGGCCCGGCCGTGGAGCGGGCTGGAGGTTCGTCGGCGGCGCCGCGGCGAATACCGCGTCAGCTAGCAGCATGCGCTCCTCGTCTCCTGGCCGGCGTTGTCGCCGCTTCCCCCACACTTCCGTCCGTCCTCTGCGGCTGCAAGGAAGACTCCTCCCGGCACGCCGGCATGGGCCTCACTCTGCGTATTGATTTTGGTTTCACTTGATTCAAGCACGCGAATGTAAACAGTCGAAGCGCATGTTCCTGGTTTAGATGTATCAGGTTATTACCCAATGGGTATGGGGAATTACGGGGAGGATAAGAATGGATAATTTCACAAATTAATTTGGGGATGGGTAAGCCCGGGTATGTCCATACCCTCCCCAACGACAGGTTTACTTTTTCCCAATCAAATCGATGGTGCGGTGCAGACTGCAGGGACGGTGCGGTGCGGCAGCAGTGCGGTGCAGACTGCAGGGACGGTGCGGTGCGGTTGCAGAAGCGAGCAGCGGTGGTGGCCCGCGCGCGATGCCGTCCATCAGTCCGCCATGCACAGCGCCAGCACGGCGTACGTAGCGACGGCCGAGGGGGCCGGCCGGCAGCGCGGCCTAATTCCACGTGATCGAGGAGGATCTCGATCATCTCGCATCGATCGGAACCTGGCGGCCGGCCACAGGCCACTCTCCCACGCGCTGGCCGGCCGGCCGGCCGGCCTGCCGCGTCGGTGTACGTACGTGCAGGCACTAGTGCAGGCAGGTCAAAAGGTTGCTACGGCCGCCAGCGAGTGACACGGCCGAACCCGGCTGCGCGCCATCCGGCCCATGCAACCAGCCTGTCCGAACAGCGAGAGAGATGGAGGAGCGCGTGGCACGTTCTCCGCCATGTCGGTGCCTGCCTGCCTGCACCGGCCATGAGAGCGCACTTGCACAGCACCATGCCGCCGCATCGTCAGTGTCTGCTCGCCTTCCACTAGCTACTAGGCCTTTTCGGCGGCCGGACGGACGGGCCGGGCGCTTCTGGATATGCGGCGGATAACAAGAGTCAAAGGCAGGCAGGTTCAGTTCCCGGGCGATATGTAGCGCGTATGACACCAGCAAGGAAGGCAGGCAGGAACCCGTGGGTTAATGCTAATTACATGCGGAAATAGTATAATAATGATGCTACGACTAATGGGAGGATGAGCGGGTTATATAGCGCGTACGTGAGCACATGCACCGAGCGAATGGAGGCGTGTGGCAGCGTCGCCGCGGGACTGTGGACTGGACTGGGACGTGCCATCTCGGTGGTGGTCGTTCCGGCCGGCCGGCCCCGTCTGCGCCGCGTGCAAATTAAAGTGGCATGTTCCGCTCACCTGGTTGGCTCGCCGAGACGCCGCCGCCGTCGCCGTCGCCGACGTAGGAGAGCCTCATGCGCGTTGCTCCCTGAGCGCTTTCCCTGGGCACAAAGATCACTAGTATAGACTGACAGGCAGGCTAGTACACAAAATTGACTAAAACCGGCCGTCCTTTACAATTATTCCTCGTTGATATACGTACAATTACCATCAGAGCCGGCGTACGCGCCAGCTATTAGCTGCATCCACGCGTGCGTGCACACCTAAAATGCATGGTCGTTTGGAGCTAGCGTTTTGCAACAAGTTAACAAATTCAGGATCCTTGATGTTTTGGACGACGTACTGATGTCGACTTATCAGAACCTGACGTTGCTGATGACGTCATCGATCACCTGTGTGGTGCTCACGTGGCCCCTCATCGTGCATGGAGTTCACAGTTCTGTGTCATCATCCAACAGCATGCAAGTTCTTCACCAACGGTTTTAGATGAGTTCTGTGAGACGCTCCAACAGTGTCCTACTCATCATCGTACCTTCTGTTGCTCAGCAGCTGCTGTAATGTCGTATAGGCGATCGATCTTACGTACTCTGGTTTCACTGATGGGATAGATGTGAACGAGTAATATATATACTGTAATAACGAGTTACAAAAAGAAAAGAAAAAGAAAACAAAACACCCCTAGTAGTCTGAAGAAATGCTCCCCCCGGCCCATTTCAGTTGAGACCAGGGCATACAACATGGAGATTTCTACCGCGATTCTCCACGATCATGCATGGCCAAAGTAGCTAGTAGAGCATCAGGTAGCAGCCATGTGGTCCAGGCCGCAGCTACACTCTGTGGGTTTGGCTACAAACGCCGGAACACAGCTTAGCATATCTCCAATTGCCCCGACACTGCACACCGAGAGAGATCTGAATTCTGATGGAGTGTGCATGGACCAAATTAAGCAGCTGGCCGGACTGGACAATGCCCGTCGTCATCAGATACCTGGCATTGTTACATCACACATATGTACCAAGTCTCTTTATGTTACGTATAAAGCAGGCAGGCAGCAGGAAGCAGCTGCGCTCCGCATATGCTGAAGCGGCGTGTCGACAAAGGCGTCGTGCGCGGGAGGTGGATGCAAACGGCGCGTTCGGTCGGTGAACAACCACGGGTCGGTGCCTCGCTCAATCGGTGGGTGCATCATCAATGGCGTTGGCAATTGGCTTGCATTGCATGCATATCATATCGCCGTCGGCGCCGGGGATCTCTAGCTCCCTCCTGTGCCCTTCCTTTCCTTCCCCGGCCGGCCAGCCAGCATGCTGATCCGTCAAGTCCAAGTGTGCAACGCAAGCCGGCCGCCGATCGAGGCGAGCGGATATTCGCGGCATAATCCCCGGCGCACTTGCTCCGACATTGCATCATGCACCATCGTCGTCCCTCCGACGATTGACCCCTCCTCCTCTTTCTTTCCCGTCCGTTTCGTCCCCGCTGCCTTTGCCTTTTCTTTTGCCGCTTGGTCTCGCCGTTCAGTCAGTCACTCTGGCCGATCCACCACGAGCCATCCACTCCATGACGATGACCTGCTAGGCTGCTACGTACATTAATAAATAAATAAACTAGCATTATTTAGCAACGCTAAACTAGCTTCTCCTTCGTCTCGCCTCTATATATGCTTTGACTGCCATTATATATACTATATGTTGCAACAAGAAGAATAATCCAGTTTGCCTTTTGACGACCTCTGTTACACAGCAATATATATAATGAAGTGGTGGTAAAAGATGGTGATTAATTAACTCTGCTAATGGCCGTTGGTTTATTTCTCCTGCGAGTAGTCGTAGTATGAACGCATGCGTGACAACATCACTCTCGATGGATGGGATCAACTGGTGGTACTGCTCTGTTGCGATTACCACCTGGTTGACTGATCATCTAGTTATTAATAAGCGTGTTCCAGACGATAACAACAAAGTGCATGTGGCTACCTAGGCCCAGCAGGGGCTGCACACTTTTGTGACGTGTCGCTGCCTCCTCAGTGGGTAAAGCACTTGCCTAGCTAGCACATATAGCTGCACAACTCTCTCGTGCTTCTCCCACTGCGAAAGAGATCGGTCGATATGATCCGCCCTGCCCTGATAATGCAGGTCGTTTTTGGATGTCGTGTTGCTAATGGCTGCAGGCTCTGCAGTCGATCTGCATGCCCTGGATGGTGGACGACCCATACAGCTAGCCGTTCTACCTATTTTGGAGGCACTGTGTTGGGACACGGTTATGAGTCACGGAGACCGCAACAGCAATAAAAGCTAACGATTAACAAATTTTATAAGTGATGTGCAGCAAGAGAAGATGAAAGCCTCCGCTCGATCGGCCCATCAGGGAGAAGGACCAGAGGATGCGGCGAAGGCACCCGAATGCGGTCCAAGGCGGAGGCTCCGACGCCCTGAGCAGAGGCTCCGGCGACCGGAGCGAAGGCGCCCGGATGCAGCCAACGGCGAAGGCTCGGGCGGCACCTACGAAGGCTACGGAGAGTCGGCGTGCAGGTACGGGCGAAGGTCGCCCCGGACGAAGGCCTCGAGAGTCGAGGGACTTTTTGAAGGACGGCGGTGCGTTGGCCCATGAGCAGAGACGACTCACAGTTTATGCGCCCATCAAGCAAAGGTGGTTGAAGAAGAAGGCACCCAAATTACCCTTAGCAGTTTGTATTAGTATAGGAATATTCCAAGGATGTACCATAGCCGTCATGGGGTAAAATTGTAAAAGAGTAGCCTTAGCAAGCAACGCCCTATAAAAGGGGAACATAGACTCTGTACAAGGGGGGAGGTAGTTGAATGCATTTATGAAACCCTAGTTTGGTCTGGACCCACTTTCCACCTGACACACCTTCGCCGAGGCACCTTTCCGGACGAAGGCTTCGGCTGCCTCCTTCTAGTCCCACCTACTGGAAACCACCGTTTTTCAACATTGGCGTCCACCGCATGTTGGCCAAGCAAGACCCACGATGGCAAGAAAGAGAGCAGCCTCCACTAGGGTTCCCGCAGAGCCCTCAACGAGAGGACGACTCAGGCGTAGTGCCCGTAGCACTTCTGCTATAGCCCCAGAAGATCAAGTTGGAGAAGAACCCACGGTCGAAGACCAGACCTCCGACATCTGAGGCAGCAAAAGCCCAAGTCCCACTCCAGAACAAGAGCTTAAATAAATATGCCCAGTTGCAGAGCATGCAACAAGAAAGGGATAAGGTCGCAGCAACCTTCGTCGACAATCAACGGGTAGCCCAAGCATCAGCTCAGGCAGCGGAGATCAGGCAGCAGCTAGTCGTCTTACAGGCCGAAATACAAAGTATGCAACCTTCACAATCCAACTTCAACATGTCCAACCAACTCCACTCAGCAAACCAAAGCCAACCCAATCCCCCGCCACGTTCCATAGCACAATCAGCCTTCGGCACATCCTACACTTCACCACAAACCCACAGAACCATCGATTCCAAATCACCACTATCCGAAGGCATCCAGAGCTCACCCTGGCCCCCCTCCTACAAACCCATCACGTTGCCCAAATTCAATGGAAGATCAGATCCATGGCAATTCATCATGAGCTTTGAGGTAGCAATAGCTTCCGCTGGTGGAAATGAAGTGGTGCTAGCCAAGTCCTTCGTCATCGCAGCTGAAGGCGATGCGCTAGCCTGGTATTCAATGCTAAGGCCAAGTTCTGTCTATTCATGGAAAGACCTTCGCGACAAGATCTTAGCAAATTTCAAGGGGTTCACAAGTGAATCCTTGACTTCCATGGATTTGTTTCAATGCAAGCAGAATCAAGGAGAAGCCCTAAAGGACTACTTCTAGAAATTCATGCAAATGAAGGCAAAAGCACCCAATGTCCCAGATGATGTCCCTATCGAAGCAGCAATCAAAGGCCTTCGCATAGGTCCATTCGTAGCTCACCTAGCGAGGGAAAAGCCTCGGACTATCGAAGACCTTTATAATGAATTTGAGAAGTATTACAGATCTGACAATGACCTCCGCAGAAGACTAGAAGAACAAAACCAAAGCAAGCAGTTCTAGGGCAACAGCAGAAATACCCAGAAGGGCAACAGAAGCCAAGGTCATCCGTAGCCACAGCAAGCACAAAACCAGCAAGTCTTCAACATAGAATAGCGAGGAAATAGCCAGCAGGGGCAGCAACCGGCGAAGGCAAGCCCAAACGACACGTCCCAAAAACAACCTGAAGACAAGGGAAATAGACAAGGTAGGAACTAGAGCAGAAACCAAAATCAAAGGCAACAAAGGTAGTATTGTTTCTTTCATAGAGAAAACAAAGGGCACACAACCAAGGACTGCCCAGACGTCAAGGAGACCCAAGAAAGGATCAAAAGCAGAGCAAATCCGCCACCTCCGCCACAACAACTCACGAGAGAGGTGAACAATACTTTCATAGCATATCAGCAGCAATACTGCCCAATTTACCCAAGCCTAAAATCCACTCAAATTCACCCGTCCACTTTAGCCAAACTTCCTACCCGCATGGAGACCAAGTACTCAGCAGCAAGGGCTATCTAACAACTAACGGGCGGAGGCCAACCTCACTTACATAAACCCGAGGCCCCCGCACATAACATTCATTGAGACCAACCAGCCATCCCAAATACATAATGACAGCTAGAGGCATTGCCTCCACCTCCAACAACACAGCTTGCAACACCTAAAAACGAACCTAACCCAGAGAACCAACTCAACCCTCACACATAGCTTTCAACCATTGGCATGATACTGCCTATAGCCGGGGGCTCCTTGATGGAGTTCCAGACTAAAAAGCAGAAGAAGGATCACCTTAGGTTGGTCAACAACATAGCAGTTCAAGGCCCAGTGCGTTACACAGATTGGTTGAAGACGCCAATCACCTTTTTAGAACAAGATTTGCAGCTAGAGAACTACCCTCATATCGACACCATGGTAATCAAGGCCAACATTGCAGGATAGGAAATCAATAGGGTTCTCATAGATTCTAGAAGTTCTGCAGATATTATCTTTGTAAATGTCTTCGACCAGATGAAGCTAAGCAGGAGTCAGTTGCAGCCTTTGGACTCACCACTAATTGGTTTTGGAGGGAAAAGGGTAGATGCATTAGGAAAAATATCCCTCCTAGTCTCCTTCGGAGGTCAAAAAAACACAAGAACATAATATGTAACCTTTGACGTAGTAGGTCTCTACTACCCCTACAACGCCATCTTCGGAAGAGGGTTCGCAAACAAATTCAATGCAGCCATTCATATGGGTTATCTTGTATGAAAATGATGGCCTTGCACATAATCATCACAGTTCATGGCTGCCAGAAGGAAGCAAGAAATATAGAAAGAGACATCTACAAGTCGCAGCGCAACATCAACTCCGTCGAAGCAGCTAGAACTAATTCAACGGAGCCTCCGGACATGCCAAAGGGAAAAACATATCTCAAGAATCAGGAAGAAACAAAGACAGTCCCATTGGAAGAAACAGTCCTAGACAGGAAGGTCACTATCGGAGGCAACCTGTCAAAAGAAGAGGAAGCAGAGCTCATAAAAACCTTAGCCAAAAACAAAGACGTCTTTGCCTGGTCAGCCTCCGACCTGAAAGGGGTCAGCAGGGACATTATACAACACTCCCTTGAGATCAACCCCAGAATAAAACCAAAAAAGCAGCGACAAAGGAAAAAATCGGAGGAGAGAATTTTAGCAGCAAAAGCCAAAGTTCAAAGGTTGTTAAATGCAAACATCATCAGAGAGGTCAAGTACTCAGAATGGCTGGCGAATGTAGTACTGGTGCCAAAGAAAAATGGAAAGACGAGAATGTGCATAGACTTCATAGATCTAAACAAAGCATGTAAGAAAGATCCATTTCCAATACCAAGAATAGACACCTCCATTGACAAGGCAGCAGGATGCAAGCATTTCTCTCCTGGATTGCTTCTCAGGATATCACCAGATCTAGCTCAAAAAAGAAGATGAGGAGAAGATAAGTTTCACTACCCCTTCGGAACTTATTGTTACACAAGAATACCCAAAGGATTGAAAAACGCTGGATCAACCTTCGCCATATTGACAAAGGCAGTCCTCGGCCCCCAGCTGTAGAAAAATATCATAGCTTATGTTGATGATATTGTGGTGATGAGTAAGGATGAGGGAGACCACATAGTAGATTTAAAGGAAACCTTCACCAATTTAAGAGAGGACGGGTAAAACTCAACCCAAAAAAATGTATCTTCAGCGTAAGCAGAGGTAAAATGTTTGGGTATATCATAGGACCCGAAGGCATAAGAGCCAACCCAGACAAAACAAAGGCCATAATTTCAATGGTGGAACCATAAACCAAAAAGGAAGTTCAAAAACTCACTGAAGAATAGCAGCGCTGAACAGATTCATCTCAAAGTCAGCAGAACACAGCCTCCCATTCTTCAAAGCTTTAAGAGGCGGAGATAAAGTGGAATGGGGGCCAGAACTATCAAAAGCCTTTCGGCAACTCAAAAATTATTTGGCTATCAAACTCATGGTAATAGTGCCGGATCCGGAGGCACCATTGTTGTTATATGTTGCAGCCTCCGACCATGCAGTCAGTGGGGTGCTTGTCCAAGAGAAAGAAGAGTTGAAGGTCATTCAGTAGCCAGTCTACTACATCTTAGAAGCCCTATCAGGAGTAAAGTTGAACTATACAGAGATAGAAAAAATAGCATATGCGGTGTTGATCTCCTCAAAGAAATTGAAGCACTATTTCCAAGCACATGAAATTACAGTACCATCTTCGCAACCGTTAGGGGACATACTCTATAACAAAGAAGCCTCCGGAAGAATAGGGAAATGGGCAACAGTTGCACGTTTTAATAACTCTTGGTGGTTGGCCGGTGTTTATTGCTTGGATATGTTTTCAAGTTGGGATTTCCCTATACCTGGCATATCTTTTGGCCTTCACTGCTATTGTACTTTAGCTATTAATTTTGGCAGTTAACTGAAGCTTGTTCACGATAAGCCTCTCTCTGATGCCTACGTCAAAGGTAGGTCTTTGTCGGGTTAGCTTTGGCCTTTTTGGACATTTTGATAAATCCTTGAAGCCTGAATATGGATAGGTCTTTCTCAAGGTTGCAGGCTACTTTAGCCGAGGGGGTCGTTCCATGCTTTAGAGCCTTCGTCTAAAGCATTGGAGGGTCCTCTATTGTAATGCTGTCGTCGAATATTGTGGCTGCATTGCTAGCCACTTTCGACCTTCGCCTTTTATGGTATTTTGGGGAGGGGGATTCCTCTTTATATTTTTAGAGGTTTTTACATGGAACTTGCCTCATTAAAAACCTCACCTCCGTTAGGAGCTCCCTTTGTGAGGAAAAGAGTGCAAGCCCTTTTGCATGAAATGTAAAAATACAACAACTAGAAACTTGGTGACCTTCACTTATAGTTCCGCGGAGGCCACCTTTTTACATTTAGATGTAAAACCTACGCAAACTGTCAATGTTCCAGTTATGCGTTGTTGTTCTGCCTTCGCCGTTGGTCAGGTAGAATGACCCGGGTCTTCCGGCGGCCTTCGCCAAATAAGGGCCTTCCCATTTTGGTTGGAGCTTTCCAACATTTTCAGCATTAGGTCTCCTTCTGAGGACTAGGTCTCCATCTTGTATGTTTTCCTGGTCACTTTGTTGTCTCTCCATTTTTTGGTTTGGTCTTGGTATTTTGTAATGTTTTCAACTGCTTCCAGTCTTGTGCCCTCAATTGTTTCTTTAGAGTATTCTTCATCTTCTGCCAGTGCCTGTTTTATGACACGGAGGCTCTGATGCTTGGCTTCTTCGGGCAACATTGCTTCTTCGCCATACAAGAGTTTGAACGGTGTGAAGCCTGTTGTTCTAGAGGCTGCAGTGTTATGGGACCATACTACCTTCGGTAGTTCCTCTACCCATTTGCCTTTGCGAAGGTTGAATAGAGTCTTTGCTATTGCTGAGAATATCACTCTGTTAGCTCTTTCCACTGCTCCGTTTGATTCTGGGTGGTAGACTGAGGCGAAGGCAACCTTGGTACCTATACTCTTGCAGAATTCTTTAAAGTTCTCCGAGTCGAATTGTTTTCCATTGTCAACTGTTAGGGTTCTTGGTACTCTAAATCTGCAAATTACGTTCTGCCAGAAGAACTTTTTACTGTCTCTGATGTGATTTTGGTGAGTGGTTCTACACAGATGTGAATCGGCAAGAAAGTGAACTGGAGTCAAGTTAAGTGCCTTAGAGCATCTCCAGCAGACTATCTATCCCCAATTTAGGTAGCGAGGGTAAAAAAACCAACTCCAGCAAACTACCTACTAGACCTCACAAATTTGTTGCCTACCCAAATCCCCCTCCCACCACCCATTCCTGTTGGGCCACCAGAGACTACCTATTTCTCGTTCGCTTGTTTCTTCCCCGCGCGCCTGAGCCCAACGGAGGGAGCCCGCCGCCGCCGCTGCAGGAAGCCGCCGCCGCGCCACTGGAGAGCCCGACGCCGACGCAGGAAGTCCAACGTGCCACAAGGTAGCCCGCCGCCGCTGTCGGCCCTTCTCCGCCGGATCTGCGGTCGAGCCACCTCTCCAACCCGCCGTCCGAGCCGCCGCACCGTCCGCTGTCAGGAGCCTGCGCCGAGCCTCGACGCCAACACCGACCCGAAGCGCCCCACCGCAGACGGCTCATGGAGCAGCCACGAATGCGCCATCCACCGAGCGCATCTCCACCTTGGCAAGCCAACCAGATCCACTTCGGCGGGTTGGAATCTCCTTGTACATCGCCGGCGGCCTGTGCGACCCCGTCCGGCGCGCCCCTCCCCTGCAGGTGCCCCTCCTCCGCCATGGCCGAGTTCATCTACGATGGGGAGATAGGGAAGAGGATGACATGTAGGACCCCACATGTCATTCTCTAGGAGGACGAAAATGGGTAGTCAGTTTTAGGCAGTGCAACTAGGGTTGAGACCAAAATTTAGGTAGTATGAAAATAAATGGCTATCCAAATAGAGTTTTAGGTAGTCTATTTTAGGTAACGATGCTGTTATAAATTGTAGTCGCTGGTTATGATGGCCTCTAGCCTGTTTTGCACTTTTGCGATAACACACAAATGCGTCACGTCAAAACAAAACACAGTAGCACCAGTGGTCTAGTGGTAGAATAGTACCCTGCCACGGTACAGACCCGGGTTCGATTCCCGGCTGGTGCAAAAAAATTTATTTGTTTGGAGCTAAACGATGCTCTCAGCCACAAGGGGCGCGTTCATTTCAGGATGAAAAGGACAACCAAGGCGGGCACGATCGCCCGAAACTCCAAAAACATGAGATATCTTTATTCAATTCAACTCCTTTTATTACATGTACCACACTGTTTCAGTGACCAATTGAGGTGTATGATCTATTGTTTTTGCTCCAAAACATTATCTAAGACAAAATGGGGTGTAACGTGACACGGCAGATTATCAAGTCAGCAGCGAAAACTGGGTTCAGCAAGGTGCTCAAGGATGGTTCTCCATCAATCAATAAACAAATACAATGATGGCGGCTCTACTGTGTTGCTATGGGAAATTCGTTGGCACCAGCTGAGAAGCCTTGTGTATATCACCACAGTCCACAGGAGGAACAACTTCCAGCACAAGGCTCATAGGTCAGCAGGACAAGGCTGCAGCGCTTCGGCCTTTTCGGTCCCTGGAAAAAATTTTAGCAGGCGCAGGTGCCATTATGTACTCAATGGAATAATTCTGCCAGGACCTGTGACAGGAGATAACTCATGAGATTCAACTCTCGAAACTACTGACGGTTTAACATAATGATTTGCAGAACAGATAAATAACTCACCTGTCAGAAGACGACTAGAAGAGGCTGCTAGCCATCACCACACAGCTACTTTTAAAATTAGGACAGCTACAAAAACTACCATTGCAGTGGATCCCATCTATTTTGAATTGGAGACCTTCAGTAGCTCATGAAATGCTTCCTGAGGAATGTCGACAGATCCCACACGTTTCATGCGCTTTTTGCCTTCCTTTTGCTTCTCTAGCAACTTCTTCTTCCGAGTAATATCACCACCATAGCACTTGGCCAGAACATTCTTCCTCATTGCTGACAGGCTGAAAATGGTTAAAGAGAGCATATAAGCAAAACCTGTGTGACAGCAACATATTATTCAACTCTTTACCTCCCATCTACATGGCTTTTCAGATACAGTTAGTTACTTAGTTAACCTGATAATGAACAATGTATTTATTTATTCATACTGTGCCGAAGGACAATGCCGTTAAAACTAGGACAGCTTCCAACTTCCTGCAGGTTGAAATTTAAACCTTTCAGATATGCTGCAACCAGATAGGGTAAGATTGGAGATGATTTCCCAAGGCCTTTTTCTCAAATGCGCAATTTCCCAAGGCTGATTGGTAGTAATTTTAATATTTTATATTAACTGAACAGGTACATCTTTTAGGCCAACAGAAAGGTTTAGTTGGAAAGTTTTGAAACCCTTTCCACCTGGCCCTGTTTGGATCCATACGACTAACAACTAGTTAACTAATTTTTAGTCTCTAAGGATCCAAACAAGCAGACTAATTGTCAGTCCACTAGTCATAGACTTAGTTGTTAATCCATTAGTCCATAGATAGGAGCTAATAGGACTATTGTTAGTCCTAGTCCATCCAAACAGGGCCTTTTGACAAATTTATAGTCCATAAGGATCCAAACAGGTGAGCCAATGGGTGGACTAAACTTTAGCTCAGGCCGCAACTAGTTGTTAGTCCACTAGTTGGCAAAACCAAGCTAATTGGGACTAATAGGTGCAACCAACCTCAAAAAAGTCAAAAATACCCCTCCTTAGTCTTTGCTTGGGAATAACAGCAGGTAGGCAAGGGGCACAAAGGTCTTTGCGTAGTAATAGTACCATACATTAGTCCTAGGATCCAAACAGCACAGGACTAATTTTTAGCTAGCTAACTATTAGCCAACTAATAACTAGGTCTAGTCCCAGTCCAGACTAACAACTAGTCCTAGTCCATCCAAACAGGCCCTTAGTTGCTAGAAATTTAGTTAGTTTATTACAGAAAATGCTCAAGAGTCAAGACTACTGTCTTAAATGTTCTGGATGAATGGATAGCAGTGCTGTCGTAGATTCAGTTAAGTGTACATAACAATTTCAAAGCAGTTTGATATAAAGAATAATCTTCAACCAAATAACAATGCCAAAAGTAGAATATACTTCAGAAAACTAATAGCAGCTTCGAAGATCTTACGTTTCCCTTGCAATAACCTTTGAACCAATTGCTGCTTGTATTGTGATCTCAAACATTTGCCTGCATGAAAAGAATGAAATAAATTATGTTAGGCGGCACCAAATGTAAATCATGTCGCAATTCAACATGAGCCTATAGCAAAATTCTGCTCTAAGCCTTGCAAAAGTCACCAAAAAAAACTGCTCTAATGTTTATTCTCGTTTGCAAGTCCATTCCCTTTGCAGCTAATTGCACTTTTGTAGTGTAACTAATATTGACCCAAAAGTAATGTACTTAAACAGATGCTCATATCTCAAGCACAGTACACATGTTCAAGAAAAGGAGGTTGATGAATACCTTTCTATAAATTTCTTGAGCTTCTCCACTAATTCCTTTCCAACCCGCTGAGCCTTCTGGTTATGCACTATAGTTGCCATAGCATCAACAGGTTGACCATTAAGAAGGATGTCCATCTTAACTAGCTCAGATTGTTGATATCTGTCAAAGAGAAAAGGGGAATAAACTAATGATAAGCTACATAAATTTATGGTATATTTTTCTCTTCATATCGTCGATTATACTTTGGAACAGATTTTTGCAAGCCACTTAAAGAGTAATTTTCACAAAATTGATGATGGATGCATTACTTAATAAGTCAAACAATCCCAGGTCTGATCAAAAGAACGTTTCGAAAACCTTGTATACACAAGACAAGTGCTCTCTGTGTATGTAATTACTAGTCATAGGCTAGATTCGAAAAAGAAACCCCATTCAGGAAGGTGTACTAACACCTTCAGAATATAAAGGACTGGAAATAAATAAATATAAATATAAATATAAATAATGACGAAAGCATATGAGGAAGTGAAATAAAAACATGATATTTTTCTCATGTGTAAATTCCAGAAAAAAAAAAGGTGTAGCCCGACCATGCCTTGTTATTGCATTCACAATAGGACTTACTCAGAATCTTCATAGTCAAAAGTAGCATAGCCAGACGTAATGCCCTTCAACTCATTGTAGAAGTCCACAATTATCTCCTTCAATGGTAACCGGTACTTCAACAGAGCCCTTTGGCTGCATCAAAAATAGCCATATGAATAAAAAGCCAAGAATAGACGAGCACTTAACAAAACTGAGAGATTTGAAAGCAAAAATGGTTTACGCATCGATAAATGTATATTCTAGCTGTTCGCCCCTTCTTTCTGAACAAAGCATAATGACAGGCCCAACATACCTGAAAAGGTGATTGAGCATGATAACAAATTTCTACTTGTAATGCTCAAATATTGAATTTTTTTTTGTAGAAAACAGGTGAGAAAGGAAGCGGGTCTTACTCACTAGGGATAATGATTGTTGCAATAACTGTGGGCTCCCAACAGGCTGCTACACGCTTTCTAGGATTCGAAGCCAAAGCAGCAGGGTTCTCAACTTGCACCTTGCTGATAAAATAACCTAAAAAGTTTTAGTATCCTACCAGAAAACGGAGGTAGCAAATACAATTGTGAGTGCACACCTTCCATCACCATATTCAAAAATATAAGGTACTGTTGGTATGGTCGATATGACTTGAGCTCCATATTCCTAAATAAACGCAGTGACAATCAGAACCTCAAGGCAATTTAAAGGTCACACAAATTTTGTACACTATATCACATCTTATAACTTCCTCTTTTTTGCCATCATATTCCAATCCCCCCCCCCCTATGTTCAAATGAATGGAAGAGTTTCTAGGCTGACACAGGTAACCAACGTACTTAAAAATAGTAAAATATATAGGACCGTTAACCTTATGAAAAAAGATATTCTCTAGTTTTTTCTGCAAAAAATATTTCATCCTTCTAAAGGCAGCACCTCAAAGTTACAAATTTCCTTGAGATACTAGCATAATAATTAGGAATGAAGCTCTTTAATTAATTTTTCAACATCAATTGATGTATTGTGTGCCCTGAGTACAAATTATGCAACAGTAAAAAATCAACACATCAAAATTATGCGAAAAAACTATACTTGCTCAAGCCGTTGATGGAATACATCCATGTGTAGCAATCCTAGGAAGCCACATCTGTAAAGTAGTCATAAAAAAATAAAAAACAGATTACAGCAAGTCCCAGACTCAGTGTAATGAAAACAACAGAAACGAACTAGTTCACATGTAGAAAATCTGGTACGGTGGTACCTGAATCCCATGCCAAGTGCATTGCTTGTCTCCTTTGTAACAGAGACACTGGCATCATTACATGTTAGTTTCTCAATCGCATGGCTAAGAGCTTCAAAGTCAGAACCATCAGCAGGATAGAGACCAGAGAAGACCATGTGTTTCGAGGCTTGAAACCTGAAAGACTATTCTGTATGATGTCGCATGCAACCAAAAACTAAAAAAGGGGATATGGAACAATGCTATGGGACTGCAATAGATCATGCCTGTTCTTTTCAGGCTAAATCAGACAAAATAAAGAAGTGAAAAATACAGACGAGACTATAAAAATGTTTAGAGTGGGATTCCATACCAGGAAGTGGCTCGACAGTTCTCTTTGCCTGGTGAAGGGTATCACCAATGCGTGCTTCTTTAGTTGAACGCATTCCACTAATAACATATCCAACTTGTCCAGTGTAGAGAACTCCAGTAGGTGTAAGCTCAGGGTGCATAATGCCGAGGTCAAGAACTTCATATGCACGGCCAGTTGCAGCCGAAGCAATCTTATCACCTTTACGCAGAGCACCATCAACAACAGCAACATGGCAAATCACTCCTTTGTATTCATCATAGTAGGAATCCAAAAGCAACATCCGTACAGGTGCATCACATTTCCCGGGTGGGGAAGGTATGCGTTCAATAACAGCAGGCAATACCTGTTCAAGGCCTTTACCAGTCTTGGCAGAAGTAAGCAGAGCTTCACTTGGATCAATGTCAAATAACCTCTTCAATTGATCCTTTACATTATCTGGATCAGCAGTCGGCTGATCAATCTTGTTAATCACAGGAATGATGCTCAAATTTGATTCGAATGCAAGGTAAAAGTTTGCTATTGTTTGAGCTTGTACTCCTTGTGCTGCGTCAACTACTAAAAGAGCGCCCTGGCAAGCTGCAAGGGACCTGGATACCTCATAGCTGAAATCCACATGGCCTGGCGTATCAATCAGATTAAGCAAATATCTTGGCGTATCTGAGTCCTGAGATGCAGTAATGTGCCTGTAGAACATGGTTGCTGTTTGTGCTTTGACCGTAATCCCCCTTTCTCTCTCAACCTGGACTCCACGTCAATAAATGTTACAACAGAAGACACAATATCAAACTAGACATCAAGGACTGATCCAATATCAAAGCAGTTTTCTGAAAGTAATGCCCAAATCAGAGTATAAGGAAAAGGAAGTTGAGGTTGTGAAAATAAACACTCATTAAATGTAGTTGAAATCACATAATATTACAACCTAAAAAGTTGTACTATCTCAAATTCTGAGAGTTAAAAAGATGAATACAGCCACTCTATTTGCATTCTTTGGAATAAAAAAAATGGAACTATTCATTTTTGGGATCTGATAACCCTCAGATGAGCTGGCATGCTAAAAATGGCTTCTCATATTAATAACTGTTATACTCACTCAGGTCACAAATACTTAACACATTTGACTTTGCATGGTCTTCAATGTGTATCTTTGACCGCTAATTTCTTCAAGAATATATTCTTAAAATCTTTCAATATAAGAGATTTCACCAAGTATTTTGAAAACAAGCTGACCAAATCTTGTCAAATGTACAAGACATTTGGCATTTAACTTGCACGCTTCCAAAATAAATAATGTAATTCTAATTGATGTTTGTAGTTTTAAAGATTTGACCAATCTTCAATCTTGTCCTAAACATCAAGTTTTTGTGACCGGAGGTAATAAGAGTTTATACTGTAGGTAAGATAAATACAGTAACTACAAGATACAAAGTCACAGAATGTGGACAGAAATTGTTAGAAGTTTCAGTCATGAAGCTACTAGCAGTATAGGCATCAACTGATATGGAATTAGCGTAACATTGTGCCCACAAATAGACCTTGACACTTACTGGCAGTGCAATGATAAAATCTCAAAAGGCCAAAACGTAACAACTATTTATAAAACTAATTCAGACATCAATGCAGTTCCAGAATCTGATCACGAAAACAGTATGGAAATGGTGGCCTAACTGACTGATCACCTCTCACCATCTGATAGTTGAGCGGTAAAGGGCCAACATTTTACTTATTTCTCTAACTTATCGAACAAGAAGAAGAGTGAGCGGGAAGAATTAGCGTCGCACTTGCAGCTTGTCGAGGTACTGGGGCTGCCCATGTCCCTTCTGGATGGTGCCGGTGAGCTCCAGCAGCCGGTCGGCCAGCGTCGACTTGCCGTGGTCGACGTGCGCGATGATCGAGAAGTTCCGGACCCGCTCCGGCGGGTACAGCGCCAGCTCCGACCCGGACACCGCGACGCGCGCGCCGTGCTCCGGCGACGCCTGCGACGACAGGAGGCGCTCGGGCTGCTGGAGCGCACTGCGGCAGAACGCGGGGGCAGCGGCGAGGTGCCGGGAAATTCGGCGAGCGGATCGCCGGAGCGCGGCGGCGCCGGCCATTCCGAGCCACGGGAGGGACCGGCCGGCGGCGAGAGCTAGGGTTCTGGGAGGGATTAGGCGGAAAAGGCAGATTGGTGGCGTGGAACCGGTCTATGGGTGTGTGGCTGACGTGGCAATTTGGTTCCATAATTAATTGCAAGAGTCAGTTTGATGTTGTTTTCCGGCCTCTGCGTGCGCGCGACCAAACAGAATTAAAAGTTTCAGTTTTTGGCTGGAAAAACAAAAACTTGTAAAAAGCTCCCGTTTGGATCCTCAAAATTAAATTCATTCTAAGAATTACTTTCTCCATCTCAAATTATAAGACATTTGTCTGACATCAAGTTTGATCACTTATCTTATTTAAAAATTTATGTAAAATATTACTTTTTTTTAGCTTGCTTTATTAATAAAAGTTCTTTAAAAATGATTTAAAATTGACTATGTTTGTACAATTTTTTTAAATAAGACGAGTGATCAAACTTGGAGTCAAAAAGGTCAAACGTCTTATAATTTGGGATTGAGGTAATACAATTTAGACATAGATTAATGAAGCTAATATAGTTATATATGAAATATATTGTATATTTATTGTTAGACATACAAGGGACATACCTATATATTGTATTTCTATTGTAGCGAAATGAGTTGAAGAGTATGCTATAAGTTGGAGAGTAGAATTATAGCACAGTGATATATAGAATCAATTCCCATCTTTCACCCTATGAATTTGAGATAGGCTTATTTGTGAGCTTAGAAAAGTTATAGAACATCAAATTCCCCAAATAGTCTAATTGATTAAGTAGATTTTAATTTCTCCAAAATGAAGGAATCCAAATGACCCCTAACAATTTTCTGAGCACAAGGCACAAATTCAAATAGCAAAAGCTAAACATTGAGCCTTTTAAAAGACAATTTATCAACATCTGTATCTTCAAATAGGTTTATTATCAAAATATATTTTACAATTAATCTAGTGATATTAGTTACATGTCATAAATATTTAGTCAAACTTGAGATTGTTTGACTTCTCGTAAAAATATATTTATATTTTTTATGGAGGGAGTATTTTTTTCTTTTTTTTAAATTACACAGGACAACGTAGACGTTCACAACACGCACGCACACTCACCCCTATGAACACACATACGCAATCCCTACTTCTATGAGCACCTTCAAAGGACTGAGCCGGCAGATTTTGAAATTCACAAAGTCACCACAGGCGACTCGCTGTCGATAGAGACGTCGCCTACCACTAAATGCATAGCGCTGTTAAATCATAAAATAAATCTAGAAAAATATGAGCACCCATGCCAAGTCGAGAACTTGAACCCGAATAAACAGGTTAACACGACCAACTAATCTATGATCAGTTCGCATGGAGGGAGTATTTGCCAGCATCATCTGGAAAGTAAAAACTTTTAGAGTATTGACACTGGCAGAGCTTGAGCGAAATATCTTTTATAGGCCGGTAAATTGGAGGGACCACTAACGATGCACAAATGATATTAGCCATGGTATATCATATGGTGATTAAGAATTTTTTAGAAGCTCGGGGCTGTGGCCCAGTCTAGTCTATTGGGCATAGCTGCTTGTCGCTGCTGCAATTTCGTAACTACCAATCATTGTCGCATCAACAGCTAATAGTGTAGCTACCAAGAAAGTATCCCCCATTTCAAATTAGAAGATCTAGATATACACAATGTAGATACATAGTAAAAGTATTGGATATGGAAAAGACAAAACATCTTACAATTTGGAACGGATGATAAAGCCTTTATCATGTGAGGATTGATGGTAGCCATCTTAGTGTCTCGTTGTCAGTCAGTTTGGTGTAGTTCTAACTACTAACACATTAGAAATACATATAAGCCCTTTTGTATGTTTATGTGATGTCAACTGCTAGCACAACTAGAAAACATATAAACCCTTTTGTATGTTCATGTCATGCCAAACTCTCACCCTCTCACCCTTTTAGGTCCATGGTTCTCTCCAAAACTATGATATGGAGTCTTGACCAACTAGAGCATGCTAGTGGCTTCTTTGAAAATTAGTTCTTTTAATTTCAATTGCAAAAGAAAGATGCCTTTGCAGGCCGTAACATGGACATAATTGCAAAAAGGCCACAAGATCCACACGGTTAATACTTAATAGAGTGTTTGGATTTCTTTTGAACCAAGGACATCGAACATGGTAATACATTCACACTATACTAAGGCTCTTTTTGGTATATCTTTGCATGTCGTCGATCGTGTCATCCTCGCGCCATGTCGTCGCTTGCCTCGTCGCATGCCGCGGCTGAGGTCGCAGAGTGCAACCTCCACGTGCTCTCCTACCGTGTAGGGAAGTCGTGTTCGGGTTCAGCCCCTAGCGGTTGGTATGTGGCTGTCACGATGTCGTAATTTTCCCGTTCACAGAGGTGGGCCTGCTGGAGGTCGCCTCCTATAGTGATGATTCTGTGAGGTCCGGGCATCTTGAGCTTTAGGTAGGTATAGTTGGGGACGGCCATGAACTTGGCGTAGCATGGTCGTCCTAGGATGACGTGATAGGCGTCGGGGAAATCCGCTATTTCGAAGGTGAGCGTTTTTATGTGGAAGTTGGCTCGACCTCCAAACGTCACGGGTAAGTCGACTTGTTCAAGGGGGGCGGCCTAAAGCCCGAGTATAACTTCGTGGAACGAAGCACCGGATGGTCGTATCGCCACCCGCGAAAGCCCCATGGCGTCGTAAGTCTTGTCATAGAGGGGGTTGAGGCCGTTCATGTCGTCCATGAGGATTCAAGATAGGCGGGTCTTACCGATGATCGGGCCGACGACAAGGGGAAAGTGCCCTGGTTGTGGAATGTGATCGGGGTGATCCTTTCTGTCGAAAGTGATCGCGATTTCCGACCATTTCAGGAAAGCTAGGACAGCTTCACCCAGGGCGGCTGCATTGACCTCCCTAGTCATGAGCTTCTGCCGACGTTTGGATTCGTACGCCACCGGTCCACCGGAGATCATGAGGCACCCTTTTGGGTTGGGATACGCATCCCCCTTCTCATCATTGCCTGCGGGCCCGGATGGCGCGTCCCTACCGGTTGCCTTGTAGTCGCCATTGAAGTAGCGTTGATGAGGTCACACTCCTCGAGGGTATGCTTGACTGGATAGCCATGATTGCAACATGGCATCTTGACTATCTTGTCGAAGCTGACATGGTTGAGCTTGCTAGTCTTCTGCTTGTGGACCCTGTCGACTGCCATGACAAACTCGCTGTCACAGCGCCTCCAGCTGTCCTTCTTGCCCTTTACCCATCGACTACGGTCTTTAGCCTCATCTGTGGGTTTAGTTTGAACCTTATCCTTGTATTTGTAGAAGATTGCACGAACGGCCTCCTCGCCGGAGGCGTGGCTTGTCGCGAGGTCAAGCAACTCCCGCGTTGTCCATGGTTTGTAGCGTCCAAGCTCATGAACGAGTGTTTCGTTGGTCACGCCGGAGATGAATGCTCTGATCATGTGTGCATCCACGATATCGGGAAGCTCATTGCACCGTTTGGAAAAGCGATGGATGTACTCACGTAGAGTCTCTCTCGCTTTCTATTTGTAGGCCTTGAGATCCTAGAAATTTCCAGGGCGCACGTACGTGCCCTGAAAGTTCCCTACGAAGATGTGCTTGAAGTCTGCCCATGAGTGGATGCTGTTCACGAGGAGATGCTTGAGCCATGCTCAGGCACTTTCCGCAAGGTAGTGCAGCAAGTATTGGATGATGAAGAGATCGTCATCCGCCCTGCCTGCTCGACAGACGAGGCGGAAGTCTTCTAACCACACGGCGGGGTTGGTGTCCCCAGAGTACTTGACAATGTTCGGTGACGCACGGAAGCGCATCGAGAATGGCGTCTGCCAGATCCTTTTCATGAACGCCTGCGGGCCATAGGCGTCCAGGCTTGAGCCGCGTCAAGTGTCCCGAACCCTAGGATGTCGGCCATGGTTGTCCGGGTCGCTGTCACCGTAGTGTAGTTGATCTTTGCCTGCCCCATCCGACCCATGGCGCCTGTCGCCTTGAGTTGGATGGGCATTGTGGTTTCTAACGTATCGGTCGCGCGCTGCGGAGCATTCCCACCTACGCGCCGCACCGCCGTCATCTGGTCATAGCATGCTTGGCGTGTGGCGTTCCTCGGGGGGCACCACGTAACGAGGAGATGTGTATCAAGCTGGCCTTAGGATGCCGCCTCTCCGCAGAGCTTTGAGCCTGCTATACCGCCGCAGTTTCTAGCAAGTCTCATAGCTCCTAATGGACACGCTTTCCCTCATTGTTTGAGGGTTCAGGGGCTGTCCGCATGATCATGGCAGCCGCTGTGATGTTTTGGCTGGCTCGAGGAAAGACGAGCGTCTCTCTCTTGCCCTGTTGGATTTGATTGTACACACGGCATGCCCGCGCCCGCGCGCCCTCAGCGTCGAGGTGTGGCGGACTAGGGCATCTGTCGTCGTGGTGTTCGTTGACTTAATCAGATTCATGAGCCTTGGCTCATTCTAGGTGCTCCTGGTCATACTCGGCCTACTCTCTTGGGGTGCAATGAATTAGATAGGCGTCATCCTCTGCATCCTCCACCGGGGCCGCCCCATCCTTCGAGAGGTGCAACATGTTGCATTCTCTTAGTGGATGGCAACTCCCCTCGTAATTGGACTTGAAGTCCGTGTTCTCAGGGGTTGTCAGCAAGAGGTCATGGATGGATTCTGAATCTCTCTCCATAATGCCCACAAACCCAGGAGGAACCTGGCATCGTCGCACGGCCATCGCGCCTGGCTAGCTCTCGCTTGAAGAGTGCGATCACATCCCTTATTCCGGAGGGCAGTGTGGTGTTGGGGTTCCAGAATTCATCCTCTGGCAGTAGGGACCCGCTTCTGGAGAGTTGGGCGAAAGCATTCGCCAACACGTAGAAAATGCGTCGGCTTAGCTCTAGCTTGGGATTCACCCTGAGATAGGCGTCGATTCTACATGCTAGCACATCAGAGTCGATGATCGCAAGACCAGCTCGGGCCAGTCCATGATCAGGCGTCTAGATGTGTGGTGGAACCACATTCTCTTCGCTCAGTCGCAGCTGACCTAGGTGGTCGCCCATGAAGTATAGGTCCCCGAAGCGCAAGGCTTGGTCGGGGAGAAGACTATTGACGGGAGCTGGCCCGTCGATGTCGGCGAACTCGAGGCTTTCGAAGCGGATGCGGCTACCGGGGGCCGCTCCAAGAGCAAGTCCGACATAAGTGCAGGTAGCCATCGCTTCCTTCTCAACAATGATAGTGCGCGACTGTCCTCTACCTAGTGCGTCAACTATCGGTGTTTTGTAAACCAGACTAGTAAACTTATGCGATTATCGCGCTGCTTTAGGAAGATGATGGTAGCATCCAACAGACACGAGGATTTATACTGGTTCAGGCCAAAGCCCTACATCCAGTCTCAGAGATGATCGAGTGCGTGTTCCTCGCTTGAATGCTCTGAAGTTCTTACAATAGGGGTGCAAAATGGTGGAAGAGATTGGAGAGCTAGAGCTAGGAGATGGACTGCCTGAAGAGAAGCTTCAGGAGCCCTACTACGATGGACAATGAGTAAAAATGGTAGAGGATCAGAATTCTGGAGATGGTGCCCTGGCTGCCCTTATATAGAGTTTGGGGCTAGGA
This sequence comes from Miscanthus lutarioriparius, assembly GCA_904845875.1. Lineage (NCBI taxonomy): Eukaryota > Viridiplantae > Streptophyta > Magnoliopsida > Poales > Poaceae > Miscanthus > Miscanthus lutarioriparius. Next base: position 73,148,161 of record CAJGYO010000019.1, on the reverse strand, counting down.
CATTTACAAAGCAGTAGGTTCTCCCGGCCGAAGGGTCGTAAGTCTGAGGGTGAGCCTAACTAACTTGGCTTGCAAGCTACGCCGTCTTGAGATACATGTTTGGGCGTGGTTGTCGTCATGATCTTATGGCCACATCACGGTATGGTGTGCGTGTGGTGCTACTATGTCAGCTGTGGCCGCACTGTAGGCACTTAGGTGGTTCGCCAGTTGTCCTGTGCGACGTGGTCTCTGCCGTGGTCTTAGTCATCATCTCTAGGTTTCCGAGGGCGTCGCACAGGAGTTGGTAGCAACCCCTAGGTTGTCAATACCTAGTTGGCTTGAGGAGCTAAGGGCCACGATCCTAATCATTGGGTGTTGACGGTAGTTAACATTCATCACAAACCATCAATATAACTTGTATAAATGGCTAAAATAGATCACCAATGTAGACTTAGGGGTTTAAACTGACAAATTCCATGAGTTTTGGTGAATCTATGTTTCCAGGATTTAATCAGAAAACTACCAATGAGGACCTATTCATCAAAGAAAATTATGGAATTCCGCTGCGTAATCGACATGGGAAGACTCTAGAAGACTCCAAAAGGTGAATCACCGAAGCGGGACACATGTCTCTGACATGTGGGGCCGCCTGGCCCCAACTGGAGGCCGCCCAGCCCCTATGGGCCCCACCTGTCAGCCTCGTTGTTATGTCGGTTCCCCACCGTCTTAAGGATTGCATCTCCACCATTCTTTAAGTCGGTTTGATCCGAGGGCTCAGGATTGATGCTATGTCCTATATATATCAACCTGCACCCCCCTCAGGGCATGTCTCATTTGATCCTGAGAGCTGAGATGCTAGAAACCCTAATCCATATGTCCACTAGGATCAAGGCTGGCAATTAAGAAAAGATTATTCCTCAATAGGATCTAGTCTTGTATTAGAGATAGTGAGATAGAGTGAGAGGGAAGAGTTTGGAGGAGTCCCGGTCTGTCGGAGCTCTCTTTACGGCTTGTACCCTGGTGGAATCAAGTTCTTCTTGAGCTTGCTTCTAAGATTTCTCTGTTAACCGACTTCTAATTCAAGTAAGCATCTTGTTCATATTATTCTTCAGGTTTGCGACTCTCTTTTGAGTTCTTTAATCCTCGTAGCTTTTGGGTTAAAGTAGTATTCGTAGTGTAAGCGTGGTGCTTAGACTCGGTTACTCGTGGATGTACTCTATTTTTTGGATCAGGGGTAGCTCGCAAGGGTGACTCTTATAGCCTCATTGAATCATTTGTAGTCCACCTCCCGTTAGTAGGCCTAGCAGGATATTGTTGCTATAGAAACATACTATGCCTGTGTTTTCTCTAGTAATATCCCCAGAATTGAACAATAGAAGACAAAGCTTACCGAAGTTAGAACTAGAAGACCTTAGCAGTCTCCTCTACTCTCCTATTATCTAGCATTGATTGTGAAGTTGGGATAAGTTAGATTTGGTTATTCTCACACATGTTTTCTCGAGTTCGATATAAAACTGGGCACTCTTGGTGAAGTGCTACATCGGTATAATATCTATGCGCTTGCGGATTATTATGTGTGTATTAATTTATACCAACATTGGGGTCGTGGCTTCGCCGATCTGGATGGCCTCTAAGTCAAGGCTCTCATCGTGGATCCCATCCCATAGTGGGTGGAGTCGTACCTTCATCTTGTCGGACCGTATTTGGATGGTGAGCTCCGTACTAGTCGTCACTACCGTGCGGTGTTGTCTTATCTGTGCAAGTGGCACAGGGATGGAATCTGACAGGACCGAGGTGACCACTGTCCCCTTGGTCCTTGCGGGGTCAGTGCAGTGTGCTTGTTCTTGTCAGAGCAGGTACGCTTGGCTGGGCCCGACCTCTCCCTGTTCCCTCCGAGGATCATGATGGGGGAGAGGTCATACGCCTTTCGAGCGTCGTGCAGCTAAGGCAGGAGGAAGGGGTCGTGATGGACCCCGGCCTTAGCGTCCGACCTAGTTTGCTTGGCTTAGCTAGGCCTCGGTCGTTCGGGCCTTCGCTAGCTGAGATATTGCAGGCCGCGTGGCCTGCTAACTATGCCTTGAGGCACCCTAGGTTATGACCCCGACAAGTTCTTTCTTTATATAAATGTTTTTTAAACACTGCTCCCGTATCTCAATGTCTAATTCATTATTGTTTTTCATGCAACATACAATTTTTTCCATTGACTGGCTATAGAAAAAATATGAATTGTTTCTTTTCAATGTACTAGTTGATTATGTAAGGTTGTTGTCTAAAAATTCCTAATATAGCTACTCCTTTTTCTAATGGATAAAATTATACAATCGTTTCACTAGTTTGTTGTATTTGGTCTAGTGGAAGAGCCTAATTAGAGAGGAGAGATAACTCTTATACAGTACTAAGAAGCCAAACTGAAGTTATCATGTACACATGGTATTAGCAAAAAAGAAAAAGATATATGTGCACCTACTGATTTCTTGCACGGATTAGAAGTCAAACTACTCACATAAAAAATATACTCTCTCCGTGTCAAAAAGTATGCAACTATGGGATTTAAACTAGTCAAAGTAACATAACTTAACTTTATATTAAATAGTATTAACATTTATGTCTCTAACTAGGTTTGTTACGAATATATATTTCATGATTAATTCAATAATATTTATTTTGAATCATGATTATTAATATTTTTTATTATTTTGGTCAAACTTTAAATCGTTACATTTTTTATGGATGGAGGAAGTGTTATATTTCTGGCTCTATGATCATGTACAACTTGGGCTATAATTGTTTATAAGAAGATGAGTTATGATGTCTAATGAATGTATATATACGGTTGCGCAAATGTTACTCCAGACAAACAAATTATTGTCAAAGTTTTAATTTTTCTATCCTTGTACAAAAAAAAGTTTTAAAGTTTCTAACATGCTTCTGCAAAAGGGTTAGCGCCACATCTCCTTTCTCTATGTCATGGGAAGGATCCAATCACCAATCAAACATTCACGCTATCAACACCATCGTTCATCGCCAACCACTTACCATCTCAAGCCATTCCAAATGCTCGGCATGTGTGTCAACTGCCAGAAGCCACGCATGCGTCCATGTCCATCCATGCACGCGCAAAGGGCAACTCTCCTGTCCCACCAAGCCCGTACGTCCAGCAGCTCTCGCCTGCCAGGGTGCCAGGGACGCAAACGCTCGCCGCCAAACCCGGCGAGCGGCCGCGCGCGGATCACGGCGAGACGCACATCCAACTCTCGGCCCACCGCGCGCTATAAGACCCCGCCGAGGACCGACCACAAGCGCTCCACCACGCCGTCTCCCTCCCTCCTCCGATCCACCTCAACTATGTCCGCTCACCTGGGAGGGCTCAGCATCCTTTGGAAGAAGACATAACTCTTCTCCCTGAGGCCTGAGCACCTCACCGTAGTGAGTCAAGCCGGCGCACGTCGCCCCCAGGGCTCACGCTCACCACCGAGCCCCAACCCATTTAATAATAAATAATATAGAGCTAGGATCGATCAGTAGTAGCAGAACGCCAAAATGGCGGGCTCCGTCGTCGTGATGTGGAGCCCCCTGTCCATCCTCTTCTACATCCTCGCCACCGTGGCTGTCGCCGCCGCCGCGGAGACGCCGACCGACGCCGCCATCGACAAGGCGTACGCGCAACTCGTCAACGTCACCGAGGTGGCGCACGCGTACAACCGCACGGTGTATGTGAGCGACCCGGTCGCCGTCATGGAGCGCTTCAACGACGGCGTGCGCAGGGCGACGTCGATGTCGACGCGGTCCCAGTCCCTAGAGTACAAGGCGCGGGGCCCTGCATGGCGACCAACCTGATCGACCAGTGCTGGCGGTGCCACGGTGACTGGGCGAGCAACCGTAAGCGCCTCGACAAGTGCGCCATGTGTTAGGTTGATCTCCACCAATTTGGCCCAACAGCCAATTGGGCCCTTGACTTGCGCCCTGATCGGGGGCGCCCAGCCGCTCTTCTGGCTGGTGGACCCCCGTCGCGCAGCGCTATATAAAGGAGGTGAGAGATGGGGCTCGAGACACGAGGTTCACTGTAGCCGCCAGTTCTCCACCGAGTCTAACCCTAGTCCGATCTAGAGGGAGCGCTGTGAGCGACGGGAAGCTCCACCGGCCCTCACCGTCGTCACTGGATCACACCACCACTACGATGCTACCTCTACTCCGACACTAGAGGCGTGTCACGCCGTGCCATGGTGAGGTACATCATTAAGTTTCTCATTTAAGTTGAGTTTTACTCGCTAGATCTACGCCTAGAGGTCATGTTAGTTCTATGAATGGCATCAAGAGCCAGGTTAGGTTTAGATCTAGGTCGAGGCAGAATCAATCAGAAGGAGATGAACCAGTAGAGTCTAACCCTAACTCTAGAAGAAGAGAAAGGATTTGAGGGGGGTTTCCTACCTGGGAACCACCCGCACAGTCACCACCGCCGACCGTTGCCTCGATGCCGCGAGGGAAGTCATCATGAGCCGCCGCGGGTGCGAAGACTCGCCGCCGTGCGGTCTTCGCCTCGGGCTCGAACCAAGGGCACTACCTGAGGGCCCCTCGACGACGGTGAGCGCGCGAGCCAGCCGAGAGCTCCGTGGCAGCATCGTCATCCCTTAGTTAACCGCATCACGAGAACCACCGGCCCTCCACTGAGCAGCGCACACGCCCTCAGGGCGCCATCGCTAGACCACTCGACGGTGGCGCGTGCACCGGCGAGGGGACCGGCGGCGGCGCCGCCATATTTCTCCGGCTGCCATGTTTTCAGTTTGGAAGGGAAGAGAGAGAGTCGGTCACCGTGGGGCTGAGAGAGGAACGGGAGTTTTAGAATGAGGTTAGCGTTTGGTGAGGAGCGGCGCGGCGCCGGTTTTTGTCCCAGCGAGAACGACGGATGACCGTCCGATCGTGATCGACGACGGAGAAATCCCGGCCCAGGCCCAGGTTGCGGCCTAGGTGCGGGGGAGCGAGCACGCACGCCACGCGCGGCAAGCCATGGGTCGATTTCTAGTATGGGCGGCGTCACAGGGCCGAGCGTGCGCGCACACTAGCTAGATAGGTCGCGAGCCATTTTTTCCAGGGCGGGCCGAATGAACAGTAAACAGTTTTATTATTTTCAGAAGCAAATTTTGATTTTTTTTCATCTCTATTCGATTTTGAACCAATGGGATAAATTGTTGAGAGTAGATGAGGACGGTGAAATGCTTCTAAAAAGTAGATAAACTATTTTTTTCAAGTTTCCACTGCAAAGTTTAATGTTGATCTTCTTCCAATTAAATTCGAACCAACGGTAGAATTTAATTTGAAGAGCAGTTATATTTAGTAAATTATGATTATGTTTATCCTCTAATTAAATTAGAACCGGCGGGAAAATTTACATTAGAGGAGTAGTCCGATTTATTTATGTTAAATTATGGTGTTGTTATTTTCTGACCAACGTTGATAATAACAATATTATAATGAGTTTAAGGTTGGAGTTTAAATCTCTAATAAATTTTACACCAACATGGTCAATTTTTCAGAGAGTAGATAAAGACCAAGAAATGCTCTGGAACTAATAGAATGTATTTTATTATCGTGCTTCGCTGCAATGATGTTGATTATCTTCTAATTAAATTCGAACTAATGGGTGGATTTAATTTTGAAGAGTAGTTATATGTCTTTCAAGTTAATTTATGAGTTTTATATATTAATTTTATTTTCTGCCCAACGGTGATGTAGAATTGATGCAGAAGCATCTTGTAAGTTTTATTTTATAACCGATGAGATCACTTGGCTGCACGCCAATGGGCTGCAATGCTGGGTATGTGAATAAAAATGCTTGAGTCAAGCCATGTCGATGAAATATGGTCGGCAGTCTACCTAGGGGTATGCTCAAGGTAGTAGATTATCAGCAGACAGGTGCGCAAGCTACGAACGAGATGGTGACATAAGACAGACACGGAGTTTTATCCAGATTCGGCCGCCGTGAGGGCGTAATACCTACGTCATGCATCTGATTGTATTGCTGTATTTAGATGAGATGATTTTTGAGAGAGGTCCTATGCCTGCCTTATATAGTCTGGGGGGCAGTGTTACAGATCTGGAAACTAATCCCAACCGGTTACAATTGTCATAGGTGGCCGGATAAAGATTCCTATTCTAACCGACCAGGATCTTGCTTGATCTCCAAGTCTGCCTTGATTCCTTGCGCGGGACTCCGAGCAGATCGGCTGGGCCACACGTCGTCTTCTGGTAGACCGAACCCCCTGGTCCGGGTCGGCCCAAACTTAGCCGTAAGGGTATATGGGTTAATACCCCCACAGCTAGTCCCCGAGCACCATGTATTATGTTGCGACACGCCGTTTGATCTTCTTCGGCTAATGCGGTCTGTCTTCATGTCATCTCCAACTGGTTGAAATATTTGACCAAGCAAATGTGCCAGTATTCTGGTCAACACAGAGAGCAGTAGACCACGATTATAGCCGAAGATTCTGGTTGTCCGAAGAATGCATGGTGCTCTAAAGAAAAAAGAAAAAGATTTATTTCCTGACCAAGTGTGCCCACTTGTATTTCTAAAAAGAAATGTAAGTGACCCTTGTACAGGAGTAGTTATGACCAATAGTTAGAGCGTAGGGGTTAATAAAATAAGCACATTCACCGCAAGGTGAAGTGTGCCCACTTAGTTCCCAAGCCTGGTAGTAGGTGACGTAGGCACGTGGTGCCAGGATCTAAAAAGAATTCCTAGTTAAGTTAATTAGATACAGCATGCACCATCAGGTGCATCGTACCAATGTAGTCCTCGAGCTTGCTGGAAGGAGAGGTATGAGCCTTGTAGCAAGGTCTAAGTGAGAAAAAATAAATGCCTCTCAACTATATGTGAGTACAAATCACATGCAGCCGAGGAGAGCAGTCCCCGAGCAATGGTCGGAGAGTGGTCGGGGCAGTCCCTGAGCGCAGCATAGAGAAAACGATGAATCCCCGAGAATAACCGTAGTTGGGATAGTCCCCGAGCACAAAGGTAGCCGGGATAGTCCCCGAGCACGAGGGCGGTCGAGACAGTCCCGAGCACGAGAGTGGTCGGAACAGTCCCCGAGCACGAAGGTGGTTGGGACAGTCCTCGAGCACAAGGATAGTCGCGACAGTCCCCGAGCACGAGGGTGGTCGGGACAGTCCCCAAGCACAAAAAGTGTGGCAAAAAACCATATGCCACTGGAGGCCATGATGAAAAGACCGTGATGGCTGGAAGGCGCAATGCCAAGAGATCACCAAGGACCATGACACCTGGAAAAGCCGGTGCCAGGAGGTGGCAAAGGGCATTTTGCCAGTCCTTAACCTCATCGATCCGGCACTAGCAGAAGATGTGCCAAGGACACCGCAGCTGGGATTGATCGAGAGATGCCAAAGGGCATGGGATGGTTCTAGGAGTTCGTGAAGGAGGCGAGAGAGTACGCAGGCGCACATGTGCTAAGCATGGTACGTGCTCACTACCCCCTGATCGATCTCAAGCGCCTAGAGGCTGGATACCCGAAGGAGGTAGATCTAGACAAGGCCGAGGAGCTACGGATGATCCAGCTGGACTTGTCGATGAAAATAATTGGCGATATTAACCTGTGTGGAGATGCGACACCACCCGTACAAGGAAAGCCATCAACAAGTCAACTGGGAGCGTCGTCATCTTCAAGCCAACCGACGAAGCCTGCGGTCTCGACCAGCCAGGCATCGGCGGGGCCATCTTCTTCAGCTCGATCAATGCCAGAGTCCCTGAGACCCGAGCACGATGTCAGGCCCAGCGAGCAGCAGGCGCCACGTGCCCCGACCAGCCAATAGTGTAGGCTATAGCTGTAGAAGAAGATGTAGTTGGGTTATTGTAAACTTGGACCTTTTCAGGCAAGCTTGTAATAACGTAACTGTATATCAACATAAGCTTGTTTGTTTTGTAGAAAACATGTTTAAGCTCGGATATCATGTGGATGTAACTAAGTTTGAACATGTTGGCGTTCTGTTTAGTTGTACTGGTTTAGTCGACACGTCATCCTGAAAGGTTTGTACGGACCTGGTTTGACATGCGGTCAGAGTGTGAGGTGCGTAGCTTGTGCACACGTAGAAACACACAAGTCAAACCAGAGAGCACCTGCCGATCACCTGTAGCGTAGAGAGCGGATCCCATGCACACATTGGGGGGAACCGGAGACAGGGCCTGCTCTGAAAACCCGAGAAAGAATGATGGTCGGTTTTAACTGATAGAGTTAGAATAATAATAGACTTCGAAGTGACACATTAGAGTGGTCGGAGAAATCATAATGGCTTTATTGAAATAAATCAAAAGTACAAGAGGGGTACATATCTTAGTAGCTAAGCATAGAAACGCCTAAGCTTGTCGATGTGCCAGGAATTGGGTACGTCTGTGCCGTCTAGGCGAGCTAACCTGTAAGATGTAGGGCGTGTGACCTCCTTGATCATGAAGGGTCCTTCCCATGGGGTTGTGAGTTTGTGGACACCAGCCTGATTCGTCTTCCACTTCAGGACCAGGTCCCCGACCACAAAGAACCGCTCCTTGACATTCTTGTTGTAGTACCTGCACAAAACAGCAAGGTATTTGGTTGTACGTAAGCAAGAATCGAGCCGCTTCTCTTCTGCACTATTCACTTCTAGCTCCCTCACTTCATTAGCCTTGTCTTCGTCGAAGTTCTCTACCCATGCTGATCTAAAGGCTATATCTGCTGGAAGTACTGCCTCAGTACCATAAACCATAAAGTATGGTGATACACCGGTATTGCGACTGGGCTAGGTTCTGAGACCCCAGACCACGGCTGGTAACTCTTTGAGCCATCTTCCAGGAGCTTTGTCATTCTCTCTATACATCCTCTTCTTAAGTGTGTCTAGGATCATACCATTTGCCCGCTCGACCTGTCCATTAGCTCTAGGGTGTGCCACCGAGACGTATTTTACTACTATGCTCCTTTCATCGCAGAAGTCCCAAAAAGCATTCCCGGTGAACTGAGTACCCAGATCAGTGATGATGCTGTTGGGTATGCTGAAGCGGTGGATGACCTGGTCGAGGAACGTGATAGCCTTTTCTGAAGATGCCTTGACCAGGGGCATGTACTCTATCCACTTGGAGAATTTGTCGATCAGCACAAAGACGCATGTAAATTTTCCAGGGGCCGGTTTGAAAGGCCCGATGATATCCAGTCCCCAGCATGCGAAGGGCCAAGAGGCTGGTATAGACTGAATCTCGTGTGCTGGTACGTGGATTCTCTTGGCAAAAAACTGGCAACCTTCACAATGGCGGACTAGCTTCTCTACATCGGCTACGGCTGACGGCCAATAGAACCCTGCTCAAAAAGCCTTGCCGACTAGCGTTCTCGAGGTCGCGTGGTTGCCGCAGGAGCCAGAGTGGATTTTGTCTAGGAGATGTTCACCATCCTCCTGGGTTATACACTTCATCAAGATTTCCTCCTTCGCGTTCTTGCACCACAATTTGCCATCGACAAGCAGATACTGCTTACTGCGACGCATCAGGCGTTCGTTCTCTATCCGATCGGTGTAACCGCTACCATCTGTCAGGTACTTGATGAAAGGTACTCTCCAGTCAGGCTTCTTGGTGGTCGAAGGTGATTTGGTGGTGTTTGACGCCGGAACCGTAGCCACCAATGACTGGTCTGGAGGCTTGTCGACCGCGGGATCTTCTTCTTTGATGGAGGACGTGAGCAGGTCTTGAACAAATACACCATGTGGGACTTTGGCTCGGGATGATCCTAACTTTGACAGCGCATCTGCTGCTTGATTTTTGTCCCGGACCACATGTGTGTACTCGATGCCATAGAACTTGCCTTCCAGCTTTCTGATCGCTTTGTAGTATGTGTCCATCTTTTCGCTGGTCGTTTCCCAGTCCTTGTTGAGCTGGTTGATGACCAGAGTCGAGTCTCCATAGACATAGAGATGCTTGACACCGAGCTCGACCGCAATGTGCAGACCATGTAGGCATGCTTCGTACTCGGCGGCGTTATTAGACACCGGGAAATAAATCCTGAGGACGTATCGGAGCTGCTCCTTGGATGGTGATACGAAAAGGACTCCTGCTCCTACGCCATCGATGTTGAGAGAGCTATCGAAGTACATCTTCTAATACTCGGCGGGCCCTTGAGAGGCAGGTGTGCTTAAGTCCGTCCACTCGACGATGAAATCGACAAGTGCCTGAGACTTGATTGTAGTATGGCTTGCAAATTCCAAGGAGAAAGGGCATAGCTCCATTGCCCATTTGACGATGCGCCCGTTTGCATTCTTGTTGCGAATGATGTCTCCCAGAGGGTACTCGGTCATGACCACCACACGATATCCGTCGAAGTAGTGTTTCAACTTTCGAGATGTAATTAGTATAGCGTAGATCAGTTTCTGAATCTATGGGTACCTGGTCTTGGATTTGCTGAGCACCTCACTGATGAAATAAATTGGTCGCTGTACCTTGTAGACGTGGGTGGGCTCGTCGCGCTCGACCACCACGGTAGTGGAGACCACTCGATTAGTTGCTGCAATGTAAAGCAGGAGGGTTGCGTCTTCTCTGGGAGCAGTGAGGACCGGAGGTGATGTAAGGAATTGTTTCAGCTGTGTAAAGGCAGCGTCTGCTTCCTCCGACCACTCAAACTTCTCGGATGCTTTGAGCAGCTAGAAAAACGGTAGTCCTTTTTTGCCTAATCTAGATATGAAACAACTAAGGGCAGCCATGCATTTGGTAAGCTTCTGAACATCCTTCACCTTTTTGGGCGGCTTCATGTCCAAGACAGCTTTTACTTTCTCTGGGCTAGGGCATATGCCATCATGACTGACGATGTTGCCGAGCAGTATACCAGATGGAACACCAAAAATGCACTTCTTTGGGTTTAATTTCCATTGGAATCTGTTAAGGGCTGCAAAGGTACGTTCTAGATTTTCGACAAGGGTGTATGCTTCCTTGGTTTTAACAACTACATCATCAACATAAGCTTCGACGAGGTCATCTTTTATCTCGTCTTTGAGGTAGGCCTGTATGGCGCGTTGGTAGGTAACTCCAACGTTCTTGAGCCCGAATGACATGGTCGTGTAGCAGTAGGCGCCGAAGGGCGTGATGAAGGATGTCTTGATCTGGTCGTCCTTTTTGAGAGCGATCTGGTGATAACCAGAGTAGCAATCGAGAAAGGAAAGCAGCTCACAACCGGCAGTTGAATCTACGACCTCGTCTATGCGAGGTAAGCCGAAGGGGTCTTTAGGGCAGTGTTTATTGAGATCAGTGTAATCAACGCACATTCTCCATTCCTTATTCTTTTTGCTTACAAGAACTGGGTTGGCTAACCACTCCGGATGATACACTTCTTTGATAAATCCGGCTGCTAAAAGCCGTGTAACTTCTACCCTAATAGCCTCCTTTTTGTTGCGAGCGAACCATCGTAGCTTCTGCTTGATGGGTTTGGCCTTGCCATCGACATTTAAGGAGTGCTCGATCAAGTTCCGAGGTACACCGGGCATGTCAGCGGGTTTCCATGCGAACACACTCACGTTGCTCCTCAAGAACCTGACGAGCGCGTCTTCCTATTTAGGATCCAGGTTGGCCCCGATAAGGGCCATTTTGCTGGGATCACCGTCGACCAGCTGGATCTCTTTGTGCTCTTTGGACTTGATGTTCTTGCGTGGGGCCTCGAGCTCTAGGATCTCCAGGTGGTCGGCTGGGGTCTGCTTGGCGTCGAGCATGGTCTCAGCCATGCGAATAGAGAGGTCGTGAGCCTCTGTTATTTTGAAGCTATCATTCTCGCAGGTGTAAGCTGCGTATACATTGCCCCTGAGAGTTAGAACCCCCTTCTCAGTAGGCATCTTGAGCACCAAATACCTATAGTGAGGTATGGCCATGAACTTGGTGAGTGCTGGTCAGCCAAGGATGGCATGGTAGGTGCCTTCGAAGTCGGCGACCACGAAGTTGACGTAGTTGGTGTGGAAGTGGCCTGGGGTACCAAATTGCACAGGTAGCGTGATCTGCCCGAGAGGTGTGGAGCTCTGTCCAGGGAGAACACCCCAGAACTGTGCCTCGTATGGCTTGAGATCAGCCTAGGTTATCTTCAAGGCTGGCAAACTGTTCTTGAACAGTATATCGATGGAACTGCCACCGTCAATCAGCACTCTATCGAACTGAACCTTGTTGATACAAGGATCCAGAACCAGAGGAAAATGCCCTGGCTCAGGTATTGCAGCCCATTGGTCCTTTCTGCTGAAGGAGATCTCGCGGTGAGACCAAGGAGGGAGCCGTGGATCGGCGATGAGGTTGTCGGCATTGGCCACGTTCAAGCAAGCGCGGGCGAGCAGCTTGCACTCTCGTTTGGTCTCGATGGACACTTTGTCCCCAATGATGGTGTGGACGTGGTCGGTTGGCTTGACGTACTTGTGACGGGGATCTACGTCTTCATCATCGTTGTCCTCGTTATGTTGCTCCCCTACGTCGTTAGGCTTGTCGGATTTATCCAGAGCCTGTTGGCGCGTGTAGATGGATTTGAGAACACGGCAATTCTCCATGGTATGGTTTGACTTGGGATGGAGCTGGCAGGGTCCTTTCAATGCTTTGGTGTAGTCTTCTTCGTAATTGCGACGTTCGCCACCTTTTTTTAACGATGTTGACTTCACCGTCATCTTCCCAAGCACGCTTGCCCCTGTAATCGTCACGGCGATTACGCCACTAATTACGCTAGTCGTGGTGGTCGCGAAAATCGTTGAGCTGGTTGCGGCGATCAAAATTGTCGTTCCGACCACGGTTGCCGCGGTAGTCGTCGCGGTGTGGGGGGTGGTCGGAGCGTGGAACCCTTGCTGCTTCTTCGATGATTATCTTTTTAGCATCATCGGCGTCCGCATATTTTTTAGCAGTAGCTAGGAGCATTGTGACTGATTCAGGTCTTTTGCGGACGAGCTTGTCCCTTAGGGCATCATGGAAGCGGAGACCAGTGATGAAAGCTTCGATTGCCTAGTTGTCGGAGATTGATGGGACCTTGATGCACATCTCCGAGAAGCATCGGACGTACTCGCGCAGTGGCTCATCTTTGTGATCTTGAATCCGCTGCAGATCATATTTGTTGCTGGGTTGTTCGCAAGTAGCAATGAAGTTGTCGATGAATGCTTGCTTGAGCTCTTGCCAAGAATCAAAGTAGTTTGCCGGCAAGCTGACCAGCCATTGGTGGCCTGCATGGCCGACGGCGACTGGGAAGTAATTAGACATGACGTGCTCGTCAGCCATGGCTGATCTACACGCGGTTTCATAGAGCATGAACCATAACTCGGGGTTCTCCTTGCCGTCGTACTTCTGGAGTTTTTTGAGCTTGAAGTTTTTTGGCCACACGACTTGGCAAAGGTGAGGAGTAAACTGCTTCAAACCCGGAGGGCCGTGGGTAGTATCATATTCCATACGGCAATAGCTTTCGTGGGATGCACGATCGTTGGCTCTTTGGTTAATGCGATCGCGTAGATCGCGTTCTCCGAGGGAATGGCGGAGATCGTTATTGCCATCACGGTGATCCTGATTGCCACCCTGGTTGACCCCGCGACCGCGGTTATCACGGCGATTGTAGCGGTTGTCTCGTCGATTATCGTCCCGGCTGTTGCGGCGGTTGTCGTCTCTTTAGTCGCGGCGGTTGTCATCCCGACCATCATTATGACCACCGTTTCCGCCTTGACGGTTGTCTGGTGGGTCGTTGTTAAGCGAGCCATGTTGGTTGGGTGGCTGTGGGTGACTTGTGTACTGATGACTGCGGCTTGATTCGACTGAGACGGATGGAGCCCGGGCTTGGTTTGCAATCTCTGCGGTCTGGGCTATAGCAGCCGTCAGGTAGGCTTGTACATCATCACGAATTGCCTGGATTTCTGGGGTATTGGGTAGTCGTTGCATTGTCGCCATAGCAACAGCTATGTTGGCGCTTGGAGTCCTGAAGACCTGCTTTTCCCCTACCCTATCAAAGGCATTGTTGAGATCGCGTGGCTGGAGCCTTATGCGTCGTGCCTCCTCTTCTGCCTCGGCTTTGGCTTGTCTGCGATTAAACCGGTCAATATTGCGTGCTTCGCGTGCTAGCCTTTCTTGTTCTGTTTCGCCAACTGTCGGGGTTCATCATTACTGACGACATTGATCAAGTCTCCTCACCTTGGTGGGAAGGATGGGAATCGTGGGAACCCCGGGGTGTGGTCTGGGATATCCAGATCGTATTCAATTTCTTCATCGTCACGATGCTGAAGCTCAGTGTGGACGGAACCATTAGGTGTGATGCTAGACGGGGAGCTTGAGCCACCATCTTGAACTGTGTGGACCGATCCTTCTTGATATTCCTCAATCCGAACCATGTTGACGAAGTTGCGTGGCTTTGGCCAGGGTCGATGTATAAAACATAGATCCGAGCAGCGTTGTATATTGTGTGCGTAGTTGGAAGCAGTGTTTCGAGCCTAGTAATTCTCCATCAAGGCTTCACACTCGGAGAGCCGGAGACCCGTTGCAGGGGCTGGTCGGCGACGAACGGAGCGCCCTTCAGGAGTAGACGTGACCACGAGATCCGTACCGAGTCATGCAGGACGACTGGCCCGAGCTAGTCGGGTAGATCTGTTGTGGGTAGTGGTTACCTACTCGGTAGGTTGATTTTGAATCAAATCTACCAGAGCTAGGGTTTCAGCAAGCTTGGTGCCGACCTGATCAATGGAGTCGAGCAGGTCGGTGTTGTCGATCTGCCTCCCTTTGTAGCGAGGAAGCGAACGACGGGTTGTCGGCGTGGCTGAAGACGATGCTGGTGTGGCCGGAGCCAGATCCAACGTGGTCGGAACCGTAGCCGATGCTGGTGAAGCAGTGGTCGACGCAGATTGGATATGCGCCTCCTCCGTGGTCATGGCGATGAAGTTGTCAGAGCCAGTGGTCCAGGTGATCTGGCCGATGGTGAACGTGAGGCCGTTCGGCGTAGCCATGGAGCCAGGGATGATGACCATCTTGTTCGTCTGGGGAGCAGTACGCACACCCCCTACCTAGCGCGCCACTATCGACAAAATATGGTCGACAGTCTATCTAGGGGTATGCCCAAGGTAGTAGATTATCGACAGATAGGTGCGCAAGCTACGAACGAGATGGTGACGCAAGACAGACATGGGGTTTTATTCAGGTTCGGCCGTCGTGAGGGCGTAATACCTACGTCCTGCGTCTGATTGTATTGTTGTATGTAGATGAGATGATTTTTGAGAGGGGTCCCCTGCCCACCTTATATAGTCTGGGGGCAGGGTTATAGATCTAGAAACTAATCCCAACCGGTTACAATTGCCATAGGTGGTCGGATAAAGATTCCTATTCTAACCGACCAGGATCTTGCTTGATCTCCAAGTTTGCCTTGATTCCTTGCGCAGGACTCCGAGCAGATCGGCTGGGCCACGCGTCGTCTTCTGGTAGACCGGACCCCCTGGTCCAGGTTGGCCCAAACTTAGCCGTAAGGGTATAGGGGTTAATACCCCCACAAGCTAGTTTAGGATAATTTTTTGTTAGTTTACTAATTTTCTGATTAAATTGGAACCAACAGAAAAATTTAATTGGAAAATAAAGTATAAGTGAATGTTTTAGTCATCATGACTAAATTTTTCGTTATGGTAATTTGTATATAGATTTATCTCGCATGGGAAGAAGTTTAGCATAGTACTTATGCTGGCTAATCCTGCATGGCGGAAAAAGTTTTATGATGAATCATATGTTTTTGTATCCCGCATAGAAAGAGAGGTTTGGGTAGCTCTTATGCTATCCTAATATTGACCATGGCACAATTGAAATGCACCGTCATGGTCAATACTAATCAAAAGATAAAAAAAAGATGCAGGCGTGACTTGCAAAAGTACAGTTAATAAAAGACCTCGTTGAGTTCTTGAAGTGGAATGAGGATAGTGTACTTTTATACGAATCAAGAAATAACTTTGTTTGCATGACACAATCATGTGAATGAAGTAAGTCATAAGTGTCTCCTCATTCACAGTTTTTCTGAATAGTTCTCAAAATTATGGCAGTAAAGTTCATGCCATATTTCGAGGGAGAGAATTGTGAGATGAATTAAGAGTAAGAATTAATATCAATTAAGAAATTACTCTTCATTAAGAGTGAGATACAGATGTTGATGAATGTGTACTCTTCATTAAGAGTGAGCTAAATTTTTTGATGAATGTGACCATCGGTCATAACAATGATACCTCTAAGTAGAGAAATAGCTAAATTCCTAGACTTTTTAAAGTTCCGAGAGGAAGATAGCTTTGTCAGCCTCAAAGATATTAAGGCAGTGCTTAAAGTGCCATATAAGGTTTTAACAGATTAAACCAAAATAAGAAATTTAAAGATACATTATCTTTATAGAAGATGGGATGATCTGGTGGAGCACGGTATGTAGAGACCGATGACTTGAAGAGAAGAGGGACTGCGTGTCCACTTCAGTGATTCAAAACAATGAATTTCTCAATACCTGTTGATGTTGT
The DNA here is from genome assembly GCA_904845875.1 of Miscanthus lutarioriparius. Classification (NCBI taxonomy): domain Eukaryota; kingdom Viridiplantae; phylum Streptophyta; class Magnoliopsida; order Poales; family Poaceae; genus Miscanthus; species Miscanthus lutarioriparius. The sequence goes on along the minus strand of CAJGYO010000019.1, from coordinate 73,131,706 downwards.
ATAACTTATAGAACACATGTTGTTGGCTCTTCAAAGAAGATAAATAATGTAAACAAGGATCTTATAATACAGGAGCCTGTAGAATTAATTGCCTCTTGACAATGAAGAGCAACAACAGCCTCATATAAAAGTGCTAGTAGATGAGACCTCAGAAGGTCTCAAAGAATTAGTAAATCAGTTTTTCTAATGACTATAAAGTCTATGTTAGTGAAGAAATTCAAATGGATGGTGATCCCACCTCATTTGAAGAAGCCATGAGAGGCGTTTACTTGTTTGAATGGCAAGAACCTATGGAAGTTGAAATGAATTCGATGAATACCAATGATTTTTGGGACTTAGAAGAAATTCCTAATTGAGCTAAAACAGTGGCTGTGAAATGGTCTACAAGATAAAATGTGACTCTAAAGGAAATGTGAAAAGATATAAAGCATGACTTGTAGCAAAAGGCTTTACGCAAAGAGAATGAAATAGATTATGATGAGAGTTTTCTCTCCAGTCTCATGCAAGGATTCTTTTAGAATCATAATGGTGTTATTGGCACATTACGATTTAGAGTTACATCAGATGGATGTAAAGACGGCATTCCTCAACAGGGATTTGTATGAAAACGTTTACATGGCACAACCCAAAAGTTTTATCATGGAAGAAAAAGAATGTATGGGATGCGGCTGATGGCGGGGAAACGGGCAGTTATGACCCGCCTCCGCGTCAGCGGAGATAAATTTGGTTTTGGTTAAATTTAATTGGGACAAAAAAAAAGAACAGGTATTGCAAGTCCATACTTCCATAATTCTTATATTTGCATAAAAATTATGTTAATTACATATCCGTAGAGAACACCCCTGATTAAGAGCTCCAAAATGAGTACATGAAAAATAAGATTACATCATATGGCTTCCTTTTACAAACTACAAAAGAAAACAAAGTATTCAGTCTTGTAGCTGCAGATGGATGAATTTGTATGCTTGAAATAGACTTGAACTTGACGAATGTCATTTTATTAAACATGACATGAATTCATTTGTCGAGGAGTAACATATATTCCTTATATGATTGGTTGATAGCGTGTTTAGCTTCTTAGCAGACCATGATATACATGTATTTAATTCATACACTATATGGTGCAACACGCATATATGTCAGCTAAGAGAAACTGATTTGTTTGAGTGATACACATTTCTTTGGTGCATTGTCACGTATGTATGCACGTAATTTACTTTGAAGACTAAACTTGACATAGTCTTTTTGGATCATTTAAGATCATGATTTATCATGTTTTGATATGCATGTTCATGGATGCACTCAGCATTTGGTGCAATATTTTATTTAGGCTAAGACAACATATTTTGACCTTGCTAAGACTCAAAAGACATGTTTCAACGACTGGCTCGACCGGGGCGCGTGTAATTAATTCATTTTATCAAGGTTAGCATGCACACTCATGGTATGGCGTTTGGCCAGGGATTTGCATGCACGGTGCTATATGATCCCATTTAATTTGGTTTGCCCTTTTTAACAACTTGGCTAAGCATGAGCATTCATGGATACAATCTAGTTAAGATGCAATATTTAATTTATCCATTATATGCATGGCACTTGGAAGGCCTACGCTGGGCATGGATGATGCGCCTGGAAATTATGATAAATATGACAAAGCTTATTTGACTTAGCTAAGTCTATATCGATGTTCATGACATTTTGGTTATTCTAACCCTGGCGCCGTAGCAAGTTAATTAGCATGGGCGATCATGGTATAGAATTTGATATGATGAAATCAATTTATTTAAGTTTATTTATATGGTCTAGCCATAATTTAAAACAGAGTAATTTCATCTAATGCATGATTAGACATATTTGATTCCCCGGCGTGACCATGACATGGTGTGCAGGTTTTCTTATCTGCTTCCTAATTTTAATTAGGTCAAGACCATGGGAGTGGCTATTTGATTTTATCACTGCATAGCCGTGTTGATTTTGATGCAACACTAATTGGCTTTGTCTATGTGGTATAGGCTGTTTGATCATGCCGCCGTTCATGCAAGACGGAGCAGGCAGGCTAGTTTGCATTTCGGCGAGAGGGATGCTAATTAACTAGCCTATGGCTTGCACATATGCAACATCTTTTGCTCGGTTCATTGATTTAATTAAGGGTTTTAAACTTTGAGCATGCAACTTGATTAGTACTGAGCACATACGCCCAACCAGGAGACATGACTTGATGCACAAGTGCAGGATGCAAGACAAAATAGCGGTGTAACACTGCTATTTTGTCTATCAGTTTTAATTAAGACTTTATCTTTTGGCATGCAAGACCATGGTGATTATAGCATGCAAAGTTATGAACTGTATGAATGCAGATAGGCCGGCAAAACTATGGTCGTGATCAACACAGACTTATTTGGGGTGGAGCCAATTTGTGTCCATCCATTTTTGTACCATGATTTTTAACCGGGTGGAGCCAAAACGCGTCCACCATTTTAGTATGAATTTCAACCGAGGAATGGAGTCAAAGCGCGTCCAAACCGAATTTACCATGAACCTTTAACCAGGTTGGAGCCACAATGCGTCCAACCAAATTTCAACCAGGAACATAACCCGGGGTGGAGCCACAGCGCGTCCGACCTAAATTTCAACCGCGGGATGGAGCCAAAACGCGTCCAAACCCGAATTTCACCGAGGCACATTTGCTAGCCTTGTACACCTTTACCGAGGCACAAAGCCCATGCGCATAGCGCAGCCATTTGGCCCTTATACCTTTACCAAGGCATGATGCCCATGTGTGGAGCACCGTCCTCACTGGCCCCATTTGTACCAGAATAGAGGACGCAAGGCTCGCCGATGAAGTTGCCGATGACAACGCTTGTGGATGAAACAGCCGGAGATAAGATGCAGGATGGGAGGCAGGATCAGAGATGTGCCCTGAGGCCTCTCACCCAATGTTTTTGAGGCGCCGCGGCGAGGCGCGGCGCCCGACCCCCTTCACAACGCCTAGGCGTTTGTGGCGGACGCCTAGGCGACACCATACACACATTGTAAGGCGTTGTAAGCTAGAATTTTATATACTAGTGGAGCACATAGATACCTCGTTTGTTGCCAATTCTTGAGCCCACGTTCCTTTCTTTCCTTTCCAAAAGCTCTTCTCCCGCACTAGTGCAGAGCAGACAACAGACAAGCAGAGCACATACATATACTAGTGCAGCAGTACAAGCAGAGCAGACAGCAGAGCACGAGATTTGGAAAAGGGCCCGACGGAAGACAAGCAGAGCAGACGAAAGACAAGCAGATAAGCAGAGCAGAGTGGAGGCGCCCGACGGAGGCGCAGAGAGCAGAGAGCAGAGCAGACAAGCAGAGAGCAGAGAGCAGACAAGCAGAGCATACCAGGCGGAAGGGCCCGACGGAGGCGCAGTCAAGCGGAGATGCAGGGGCGAAAGGGCCCGACAGGCTCCACGGCAGGGGCGGACGGCCAGATGCAGGGCCGGCTCCGCGGCAGGGGCGGCCGGCCGGTGGACACGAGCAGAGTCCGCGCCCAGCGGAGGTCGAGGTACGTCCGCCGCCTTCTCTCTTCCCCTCTCCTCGCCCGCACTCGCGGTGAATGACCCGCACGCTAGATTTCCCACGCGAAGAAGCTACCTGGGCGCCCGCGCGGTCGATTTCCCGCGCCTCGGTCGATTTCCTGCGGGGCCGCGCTCCTTTTGGCGCCCTTCCCCTACGACCGGTATCCGACGTCCGTGGCGCGGTTGTAGGCGTCCGCCCGACGCCATTTGCGCCTAGGCGACGCCTAACCCTATGAGGCGGACGCCATACACGCTGAGGTCGTGGCGACCCCGACGCCCAGGCCCTCGACCACGCCTTGTCGCCTAGGCGACGACTAGGCGACGCCTCAAAAACATTGCTCTCACCTTCTCAGGGACCCTGGAAAGGACGTTGCTTCTTACGGCAAGCTCCTGATGACCTTCCACGCGGCAGAGCGGCGAACCGGCAGCCTGGTGGTGCGAGATGAGCAGCACAGCAGCCTAGCGGTGGTTTGCGTTGTGTATTGGTGAAGGCAGCCTGACGGCACTTTGGATCAGAGAGCTGTGTGTGTGTACTCTTGCAGTAGCCTACTATTTATAGAGCAAGAGGCAAGGCGGTTTCTCTGCTTCGAAGTCACGTCCACGTCTAAAGCGGCCGGAGTGGTTGCCAGGACTACTTGGCGCTCTTGAGTTCGATTTCCAATTTGCTAGTCCCTTGATCAAGCGGTGCCGGTGCGGCGCCATTTTTTAAATCAACAGAGCGCGCGGTCCATGGAGGTTGCATGACTCGGTCTCGCGGCAGTGATTTGGAGACGTGGCCATCCTTTGACTATGTTTGAATATGCCAAGCGCGCACAACAGTTTCTTCCTTGCCTGGCAACTGGCATTTGGACCATTTATTTATTCTTTAACTGAAGTGATTAAGGAGAACAGGAAATAACTTATTTCCTGGCCGGCGTGCACGTACGTGCTAATTGCTATACGCTTGCTGTGTATGTACCACACACGTAGGCCCCGTTCACGTGCCTTTAAACCCGGCTTGATCCGCTTATTTTTTTATTCGAAACAGTATTTTTCTCTCACAAATTCCTTCAGCATTCCTCTAAACCATCCAGATTCCTCCAAAATCCAGACAAGCGAACAGGCCCGTACTTGCATGGCCATGTTTTGATTAACCCATGTGTATGTATATGCATGTATGTATTTACGGCCGGGTGTATTTATGGGACATGTGATTGCCGTGCTTTTGTTCATTTGTCAAGGCGTGAACACGCTCATGCATATATGTACATGTGTGTCTCCTTTTCTTTTTGCCCCATCTTCTTTTCCGATGTTATATTATTCCTTATTTGCCTATATCATATTCATATGAAACTTGATCATCTATACCATTTTATTTAATATGGTATCAATGTTTTCATACATTTTGGGTATGCCAAAATTGGTGTCAACAGCGGCATGTAGAAATCTATTTATGGATTAAAACAAGTCTATAAACAGTAGTATTTGAAGTTGATGAAACGATAAGAAAGTTTGGGGTTAAAGAAAATGAGAAGGACAATAGCGTTTATGCGAAGTTCAAGAATGAAAAATTCTTTTTTCACATCCTGTGTATAGATGACATCTTACTCACCAGTAGTAATGTTAATCTGCCATTTGAGAAGTAGAAGTCTTTGTCCTTAAGTTTCAATGTGAATGATCTTGGTGAAGCCTTATTGGTTCTAGGAATTGAAATTCACCGAGATAGATGAAAAGGGGTATTTAGACTATCGCAAAGGCATAATTAGAAAAGATTCTAAAGAAATAAAGTATGCACACGAGTAAACCTACGCCTGCTCCTATAGTCAATGGTGATAGATTTGGGAACTTTCAGTGTTCCAGGAACCGATATAAGATAGATAAAATGAACATGGTTCCATATGCTTCAGCTGTTGAAAGCTTAGTGAATGTACAAGTAAGAACTTATCTTGACGTAGTTTACGTATCCGAGATATTTTGGCAGAAGTCTAGTCCAGATATAGATCACTGGAATGAAGTTAAGAATGTATTGCAATTTTTGTAAAGTATCATAGGCCTCATGTTGAGTAAGAAAGAACAAGTACTCTCAAATAGTTGTGGGTATAAATGTTAATTTTTAGCGAGATGTATAGTGAAATCTACAGTAGTTGTTAACACTCGTAGTTGTAATATTATTGTGGAAAAGCTCAAAAGAAACAGTTGTGGTGTCATCAATGATGCATACCATAGAATAGCTTGTCATGAGACTTCAGGAACAAGCAAAAGGTTGTTAAGGGAATATGTACCCGGATTTAACAATGGTAGACAACAGCAATAGCCATTTAAAGTAGTTAACTCCTAAGACAACAGGTCAAGTGTGCTGACAAACATATTGACATTAAGTTATATGTTGTAAATGAGAAAATTCAGAATCATTTTGAAAGCATTGAGCATATGAGTACCAAGAAAGTACTTGCGGATCAGCTTACTAAAGGCTAACTACCCAGTGCGTTCAGAGAACACACAGTCGACATGGGTTTACGGGAAAGCCTATAGTTTCTAGATACTGAGGGCCTAGTTGAGAATTTGTTTCAAAATAGAGAGGTGCATTATAGCTGTTAAATCTAATGGCAACTGACCGTGACGATGAGGCACGCTCTATGCAGTGATCTGCGATGAAATGGGAAAAAGATAAAATAAGTTAAGTATAAGACATAAGGTGAGATTAAGGAGGAGAATGTTAGGTTGATCTCCACCAATTTGGCCCAACGGTCAATTGGGCCCTTGACTCGCGCCCTGATCGGGGGCACTCAGCCGCTCTTCTGGCTGGTGGCCTCCCGTCGCGCAGCGCTATGTAAAGGAGGTGGGAGCTAGGGCTCGAGACACGAGGTTCACTGTAGCTGCCAGTTCCCCACCGAATCTAACACTAGTCCGATCTATAGGGAGCGACGGGAAGCTCCACCGGCCTTCACCGCCGTCACTGGACCGCGCCACCACTACAATGCTACCTTTACTCCGACACTAGAGGCGCGTCGCGCCGTGTCATGATGAGGTACATCATCAAGTTTCTCATCTAAGTTGAGTTTTACCCGCTAAATCTACGTCTAGAGGTCCCGTTAGTTCTATCACCATGGGCTTCGGCCACAGGGCCACCGGCAGGATCTACGTGGTGACCGACCCCGCGACGACCCCGCCAACTTGGTCGTCCCCTGGAAGGGCACGCACCGGTACGCCGTCATCCAGGACCGCCCGCTGTGGATCACGTTCGCGCGCGACATGGTGATCAACCTCTGCAAGGAGCTCATCGTCAGCAGCGACAAGACCATCGACGGGCGCGGCGCGCAGGTGCACGTCACGGGCGCGCAGATCACGCTGCAGAACGTGCACAACGTGATCCTCCACATCCACGACGCCGTCCCGCGCGGCGGTGGCGTGATCAGGGACTCTAAGCACCACTCGGGGGTCCGCGGGGAGAGCGACGGCGGCGGCATCTCCGTGATGGGGTCCAGTGACATCTGGATCGACCACGTGTCCATGCGCAGCTGCGCCGACGTGCTGGTGGACGTGGTGGATGGCTCCACCGCCGTGACCATCTCCAACGGCCACTTCACCAAGCACGACCACGTGATGCTGTTCGGGGCCAGCGACAGCGCCGCCAAGGACAAGATGATGCAGGTGACCGTGGCGTTCAACCACTTCGGCAAGGGGCTGGTGCAGCGGATGCCGAGGTGCCGCTACGGCTTCTTCTACGTGGTGAACAACGACTACACGCACTGGCTCGTGTACGCCATCGGCGGCAGCCAGAACCCCACCATCATCAGCCAGGGGAACCGCTTCCGCGCCGTCGACGACAGGAACTTCAAGGAGGTGACCTAGCGGGAGTACACGCCGTACAACCAGTACAAGGACTGGGTGTGGAAGTCGCAGGACGACCTGCTCCTCAACGGGGCCTTCTTCAACCAGTCCGGCGGCCGGAACTAGCGCCGGTTCGACAGGCTCGACCTCATCCAGGCCAAGGGCGGCCAGTACGCCGAGTCGCTCACCAGGTACGCCGGCGCGCTCAACTGCCGCGTCGGCAAGAAGTGCTAGGGCGGCCCTGTGCAAGCTAGATTATTGCTTTGATTGGGGATCGACCGGGGCACCGGGCGATCGATGCTTCGATGCAGGCGCAGGGAGGCGTAACTCGAATGCAAGGTTGTGTTGTGTATAACTCTTGTACTTGGAAATGCCATCTGTAATGGTCAACGTACTACTGCTTGCCTGCTAGCGACAGCATGGTCCTGTGCATGCTAGTTTTTTTTTATCAATGGATGTAGGATTGTCAGGGTGTGTGATAGTACTTTGCACGACCAGATTCATGCGACTGTAATACCAATTGTTAGCAAGGTCACTCACACACACAGTCACACTAGCTCCAATCATGGGGATACCGCTAGTCGCCACGTACGGCGGCCAGTACTCGGGCGCACCGATCGTACGTGCTCCTGTGCATCATGTGGCACACTGCCACCGGACGTCAGGATGCACCTCGTCCGGTTGGTTTCACCGCGGCCGTCCAGCCTGACGGGCGTGGAGGGGATCCAGCAACTCGCACACGCCGACATCATCTGTGCAACCGGCGTCGCCGCGCCACTGCAAATATAATAGAAGTACGTATATTTCATGACCAAACTAATGCTACTTATTTCGTATGATAATATTAGTACTTATAAATAAATTTGGTCAAACTTCTCATACTAAAACATAGCATTATTCTAGAATTGCATCCTTTTTGAGATGGGGGCAGTATATCAATAAGTCCAAGGCACATTGTCAAAAAACAATCTCGGATACTCATTTGCAGGACCAATGCTTTGACAGGTAACACTAAAAGAGCAGACCCAGTGCCGGAGGCTCCCACATGAGTGGGGTCTAGGGAAGGAAAAAACCGAGGCAAGCCTTCCCCGCAAAATCTGCACTTAGAGAAATATGGATAGAGAAAACTACAGCGCTAGACTGCACTCTTCAATCGTAAACCAAGTGCTACGTTCACAACAGCAGCATCTTTGCCGAGTCCTACTAAGCATAACTAATGCCTGGTCGTCTTCTTGGGATGTGAATTCCTTTTTGTTCTCGAGGGCGCCTTGTGCGACAATGGCTGGCGCTTGTTCCTCTTCTTCAGCTTCGCCTTCTTTTGTTTCTTATATTCACTGTCAGGGTCTACAAAGTCTTCGTCACTATCACCTTCAACCGGAACAAAACCATCCTCTGGTTCCTGATTGTTGCCATCCTCTTCATCTGAGCTCAAGACAAAATCCTCAACCCGATCCTCCTCAGCAGCAACATCATCATCCTCTCGGGGTCGCTTTTTATTCTCCTTTGGGGTTCTGCGCACCATACAATGGTATGATAATGTCTTTTCCACGGCAAGTAAAAATGGGAAAAAGAGGGAAGGAAGAACATACTTGGGTTTCTTATTTTCAGCCAACCAGTTCTTACTGAAAGCAATAGTGCCTTCATCATTGTCCTGCTCATCCTGCTGCTTCTGCGCTTCTGATAACCTCCGTGAGAAGGTTGAGGACTCAGCCCCCACAATCACACTGGTTGGCAACAAGGAATTAGTGAACCCAATGCCATTAATCAGTATGCACTTCTGTACTTACAAGATAATCATGATACATATGTTCTTGTGGTTAGTACAGACTACAAAACTGTAGAGCGCGCAGCTAGATAATATAACAGAAGTCACACCTAACTAAATCGCAGAGGATACTTGTTTGTGATATGAACTTAGCTGATAGATGGAACTAACCTGGTCTCGTCCAGAGCGTCCATCCTATCCTGCGCTCTCTGGTGTAGAGTAGCAACATATTTTGAGAGAGGGCTGCAACGTTCTTCCTTTTCGGTCTGTTGGGGAATGATTGCTAAAGTTCACAAAATGATACAGGAATGATAGTATAGAAATAAATAATGTGCAAAAAGCGGGAATGATTGCTAAAGTTCACAAAATGACAGGAATGATAGTATAGAAATAAATAATATGCAAAAAGCAAAGCCACAAGGTCAGGATTCATGCCTGCAGAAATGACTCTACAGCTGGGTCATTGGGTGAAAAAGCAATCCCCACACGTTTTGACTTAATGAACTCGACATTGGCCTCTATCTGAAATCAGACATGATGATAGAAATTAGCATATGTGCAATGGATCAAATACTGTAATTCAAACTATAGGCAAACCTGATTGATAAGATCCTTCATCTCTTTCCTAAATCTGTCAGCTTTAATGGTTTTGCAAAAGCTTCGGAGCCGAACAAGTGGAATAAAGGACATCTCAACGAAGGCAATGGAGTAGCTCCATTGGGCCAAATGTTTAGCCAGCTCATCGACCACAGAATAAATGCAAGCTTCCTGAAAGGCACGTGTCTTTACTGTTTTCTTGTCCACCTGCCAAGAAAGAGAACTGTTACAAGCTCCTTCAAAAGGTGTGTTCCATAGCCGGAACGTTCTATTGCAAGTTGCAAGAAAACAAACCTGTTTAACACTGAACAAATTCACGGCTTTGCCTACACCTCCATCTGGACGTCCTCTAAGTTCTTTCATTTCAAGCATATTAAGCAGCAGGGAGGACACAGGAATGAAGGTACCAGTGGCTTCAGCAATACGATTAAGCATTCTGACACACCTAAGGCGCACAGGGAAGTAACGTGCGCTAGGTACAAGGCATGCCACACCATGTATTATTTGGGTCAACGGATAAGCTAGAGGTCGGAATTCTTCCTCAGAACTACATCCGCACACAACACTGATCCAAAGCTCAAGGCAGAATATGTATTGCCAATCATAAATTTTTTGGTAAGATTTCTGCAAAATAAAAATGCCAACTCTTTAGCAGCCAGCAACAGAAAACTGCTAAAGTGTTGGACAGCAAAAGGTATACTATTAACACTGAGGGGAAAAAATAGCATGTTGTAAAGGTGAGATTTTCTCAATAAAAGAGGTGCAAGGATAAGGAGATTTACTGTATTGGAGAAGAATAAGGGAGTTACTTAAGGTATGAATGTATTTCAAAGCTTATAGTTATACAGTACCAGCGTAGGTATTTGAGTGGCAGTATGAATAATACCTCCACTTGTTTTTTCGATGATTTGCTACTTTCTTTCTGCCTTTTGTCCTTCGCTGACTTTCAAAATAAACCAAGAGGCAAATATCTCTCTGTCAGGTCATAGGTAGACAACAAAGCTCCAGTACATGGCAATGAGTTCAATGGATACCTTTGGCCCCCTTTCAGTAAGAGCTCCTCTTAGGATAACCCCCAGTTGACGGATGAAAACAAAAGCATGCTGATACGCACTTTGTGGATCCAGACTATACAATTCTCTGACACAATTTCCAAGGAATTGAATGTGTTGCAGTTTTGATCCACTGATAGATTTGGACAGTTTGCAGTTCACCAAATAAGCCTTATAGATACCCTTGAGGCATGTATCAAGGCAATCTGAACCTACTTGAATGCACAAGTCTCGAAGGAACATAAAAGAAACAAGAGGCATTGCACCTCGTCCTCTAGCCCAGGTATGGAGCAGAGCCTACAATTGAAGCATGCAAACAGAAGTAAATAACAAACTTGGTAGATGAACAGCAGAGCAATGCCGAAATTAACTCAAAGGTAGAGCAGAAATTGTAACCTACGCACCTTAACATACTTCCTCAGGAGCGATGGGAAAGCTGCCAGAAAAACAGCTGATGCTCTGATACGGTGTATAGTAAATGCTATCATTTGCTCATCGGTCATCTCTGTTATCATATGAAGCGCATTGGCAAGATATATCCTCATAAGATTACCATGCCTCTTCCATGGCTTACTCAGCATCAGCTCACTAACTGCCTCTTTCTTCCCTCCAAAGCTTGGGGCACCAAGTAATTGACGGAGGACTCTATCCATGTGTTTCAAAACAAAGTGCATAACTTTATCAAGTACGCTACCAGACATGACACTAAACTTTGGAGTTGAATTGTCCCCATGATCTTCACCATAACGGCAGGCTCTGCGAAAAGCTTGAAGAATAGAACGGATAGAACCTATCTTCTCATTCTCTACTCCATCGCACCAGGAATCAACCATTTCCATTGTAATAGGTTTCACATGCTTCAGTTCCTCTTTAGATACAGATTCCTCCTCACCATCAACCCCAGTTTCCTGGTCATCCTAAATGTAATATTGAGCAATGACTCCACTCTCATCATTCTAGTATAGAAAACTCACAAAAAGGGACCAGCTTACCTCGATTTCATCGTCATCATCAAAGCCCAACAAATCTTTATCAAACTGTTCTAAATATTTATAGAACTCAGGATCCTACATCAAATCAAACAAGTACATAAGCCTCAAAAACAACCAACATTGATATGGTGGCATGCAGCACAGCAGCAGACAGACAGAAACTAGGAAGGGGAGGAATACTTATTTCTAAGAACAAAGCATAGCACCTTGTGGGCCTTAGGCTAAACTGTGCAACCATAGTTCACATAGTTCAGGATTTAATTAAGCAACAAATATCATAAGCGGAACACCAATACTAGACAAAAAATAATCTACCAGAGAATATGCTTCAAACCAATGAATGTAAATTGAGCAAGTAAGAACCAGGAAAGTTATACCAGGGAATAAGAGTAACCAAATGTTATGAGCCTATGACAATGCCATTTCCACAATCTTTGAATGGGGCAGGCGAAAATTCAAGCCATAAGGGATCACTTATTGGAGGATGCATGAGGTCAAATCTAATGTAACAGCAGTATAGGTCAAAACAGTTATTATGTGGCATTCCTTACTCAAATTTGCAGCATAACTACCATTATAGTATGGTTAAATTGGGAATGAAACAAACATAGAAAAAACATCATTGCTCTGCACAATTGTCCACCTCCCAACTTATCTCTATAACACAGATCCTATGACTGGTGAGTTTGCTTTCAAATAATTATGTACGCCTAACACGCTGAGCAGAGATGAGAAATTTCTTTCATCACTTGAGACAAAAACATAAAACAGCTAAACCAAAACATAAAACAGCTAAACCTCTGAAGGAAGTTGGTCATACTAATACTAGTATTTTGCAACCAGTCACTTTACAGCCTACTCTGCAATACCTACTAGCAGCAGTTTCAAATACTACATTAACTCAGCAGATTGCAGCCAATTTCTGAATCTGAATCAATTAAACTAGTTACTGTCCACAAGGGCAACCGCATAATTTACGCTCAATGCACACAGCTGAGCAAATAGTAACGAGCTAGTATTAGGCAAAAACCATACCAGCTTGCAGAGTCAATTTAAAAGTATCGACAGGACTAACAGCACAAGGGCACAGTCGAGCCTAGAAGTCATAATATATATATCCAGGCGGGCAACCAGTAATACAGCATAAGAAAATAATAGGCAGAGTCAGGAACCATAATAAATCCACTTACACTGCTAAGCATCATTTTTAAGAAGTACGGAGTAGTAACAATAACAATGGATTATTACAAAACTTATATTCCACTCAATAATTGACAGCGAACAAACCGGAGGCGACAGGGACGAACCTTTTGTTGCAGCCGCTTAAGCTGCTCCACGTGCTGCTTGGCCTTCTTCTTCGAGCTTCCACCACCACCACCACCCTCCTCCTCCTCCTCCTCGTCCTCACTATCATCCATCTCATCTTCGAACTCCTCTTCATCCTCGTCCGAGACGGGCAAGTCCACTGATCCCCCGCCGAAACCACAGCGGAAGGAGAAGAGAACCAATCAAAATCCCGAGTAAAACAAGCGCAAGAGCAAAGAGTGGCAGCCCATAGAAATGCGTCTGGATGAGGAACCCACCGTATTCGTCGGACATGGCGACAACCGCCGGCGGCGCCCTAGTTCAAGGGGAGGCGGCGGCAGAGGGCGGTTCAGTGGCGTTTCGCGTTGGGGTTCGCCGGTTCGGGAGTCTCCAGGATGCGGCCCGCGGTGGACTGGATGACGCTGGGCGTCGGGGAAGGCTACCTGGGCTCCTCCCAAGAAGGCAAGAATTCTGGGCCGCGCCACGGGCCGTGCTGCCTGCAAGACCGGGTGCGGTGGACGGGAACCTTCCCTTTGACATGCATGTGAATCAAGGTTATATTTAGCAATCCGACGACAAATTGTTCTCTTTGGCCAATGCGAATCCTTTGCTAATAACTTGGCCAGCGCACGGACTCATTGTGATGTATCAAAAATGAAATCATGTGCATTAATTTCTTCCAAAATTAGTCTACACACCTCCACCAACCTCCTCGAAAATTCGTCATATATATATATATATATAGTATATTCAGTAGCCAACTACAAAATAAATTATTCTGTAGTCACCTCTATTTTCTATTTACGATAATTTTATATACTAATTTACGATAATGTTAATACATATTTACGATAGTTGAGTTACTATAACACATGGGGATATTTATATACTAGCCACTTTGAGTTACGATAATTATTATGTTAATTTACGAGATTATAGTAACTCCTTACTAAGTGGTTTACTATAACGTTATGGTAAATATATCCATGTGTTATAGTAACCCAACTATCGTAAATATGTATCGATATTATCGTAAATTAGTATATAAAATTATCGTAAATGGAGGTGACTACGAAATATCTTATTTTGTAGCTGGCTACTGAATATACTCTCCACCACATATATATATATATAAAGAATTGTAGGCGCACTGCAGAGAAACACAAGGATTAAAGGAAAAAGCTACTAAGACCAGCAACAATGGCCAGGCAATAGAACATCACTTCTTTGGCTTTCATGTCATTTCTCCTTACCTTATTGCTTGCAGGGTCACTGCTACCGCTACAAGCAACAGCGGTGGCACATCCAAAGCGTGGAGGCTGGGAAAATCCCGTTCCTCCACCTCCAGGGTATGCTCGTCCACCAAGGACACCTAAGCCTCCACCGAGCAATGCATACACCTCTCTTGGCTCTCAAGCTGTTGGTTCCACCATTGACCAAGCAACTTAATTAGCATTAGGACTAGGCATAGTGCCATAGTCCACTGGCATTAGAGTACCCTTGCAACCACACGACCTTTGGACCAAATGAAGATGTAAAATGGCATGGGTGTATACATATTTGTTGGAATAAGATTAGCAATTTCTACAGCTCCTGAGTTTGCAGTCGCATGTTTCATATGCACACATTGTATGTTGGTTATGCGTTCGAATAAGAATACATCAAAATCCTTTGGCATGTCTTCATATATTTTTATTTTTATTTAATTTGTCAAATTCAGGAGCTCCATCATTCATCAAATTTGAAAATATGCCGTTGGGTTCGTAAAAACCGTCACACCATTGAAAACTACAAAACATGGAAAAATTAAGGAGCTCGTATTATTTCTTGTTTGCTTCGTGCCTGGCACAGGTACAAAGCTAGTCATTGTGCTAGACGTTACCTAGTTAATTATGTTTGCACTACAAGTTGCATCCATGTATTCCGCAAAAAAAAAAAAAAGTTGCATCCATGTATTCATTCACGTGACATTACTTTATGCAAAAAAAAAACTTCATATTGTCTATGAGTAGATCTATTAGTTTTTATATGCTCGATTTATGTTCACGGAAACAGGATGAAATAGAAAAAAAAAAGGAAAAACATGAATCAAAATATTGAGTATCTTGAATTTGCTTACATTAAGACATCGTATAATTTTCTAAACACATATTCAACAACAACTACAGTGTGCGGGCAAGACAATCAGATATTGCACGCACTTCACACACTTCGTTCAAATATGTACTTGGTTAGATATCATGTGCTCATGTTATTGTAGCCGTAGCGAGGATGGTGTGTTGCAGGTAGCACACGTTTGTCATAGGCACTTTAAAACCCATAGAGAGCAACTCTTACCTAATGTTAAACATGAGTTTTGTGAGTTGATACCTATTTGAACCATATAAATCACAAGTTTATAAAACCATTTTTAGCGTCTTTATATTATATATATATATATATATATGGGTGTAATCCATTTACTTTTGATATAACGTAATAACTTTTAATTTTCCCAAAAGTTTGCAAAAAATATGTATGTTGTTTACGATTTCAAATTTCTTCTAATTATATCTTTGTGTATTTAACAACCACAAATACATATAGGCATGCTCAAAAATGACTCAAAGGAATTGAGTTGTGGAGGGAAGGGCCTCAACACAAATAAGCTTGCAAGACCAAGATTATTTCTGTCACCCAATAGGCAGCCACACATCCATTGGGTTTGAAGCTAATAATGCCTTACACTGCCATTACCAAGAAGGAGCATAGCCAACGAAAGGTGGATTGGATTATTGAGATTAAGTAATGACTAATGAGATATATATCATCTTTGCAAAAAGCAGTTCCAAATATTTAGAGACGTGAAGGGGTCTTCTATTTTTAGTTGACAAAAACAAAATTTCCACAATTATCACTTCTACCTAGGGGCACTAGAAAAAGGGCATGGATAAAAAAGGTAAAAAAAACAAATTGGAGAGCCACCAAGGATTTTATCTACTTGTTTGGAAATTATCAAAGTTCCGCACGTTAACAAGGGAGTTATAAGGTAATTTACGTCTATAGTAATGGAGACCAAGGTAGGTAATAGTATCTAGGATCAAGAATTTCAAAGAATGCAGACTTGCATGTAGCGCTAAGTTTTATTGTCAACATTACCAATGTAAGAATAAGTCTATGTATCCCCTCAAGTATTGAGGTTCGTCTTCTTAACCCGCAATAATAAAACCCGGTATTGAGCACCATGATGAACTGTCCCAAAGTTGTCTCAGTAACTCCCTGCTAGGCGTGGTTTTGCTGATGTGTGCCAAAATTACCCACGTGACATGGCATGTCACTGTGTACTTGCAGGATGCAATCCCTTGAGTGCCCATCTCTATCTCTCTCCATCACCCATGATAATCGCAACAAAGTAGATGTAGTCGTACGGGGATGGACTATATGTCATTCATTTATTTAAGTTATTGCCACTCATGGTCATCTATATAATGTGCCACATCAACGAAAGCACCCTCCAAAACTATTCAAGGGGATATGGTAGTACTAGCGTACGGACG
Organism: Miscanthus lutarioriparius; assembly: GCA_904845875.1. NCBI lineage: Eukaryota > Viridiplantae > Streptophyta > Magnoliopsida > Poales > Poaceae > Miscanthus > Miscanthus lutarioriparius. The sequence continues at coordinate 73,115,095 of CAJGYO010000019.1, read as the reverse complement.
TCTAGACGGACGCCCACGCCAGCGCTTGCTGCACGCATAGACAGGGAGCGGTGCGGTGGGGACCGCCCGTGTCTCTCCCCGTGCTTCCCTGCTTCCCGCGCCACTCCCCTCCCCGCCGCTCCCCACGTTTGCCTGCTTCCTGCTCCCCTCCAAGCCTACTGCGCTGCTCCCCTGTTCCCCGCACGCAGGTGGGGACCCTTGGCGCCATCCCCCTCCGCTTTCGGCGCATGCCGCAGCGCAACGCTTCATCCCTCTGCTTCCCACACGCATGCACGACACCCCAGCAGCTACAACAGGCGGCTGTGGCATGTGGATCACATTGCAACATGTGCAACACCATATCTATTTTTTTGCAACATCCAGATGAAACACTTGCAGCATACATCCAAAACAACTGAAACACTTGCAAAACACCTAAAAACTCTTGAAAGCCATAGCAAACATATGAAACATCCAGATAAAATAATTGCAACATACGTATGAAACATATACAACATCCATATAAAACACTTGCAACATACGTCTAAAAAACAGATGAAACATTTGGAATAGACGCTTGCAACATACTTGTATAGCCATTGCAACATATGTAACATTTGGATCTACTTTTGCAACATTCATATGAAACACATGCAACATACCTCTAAAAATTCTAAAACAATTGAAACATACACTTGCAACATGCGATTTTAGCGCAACATCTCCTTGTTGCTTGGGAGAATAGAGACTCGTTGGAGTGTGGAGGTCATTGGAGGCAGCGTCCCGGCGACGCTTGTAAGGGGTGGGTTGGCGGTGGTGAGTGTGTGGCGCAGTAGAGAGGCATCAGCCACGCGACGTGGCAGGGAGGCAACGACCGCACAACTAAGAGAGGAAGCCGAGCGCCGCGACTTGGAGGCGGTCGCGCGCCACGCCTGGCAGCCGAGCGCTGCGCCTCGGAGGCGGCAGACGACATGATAGGAGCGACTGGACAAGCGGATAGGAGCGAGTGTACAAGCGGATTTTTTTTTGAGAAATGGACGAGCGGATAGGAGGGGGTCGTTGGGCTGGCGTCGCAGCCCACCAACGCTCCGTCCGTGCGGAGGGATGCCCGCTTCCCAGCATTATCGAATGGGATATGCAGGCCTACTTTTGTAGTTTAGGGGGATTATAAGTAGAAGAACCTCAATACTTAAGGTGGTTATGTAGACTTGTTATTTCAGTCAACGCAGGATGAAGTTCAGTTCAGTCTCATCATCATATAAGATGTTGATCGAAGAGTTTGCTATTTGGAGGCATATAGCTAGTTTGCGTTTTTCCCTGATGGACGAGCTGAAGCAGATCATCTGTACTCAGTGATCGAGGAAGGAGTATGGTTTGGGTTCTCTTCTGTGCCTCCCTCGATCCGACAGCACAAATAACAAACGTGTTCGAACAAGGCCGGACGCGTGCATGCGCCGGCTAGCACGGTTGGCCGACGATGCACTTGAGTGGTCCGGCGAAGCGCGTGAGCTGGCCGACGTAGCGGCCGTGCTTGGCCGGGATGAAGTCGAACTTGTCGTACTTGCGCTCGTTCTGGCCGCCGGACTCGTTGAAGAAGGCGCCGTTCATCATGACGTCGCCCTGCGACTTCCACACCCACTCCTTGTAGTCCTTGTACGGCGTGTACTCCCGCTTGGTCACCTCCTTGGCGTTGGGGTCGTCGGGGGCGATGAAGCGGTTCCCCTGGCTGATGATGGTGGGGTTCTTGTTCCCGCCGATGGCGTACATGAGCCAGTGCGTGTAGTCGTTGTTCACCACGTGAAAGAAGCCGTAGCGGCACCGCGGCATCCGCTGCACCAGCCCCCTGCCGAAGTGGTTGAACGCCACGGTGATCTGCATCACCTCGTCCTGCGGGTTGTCGTTGCTGGCGCCGCAGCATCACGTGGTCGTGGCGCGTGAAGTGGCTGTTGGACACGGTGATGGCCGTCGACCCGTTCACGACGTCGATGAGCCCGTCGGCGCAGGACGACATGGACACGTGCTCGATCCACACGTTGCTGGACGAGAGCACGGAGATGCCGTCGCCGTCGCTCCGCGTGCGCAGGCCGTAGTGGCGCTTGGAGTCGCGGATCATGCCGCCCGAGTGCGCCTTGGCGTCGTGAATGTGGAGGTTGTGGAGGATGACGTCGTGCACGTTCTGCAGCGTGATCTGCGCGAACACGATGTGCACCTGCGCGCCGCGCCCGTCGATGGTCTTGTTGCTGGTCACGATCAGCTCCTGCCGCAGCCGGATCACCATGTCGCGCGCGAACACGATCCACAGCGGCCGTTCCTGGATCACGGCGTGCCGCAGCGTGCCCTTCCGCGGGATGATGATCTCGTCGTCGCTCGGGTCCGTCACCACGTACAGCTTCCCGGGCGCGCCGCCGCCGGTCTTGTGGCCGAACCCGCGCGCACTGCGCCAGGCGCTTCCGGTCCGCCGCCCAGTCGGCGCGGCAGCGCCAGCACCGGTCGATGGGGTTCATCGCCATGCACGGGCCGTTGTACCTCGCCAGGGCACGCCACGTCGTCGCCCTTAGCACGTCCACGTTGAAGCGGTTTTTTACGTAGGCGGCGCGGTTGCGCGAGCGCGCCGCCTCGGCGCGCTCCACCTAGTACTCCTCGTCGGAGGTGATGTTATTATTATTGATGCCTGCACCACGGCTGCAACCGCGGCGAGGACGACGTAGAAGAGAAGGGACAGGGGGCGGCTCCTTATTACGGTCGCCATCGACATTGTGTGTGTGTGGACGCCGGCCGGCCGGCTCGGTCGTCCGGCACCTCACCACGGAAAGGGCTCAGAGATGTATGTATGGGGTGGAAGGTTTCTGAGCCCTCCCCGGCCGGTGAGCGGACGGGCGGCGTGCGGCACCTAGACGCAGGAGCGAGCGAGGTGCGCACGGTGCAGTGTGCGGTGGTGGCCCGGCGCAGGTATGGCCCTGTTTGGCATGACTCCAACTCTGGGTGGAGCTGCTCCACTCCAGAACTCCAGGTGGAGCCAGCTCTGGGTGGAGTTGGAGCTGTCTGATGGAGGTGTTTGGCTGAGAGGGTGTCCTCGGCTCCAGAAAAGAGGAGTTTGAGGGTAGATTGCCATTCTTGCCCCTGGTTCGACTTGAACTGCTTCTCACAAATATGAAATGAAAGTACATGGAGTGAAGTCCAAAATAATAATAAATTAATGTCATTTGCCTAAACCGAAATTACGAAATAAGTTCATATTTCGAAAATAAGGTCGTTACAATAATCATTGCACTAGTTCCATGCTAGGGCGATGGATGTAGCCATACTATCACGAAAGGTGTCCATAGTCACAAAGCTTGATTCCGAAGTTATCCATCATAGGCATGTTGAGTCACGACATACTTGTTGTACCTTTCCGGAATAGTAGACATGTAGGTAGGATCTCTATCAAAATTAGCAAAGTCCACATCAACACTAGCATGTTCACGTATGAAATTGTGTAGAACCATGGTAGCAGCAACAATCTTCTTTTGTGTGACCATTGAATAACCGGGCATCTTGTAAAGGATTTGCCATTTTATTTTTAATACTCCAAATGAGCGTTCAATAACATTACGAACAGATGAGTGTTTGAACTTATTTTATCCTCTTCTATTTGACTCACAACCGCCACAAATTTTGGATTGCAAAATATCTACTGTGAATCTAGGATTGCAGCATAGCACACAGTTCACTCCCACAAATCCAACTTCTAATCATACTGTGAATCAATTTTTGAATCAAAACTGAAAAAATACCTTGTTCTACGGTCGACGGGGGATGTCGATGCTGGTGACGGGCGCTTCCTGGGGCGGCCTCCACTAGGAGCGGCAGATCCACGGGTCTCCCGCGCCGAGGAGGCCGCCGGGGTCCGCGGGCGGGCTAGGGATATCGGCGCTGGTGACGGGCACGGCCAGCTTCGTCGGCACGCACTGCTCACTCGCTCTCGGATTGACGGCGGCGGGACTCGGATTCACGGCGGCCGAGAGGGGCTAGGGCGGCTGGGAAAGGCTCCGGCTTCCGGCGGCGTGGGTGGACGACGGCCGCCGGTGTGGGTGGCGGCGGCCGAAACCCTAGCGTCGGAGGAAACAGGCGCGGGACGGAGAAAAACAGGTGTGGGGGGAGTCTCAGGAGGAAAAGAACGAACCTTTTTTTTTTTGTAACCAGAGGCATTGGTGGGTAATTACCCACCAACTCCACGAGGAGGTTCAAAAGAGGTGGTTCTGGAGTTACAAAAGAGGTGCTCCAAAACTCCACCCCTATTTGCACTATGGAGTTGGCAGCTCTAAGGAGTTTTGGAGCTGGAGTGTTTGGCTGGAATTTTTACTGGAGTTCTGGAGTAGAGCCATGACAAACAGGTCCTGTATATATAGCGCCTTCGACCGTGACCCATGTATGGGCTTTGGCTGGACGTCGTTGCTGCTCTGTTTTGGAAGCTGGGAGCGCGAGGAGGAAGGCGGGCCGCTACCTCTGTTTGGTGCAGGCATAAGGCATTTGAGGTTTCTGGCTGCCAAGCAGGAAGAAGATCGAAGAACCTAATCAAAAGGCCCTGCCTTGCCAGGTAATCAGAAGGCCAAAGCTCTGCCGCCCGACTGGAACGTGGGTTTTTGCTAGCTTTCATGTGACGGGAAAGTAGAACAATTCAGTTCAGTTCGGTGTGTGGTGCTAACACTAGGATCGGCGTGGAGATACGTGCACTTGGTAAGCGGCAGAGCCGCAGAGCACTACCAGCGACCCAGCGTTTTAAATAGCGGGCTATGACGTCTAGTGATCACCCTTCCCAACCAGCTAATTCGGGCTATAATGGCTAATAGCTGCTAAATTATACACATGACTAAATAGATTTATCTCTACAAACAGTTATATCTAGAGGTAGCGGTAGCTATAGCAGAGACGATTTAGAACCTTGAGCACTATCTGTTCTTCTCCGATGGGACAGCAGTGTCATCTTCACCAATGTCGACCAGCCGATGATGTGCTGGCCCTCCTCTTGGCTTATGCGGTGACCGGCAACAGTGCCTCCCGATCTTATTCCCCGAGTGTTGGAAGAAGGCGGATAGGATCCCTGATGAGTAATAATAATCTAGAGTAAATTCACAATGGTCTTTAAACTTGTATGACTGTGTCGTCTAGTTCTCTAACTCTCGTGAGTTAGGGTCAGATAACACACCACGCAAATAGAGGGACTGCCAGTAAATTTTACCTAATAATATAATAAAAAAGAATGCAATTTTAGATCTGGGTTGAGTCAAACTTTCTTAAGTTGACTAATAAATTTATAGTGGTCCGCTGCCTCTAGTACCGCCCGCTAAATCCCCATTGGCAAATAGTATCAACATTTATGTCTCCAAAAAGATTTACAATAGAAATATATTTCATAATCAATTTACTGATATTTATTTTGTATCATAATTCTTAGTAATTTCTTTTGTATAAATTTAGTTAAACTTTAATTATTTATTTTCTTGGGAAATATAATTATTTAACTTTTTTGGAAAATGGTAATTAGATTCTTTTTAGGATGAAGGGAGTAAGAGAAAGAATCTTTTGGTTTATCTACCAATGGCAAAAGGGGAGATGCTAATGACAGACGCTAGGCTTGGGTTTGCTCACCGGGATAAATCATGGAAACCCATTTTTTCTAAGAAAAATATAAATTGGGTTATCTTTCAAAATAAAATTATAAAATTTGGTGGATAATTCGACTATTTGTTTCCCAAAAAATCAAACTAGCAATCTTCGTAATTGTCAAATTAGAAACACGAATCCGGCGTCTTGGGCCTTTTTTTTAAGAGAGAGAAGGGCCGGCCTGTGACCAGAAAAGGAAGAAGGCCGCACATATAGAGGGGGAACCGATCCCCTACGTCGCCGTCTTCTTCGGCTCCGCCGCCGCTGCCGCCGCCCAATCCTTCGGCCACCACCGCTGCAAAAGGTTCGATCCACTCCACCTCGTCAAGTTGTATTTTCCACAACCATGTGTTTCACGTCATATATCGCCGTCCTATCGCATCTGCCACCCATCAGGCGATCGTCGGCGCCACCGCCGCAAAGATGCCGGCCTCGAAGACGGTGTCGACGAGCGCCGCGGAGACGGAGCTAGGCACGCACGTGTTTCACGTCGTCGGGTACAGCCAGCAAAAGGCCATCGGCGCTCACAAGGATAAATCCATACTGTCCGGCCATTTCTCCGTCGGCGGCCATGACTGGGAAATGCTTCTTATGGCTGATTTCTTGTTAGCAGCAAGGGAATTGGGATAGGCAGCAAGCAGAGGATAGCGTAGAACAGAGGATGAGTACTTGAATTTAGAACAATGTAATTGTTACAGGTTTCTTCGGTACCCTCTCCAACTCTCAGAGCAGATACATATACGATCAACCCCCTTACACACGCCACGCTCCCAGCTAGCTGTTGGACCACGACGGGCCGAAGAAGCGCGTACTGGGCCGCCTGGGTCGGCGCACTCCTGGGCTCGACGACCCGGCCCGCACCGGTTCAGTGATCACTAGTCAGAGCTCTCCTGGGCTCGACGACTCGGGCTGCTGCAGGCCTTCTGGGTTAGCCGATGGGCTAACATATCTACAACAAAAAACCACCCTGATTGCATCGCAATTTCGCTCATGCTCTTGAACCCTGTTGCCGCGGGGGTACCGGCGTCCTTCGAGCTGAGGTTGGTCAACCAGAGCACTGGGTTGCCCTTCACGGTGCACAAGGAGGCACCGAAGGTGTTCGATGATGATGATAATAACATGGTAGCTATTTGCTGGATAAAAAGGAGCCTGTTAGAATCGCCAACATACCTCCAGAATGATCGCCTCACAGTCGAGTGCATTGTCACTGTTATCAAAGAACCACAGGTACCTAAACCCAAATCATTTCCCAGAATCGAAGTGCCACCGTCCAACATGGCTGAGCATTTTGGTAGTCTGCTGGAAACAGATTTGGGAGCGGATGTCACATTCAGTGTGGGAGCTAAGACTTTCAAGGCACACAAGATTGTCCTTGCCACACGGTCACCTGTGTTCAAAGCTGAGCTCTACGGGCCTATGAAAGAGGAAGGAATGGGGCCTATAACCATTAAAGATGTGCAACCAGATGTTTTCAGGGCCTTGCTGCATTTCATCTATACCGACTCTTTGCCTCCCTTGGATGATCTTGAGGCAGATGATCATAGTGAAATGATCCGTCACTTGGTTGTGGCTGCAGATCGATATGCCATCGAGAGGCTAAAGCTCATTTGCCAAAGCTTTCTTTGTGAAAATCTTAATGTGCAGACCGTGGCGAAATTTCGGCCGAATTTTACGAAATTCGGTAATTTCGGTGGTGGCCGAAAAAAAACTCCGAAATTTTTTAATACACTAATACATGTGCTATATAACTCTAATCTTATATTTTTCTATTGTTTATATTGCATATTCTTCTATTTAATAGATATGTAGTCATAAATCATACTAATATTTGTTTAGATCCAAATTTTTTTAGAAAAAACATACTTCATGTGCTAATCTCTAAAAAAATTTCAGCAAAATTTCGGCCGAATTTCGCGAAATTCGGTAATTTCGGTGGTGGCCGAAATTTTGGCGATACCGAAATTAAAAACCTTGGCTTTAGCTGACCAACATAATTGTGACCTACTTAAGGAGGCTTGCATTGAATTTATCACCTGTTCAAATGTGATGGACGATTTGCTGTCAACTCAAGGTTACAAGAATCTGAAAAGAACCTGTCCTGCTGTTGTAATGGATGCACTTGAGAAGACAAGCAAGTTCCGTAAGGCATGAGCAGTTTATCTTAAGCTGAATCTATCTGTTCCAAGTTGTTTCGCTAAAAATGATTAGCTTGCTAGCTTTTAGCAGTGCAGCTCATCCTAACTTGAACCTATGGATGAATAGCTCACTGTTAAATGAGTCTAAGAGAGGTTAGCATAGTTTTATGTAGAAATAGCATGCTAGTGTTAATGTGTCCTCTCACCATTTGTTGGTGAAGTCTTTGTTAGCTAATCTACTGCCACCTTGTGTGAACACAGCAGATGAAGACGGCGTCGACTTAGCTGCCTGCTGTGTGTGAACACAGCAAGGGAAGGCGGCGCCGACTTTGCCCCCTGCTGTGATACAGTAGTCGCTGTAGGTGCAGGCGCCGCATGGCTCACATGCAAAGATCATTGGAACAGGCGAAGGCGGCGTAGAGTCACCATCGGGTTATCTAGTTATTGTGCAAGACATGGGCGCCAGACATGGACTAGATAGTTAGAGTTGTATAAATAGACATGTATGACAACTCGATAAAGAGAGCTCAGATTTGCCATCACACGTATAGGGGCCTCGCCAACGTTGTTGTCTTGTATTGTGCGTGCTTGCTCTGTTCTCCTTCTTCTTCTAGCTCGATCCAGTGAGTGGTGGTGTACGGACACAACCGGTATAGTGGTCCGGGAGACTAGTGGTCCGGGAAGACTAGTGGTCTGGCCTGGAAGACTAGTGGTCTGGGAGACTAGTGGTCTGGCCTGGGAGACTAGTGGTCTGGGAGACTAGTGGTCTGAGACTAGTTCACTATCGCCAGACGGTGATCCCGTGGGCCAACAAGTGATATCGGAGCCAGACAAGCGCCCGTCGCCATTCTAACCGATGGCGAGGACGACGGTTTGGAGTTGGGCGATGGCGTTGCCGCTATCGCTGCCCGACCACTACCGGAGATAGTTGTCCGCCGGCAAGCGGGAGGTCAAGAAGACCACTTGGCCAACGCCGACTCGCACTAACTATGGAGAGTGGTCGGTGACCATGAAGGTCAAGCTTCGAGCCCGACGGCTCGGAATGTCTGCTGACAAGGGCACCGATGTGGAAGAAGACGACATGTCGGCGTTGGAGGCTATCCTCGCTCTGTACCGGCGGAGTATAGGGAACCGTTGGGGACGAAGAGCTCAGCTAAGGAGGCGTGGGAGGCCATTGCGGCGATGCGCGTCGGTTCCGACCGCGCAAAGAAGACAATGGCCCAGCTTCTGAAGCAGGAGTATGCAAACCTCAAGTTCAAGGATGGTGAAAAAGTGGAGGACTTCTCCCTCCGCCTGCAGACGCTCATCAACAAGCTGAAGAGCCACGGCGTCACCATCGACGAAGAGGAGGCGGTCTCAAATTCCTCCACTTCGCGTCTTAGGCAAAGTACATCCAGATCGCTCTCTCCATAGAGACAATGCTGGACTTGTCCACCCTCACCATCGAGGATGTGGCAGGCCGTCTACGGGCGGTGGACGAGCGCTTGAGCGGCGCGATAAGAACGGCGACAGCGAAACTCCTGCTGACGGAAGAGGAGTGGGCTGCTCGGCGAAACTCCGGGAAGGCAGCCTCCTCCAGTCGCGGTGGAAACGGCAAACATCGCGGCAGGGCTTCTTCGGAGAAGAAGCAAATCGACTCCAATGCCTGTCGGTGTTGCGGGAAGATGGGCCATTGGGCACGGGAGTGCCCAAATCGCAAGAAGGAAAAGAAGGCTCAGGCTCACCTGGCGAAAGCCGATGATGAGGATGAGGCCACTATCCTTGTGGCGACGTTCTGTGCACTGCATGACGTCGAGGCCATGGAGAGGGAAGAGGCGACGACGGTGGAAGGATCTAGCAAGGTCCTGAAGACCGTCAACCTCGACGAACCACGCCCCCAAGTCCATCTTGGGCATGTGGTCGTCGACCAGGAGCAGCGGTGGTATCTGGACTCTGGTGCCAGTAACCACATGACGGGCTCCAAGGACTCCTTCTCTGAGCTCGACAGTGATGTTACCGGTACGGTGAAGTTTGGTGACGGCTCAAGGGTGGCTATCCAAGGGCGCGGCACCATCATCTTCGAGATGCCGAGCAGGAGCAGCATGGCGCTAACGGATGTATACTACATCCGTAGGCTGCGTTCGAGATCATTAGCATTGGTCAGCTGGATGAGTGCGGTAGCGAGGTTCTGATCAAGGACGACGTTCTAAGGATCAGAGACCGGGAGCAGCGACTTCTCGCCATGGTGAAGAGGTCCCTGAACCAGTTGTACCTGCTCGACCTGAAGGTAGAGCAGCCGGTTTGCCTAGCGACAAGGCACTCCGAGGAACCGTGGATGTGGCATGCCCGGTTCGGACATCTCAGCTTCGATGTGCTTGGTCGGCTGGGGAAGATGGTCCGAGGGATACCCCACATCAAACACAGAGGCGAGCTGTGTGACAGCTGCCTGGCCGGAAAGCAGAGGAGGCTACCTTTCCCAAAGGCGGCCAAGTATCGCGCGAAGGAAGCTCTCGAGCTAGTTCACGGCGACCTCTGCGGGCCGATCACGCCTGCTACATGCGGTGGTCGGTGGTACTTCCTCCTACTCATGGACGATTGCAGTCGCTACATGTGGCTGCAACTCCTGATGAGCAAGGACGAAGCGGCGGTGGCGATCAAGAAGTTCAAGACGCGCGCGGAGGCCGAGAGCGGCAAGAAGCTCCGTGTACTGAGGACTGATCGGGGTGGTGAATTCACTTCGGTGGAGTTTGCTACGTACTGCGCGGATCAAGGTGTGGGGCAACATCACACCGCACCGCACTCGCCACAACAGAATGGCGTGGTGGAGCGACGGAACCAGACAGTGGTCGGCATGGCCCGATCCATGATGAAGGCCAAAGGGATGCCGACAAAATTCTGGTAAGAGGCGGTGACCACGGCGGTGTTCATCCTCAACCGCGCTCCAACCAAAGCCCTAACGGGCAAGACGCCGTTCGAAGCTTGGTACGGGTGCAAGCCGAACGTGTCATTCCTCCGGACATTCGGTTGCATCGGCCATGTCAGGAAGACGAAGCCGAACCTCACCAAGCTGGAGGACAGGAGCACACCCATGGTGTTCCTGGGCTACGCGGAGGGTACCAAGGCATACCGGCTCTATGACCCACGCGGAGACAAGGTGACTGTCTCGCGTGACGTTGTGTTCAACGAGGAGGAAGCTTGGGACTGGCATAGTCCGAGCACGGGGGAAGCGGGAGGCTTCACCAACACCTTCGTCGTCGAGCACTTGGTCATCCACGGCAGTGGAGACGCTGCGGAACAGGTGCCACGCACTCCGGGAGGAGCGCCGAGCACTCCGGCGGTAGAGTCGAGCACTTCTGGGGCAGTACCGAGCACTTCAGGAGGGATACCGAGCACTCCGGGAAGAGTGTCGAGCACTTCTAGAAGGATGCCGAGCACGTCAGGAGTGGAGCCAGGAGGTTCTGCAGTGGTGGCGACCACTTTAGGACGGGTGCCGAGCACTCCCGTGGCGGAGCCAAGACGTCTTACTGTGGTTCCGACCACTCCAAGACTGAGGCTGGACACTCCTACAGTGTGGCCGAACACTGTAGGAGTTATGACGAGCAGTCCAGAAGCAGTGCTGAGCACTTCAGGTGCTATGCAGGGCACTCCGGCGGAAGAAGGAACTCCATCACCCCCAATCGAGTTTACCTCACCTCCAAGTGACATCACTGAGTTCGTGGACGCCTACCACGAAGGTGAGGAGTTGAGGTTCCGCAGGCTGGACGACATCGTCGACGGCACAGGTCCCTCAGGTCTGGCGGGTAGGATGCTCAACGACGCAGAGCTGCTACTCGTCAGTGCAGAGGAACCACCCACGTTCGCGCTAGCCGAGCGTGATGGAAACTGGCGACGGGCAATTCTGGAGGAGATGAAGGCGATCGAGGAAAATAAGACTTGGCAGCTCGTCGATCCACCCCCAGGATGCCGTCCGATCAGCTTGAAGTGGGTGTACAAAGTCAAAAGGGATGAGCTCGGTGCCATTGTCAAGTACAAGGCGCGCCTCGTCGCCCGAGGCTTTGTCTAGCGCGAGGGCATCGACTTCGAGGAGGTCTTTGCACCAGTAGCGCGCATGGAGTCGGTCCGTTTGCTACTTGCTTTGGCGGTAGCAAAGGACTGGCATGTCCATCACTTGGACGTTAAATCGGCCTTCCTCAATGGTGAGCTGGCGGAAACGGTCTTCGTCAGGCGACCTCCAGGGTTCGCTGTCAAGGGAGAGGAGCCCAGGGTGCTCCGACTACGCAAAGCGCTCTACGGGCTGAGGCAATCCCCTCGAGCATGGAACGCCAAGCTTGACACCACGCTGGGCGAGCTTGGGTTTCAGAGGTACGCAACTGAGCACGCGCTCTACACGCAACGACGGGGGAAGGAAGAACTCGTGGTCGGCGTGTATGTGGATGACTTAATCGTCACCAGCGCGCGCACGGAGGATATCAACAGCTTCAAGAGAGAGATGGCAGCTCGTTTTAGAATGAGCGATCTCGACGCTCTCTCCTACTACCTCGGCATCGAGGTGAGACAGGGGAAGGATGAACTCACGCTCGGGCAAAGCGCGTATGCCTCCAAGCTGTTGGAGATGAGCGGCATGGTGGAGTGCAAGCCATGCGTGACTCCGATGGAGGAGCGGCTGAAGCTGACGAAGGACAGCACCGCGGAAAAAGTAGATGCAACATTCTACTGGAGCATCGTCAGTGGTCTGCGCTACCTAGTCCACACAAGGCCGGACATTACGTTCGCCGTGGGCTACGTCAGTCGCTTCATGGAGGATCCCAGAGAGGATCACTGGGCTGCAGTGAAGCGGCTACTACGCTACGTCAAGGGGACGGTGAATCACGGAATCATCTTCCCAAAAACTAGGGGAAGTAGGTCGCAGCTCACGGTATTCAAAGTGATGCGAGATATGGCGGGGACATCAACGGACGACGGAGCACCTCCGGCGCACTTTCGCCTTCCTCGGTCGGCCCCAATTTCATGGTCGTCGGCCGAAATGTAAGGTGGTGGCGTTATTCGTGGCGCAGGCGAGTACGTAGCGATGGCCACAAATGGCGTGCCAAGTTGTGTGGCTACACCGGTTTGGGCGAAGCTAACCGGCGTGAAGCTCACCCACCAAAGACCGATGGTGGACAACCAGCCCGCCATCGCCCTCGCGAAGAATCCGGTTCTCGCACGCACCGAGTAAACACATCGACGTGAAGTTCCACTTCCTCGTGGACTGTGTTGATGGAGGGCGATCATCATCGAGTTCGTCGAAACTGCTCGGTAACTCGCGGACGTCCTCACCAAACCGCTCGGACGACTTCGACTCACGGAGCTGAAGGAGATGATCGGCATGGAGGGGGTACAAGGGTTAGCAGTAGGATTAGGGGAAGATTGTTAGCTAATCTACTGCCACCTTGTGTGAACACAACAGATGAAGGCGGCGCCGACTTAGTCGCTCATTGTGTGAACACAAGAAGGGAAGGCGGCACCGACTTTGCCCCCTTTGCCAGATACAAGAGTCGCCAGAGATGCAAGCGCCGCATGGCTCACCTGCAAAAGATCATTGGAACAAAAGGGGCGGGCGCAGAGTCAGCCTCACAGTTATCTAGTTATTGTGCAAAGATGGGCGCCAGATATGGACTAGATAGTTAGAGTTATATAAATAGACATGTATGGCAACTTAGTAAAGAGAGCTCAGATTTGCCATCACACGACAGACGGGCCTCGCCAACGTTGTTGTCTTGTATTGTGCGTGCTTGCTCTGTTCTCCCTTCTTCTTCTAGCTCGATCCGTAGTGCGTGGGTACGGACACAACCGGTATAGTGGTCTGGGAGACTAGTGGTCTGGGAAGACTAGTGGTCTGGCCTGGAAGACTAGTGGTCTGGGAGACTAATGGTCTGGCCTGGGAGACTAGTGGTCTGGTCTAGGAGACTAGTGGTCTGGGAGACTAGTGGTCTGGAGACTAGTTCACTATCGCCAGACGGTGATCCCGTGGGCCAACAGTCTTAAGACTTTGCAAACAAAACGCTGTTTGTATCTCCTGTTGCCTGAAGTATGATTGTGCGCTTCTCTGCAAGGCTGATGTTCCCAATATTACCATTAGACTTCTACAGATCTTTCCTTGCTGTCTGCGACCTTTGTTGCATATTTAAATAAAAATGATTAGCTTGCTAGCTTTTAGCAGCGCAGCTCATCCTAACTTGAACCTATGGATGAATAGCTCACTGTTAAATGAGTCTAAGAGAGGTTAGCATAGTTTTATGTAGAAATAGCATGCTAGTGTTAATGTGTCCTCTCACCATTTGTTGGTGAAGTCTTAAGACTTTGCAAACAAAACGCTGATTGTATCTCCTGTTTTCTGAAGTATGATTGTGCGCTTCTCTGCAAGGCTGATGTTCCCAATATTACCATTAGACTTCTACAGATCTTTCCTTGCTGTCTGCGACCTTTGTTGCATATTTAAATTTCCATGTACTTTAAACTTTTGATGCTATCACAATTTTAGTTGTGCTTCCATGGAAATTAAGCTTAAGCATTTATGCAACAATGGAAGTACAATTTTGCATAAGTTTTTAGGCTAATGTGCTTTGACTGTTTCCTCAAATAAAACATTATCATGCTGAATTCTTGTTTTGTGTAAATGAAAGTGACTTATAATGGAGCCAAAGGTAATTCTGAAGACTGGGTTCTTGTAGTTGATAACAGCTACAGTCGTAGTGTCTAAGCCCTTTAGAGTAGGTGTGTCTTTGGGGTGGTGTTGTTCAAAGGGCTTAGACCTCCAGGAATTTGTTTTTGATGCTTTGATTTCAATAGACAATTACACTTAGATTTACAGATTGGATTGACTGCAATTAGACTTTATTTGCTTCAATCCTAATTAATTTAGTTTCTTTGTCAATTGTTCTACTGTCATATCCATGTTAAAATTAAGAATATTGTTGCAATAGTCAAGCAGTCTCGATAAATGAAGAAACAATAAAATTAGGCAGTTCTAGAAGAATTATCTACACTGGCCTGCATATATTGGAGTTTATGAGGTTAATGGAAATGCAAAGTTTCATGGCATTTTGCACAAGTGTCAGAGTCAGACAGCACCAAGTTCATTCTATCGTAACACATTAATTAGTTGGCATTGTTCAGACAACACCAAGTTGATTCTGCCTTAACTCTTTAGTTGGCATTGTTCCTATTATGTTTAAATAATTTACCGCAACCCTATGTCGACAACGAGGACGAGTCGTCGAGTGTTGGGTTGCAGACTATGCTCACTGCGTCTTCACTCTTCAGAGCTTGCTTTTGTTTGTTTGATTACCTTGCATGCATGCTCCATTGATTCCTGCGTACACTGATGAGGAAAGGGGATATGGCAAGGGAACCAAATGATGTTGCAGCTGTTGCCTATGCTTTGATTGAGATAATCTTGCCGTTACAGCATCTCCTGAATTTTAGCGACACTGGTAAATCCATTTTCTGATGCTTCAACTATGTTTCTATTTTGCTGTTTTTCAATGGCAGCTAGGTATAAATAGTCATAAGTATTTATCTCTTCTTTCAAAAGTCATGTGCAACACCTGTTAGGATCTGATTTTTCATAAGTATTTGTAGCGACACTAGTTTTTCATAGCAAATTCGTGTGCAATATTTCGTCTGAGTTGCGTAGTATGAGGAAAGCCCAAGTTTCTGGTGGTAAGCTCCGAGTGAGAATGGATTGATGCTTAAGTCAGGGGGTTTATCCAGAAAGAGGCCGCCATGCACATATTATTAATTGGCAATGGGATTGATTGAGTTGGGGCTACCTGTTTAATTCACTGGACTTGGAATTGGGATATAAATTTTTAATGCCAGATCTGTAACTATAATGACCATTTTTTTGTATGTACAAGGTCTGTGATTAGTCGGAAACCAACAAGCCATTTCCATGTGAGAGGTTGTTCTTTTTTTTTTTGGAAATCATGTGATTAGTTGGAAACCAACAAGCCATCATGCCTTGATCTAACTACGAGATAGATTTGTAGCAAGGCTATTTATGTCCTTTCATTCTTCTTTTCTCAAATAAACAGAAAAGATGCATACCATAGCAATAAAGAAGAGAGTCTAAATGACACGCCACACGACACCCACACTTGATTTACATTAAACATATGCGCCCATGAGAAATAAAAGAATTACCCCACCTATAACAATGGGCGGATCCAGCAGTGGGGGGGGGGGGGGCTCAAGCCCCCCCTACCCATCCCGAAACCGTGCAAATTACTGTAGAGCCCATATAAATTTTTAGGCAAAGTTCTATAGTGTAGGGGGGCTGAGACTTAAGATCGAGGAGCAGTGTTGTTCAGCCCCCCTAAAATATTTCCTGGATCCGCCGCTGCCTACGACATCTCAACCATCAGATTTCAAGCTTGAGATATTAAGTATAACCCTTGGCTCTGGCCATGCAGCGTAAGCACACTGCACAGCCCATCACCAACAAATTGCAAAACAACACATCCTCCTAACTTAGTCCTTTGACACGGGTGTTCAAGGTGTTACGGCGTTATTCTTTCAGTGATAGATGTTCATAGAGATGAAGTCTAAGTACATGTATACGATTGTAAAATGTACGGTGGTCTAAGGACACATCTATTTGTTGGTTATGAGGACAGACGACAGAGCAGCACGACAAAAATGACACGGGACAATAAACTAGAACTACCGCCGAGCAAAAAAGAAGTCTTCTCATCCTCTTGGTCACAGAGGTAACTCTTGGAATGAGGTAGATCTTGCTGCATCAAACGAACTGCAATCCACCAACGGTTGCGCGCAACTGGCCACATAATAAACATATAAAATGGACACCTGAAATAAGGTTTCATATGCCGCTTTTGCGGAGTACTCACGGGAGTCTCCAAATATGCGAATCAGGGTACCGAAACGCTGAAAAAGGTGCTAGACTAGAGAGGAGGTGCTGGATTGAATAAAAATGAACTGATACATGTTTTGCTCTTATAGATACATGAAATTCTAGATCGGTCCTGCCTCCACCCCTGCTTGGTCATAGTTTCACTCTGCAAGAATGTCCCAAAGACGTACATCTTTTGGTTCATGCCAACATGTGTTAACCTGCATTGGTCGTGCTGTGAGCGAAATTTTGATTGGTTGCCTCATTTAGTACCACACCGTCATTCTCCCGCTCCACGCAACACCACTGCTGCGCGCCCAAGTGTGGCGTCGATCCATGCCATATATGCATTCGGTACGTACAAGGTTTTTGGTCGACGAATTCAAATTTCCGAGCCTCTATCTTCACACTGTGGACCAAGGACTTGGATCGTTAATGAACGACCGATTAACAAAAACAGCCCCTAATTCTGAAAAAAAGGAACTGTTCTTAGATTACAAATCCATTGCTCACCAAGTAATTTGGTAGGTTCCTTTTATCTTCCAACTGCTTTTTCAAAATTGCACTCTGCATGCTCTGCAGATTTCAATCCTAATTGTGGAAGAAAAACATATCACACTTTAATTTTTAGCAGAAAGAAGAAACAAAACACAAAACTAACGGGAGGTTTTATTCATTTGACCATTTCAATTAGAAGAGGGAATGTGAAAAAAGGTAGAAATATGATAGGAAATCAAAGCTCATAAGATAGAAGACATGAATGTTGATAGACAAATTCACAATTCCATATGATTCATCCTGAAAAGTGGCAAGGAAACAGGTTCCATATGATAGCAACATTATTGATGCCCACTGCCCACAAAGTGCAAGAATGAAGAAGGTGAATGTAATTGTTCAATATGCTACAAGTAATATGTCTGTCATGGATGACAACCTAGCATGTCTTGGAAGGGGAAAAGATAATCATCCACAAGCAAGATTTCTTGTGACATTATTCTGAAATATGTATAAATGGTTTGAAAACTTACCCATACAACTCATCATGGTAGTCTGTCTCTTCTCATTCACAGATTTGCTGCCTTCAGTATTTACCAGAATCTACAGATATGCCACCAGCAGAAGAATCTTCTATTTCAGATGGAGGAATTGTATCTGCATCTATATTCAAAACATATCTACAAAACCAGATCTTCGGCTATCCTCAGTATCCAGCACCCTTGATGTTGACGACAATTCACCAGTTTTATGAAAACATGCAATTTGTAGCTCAAAAAAGACCCATTACGATGCTCAAGTCATCACATAAGAAAACCTAAACCAATAGCTCCGACCTTCTTGCCATCTTAAAATAAGTGATGAGTATGGCTCTGTAAGGAGTTGCCGGAGTAGAAGGTCAGCAAAGAATTGATACAGAGCAAAAGCTGCAGCTCGACTTTGTGCTTCCTGTTCATAAATCCAGTTTAATAATGGCATTTTAGATAATAAGAGATAAGATAATATTCTATTTTGATTTGTTATGTACTGACATCTCAGTGTATCATGATAATTATTATCATGAAGAGAAGTGCCATAACAGAATAATAATTAGCTGAATCAAATTATTTGTAAGAAGAATTATCATACAAAGTAACAGAAAAGTTATAACCTGAACAGATCCATATTCTTCATCTAGTTCAGGTAACTGGATTTTCATCAAGCCTCCAGACTTCTGACTCTTACCATGGCCAGTAGCTCCCCGCAACACATTAACAGAATATACAAATTTGCCATCTCTCTTAAGATATTTTATTATACTTTGGTGCTTCCCAACCAAGTTTAGGACAACTTTGGTAGAACAGCTTTCGGCATTTTACCATAGTCTCCCTGTAGTTGAGCAAAAAAAAAAAAAGAACGGCTAGAAAATAGTGCATAGTAAAAGCACAAATCAAACATGAAACATGTCCCACCAATATGAAGAAAAAAGGGAAAAAGCACTTGGACCTTCTTCCATATATATCATCTATGTTTCCAAGAAGATGGCTACAGCCATCATGTGATAATTTCTCTATTTGTTGCTGTTTCATGATTTCTGGAGCCACTGCCTCCCAAGCAGATGAGTCTTCAAAGAACATGTTATCAAGCTCTACCACCTCTTCATCTACCTCCTTTGTATAAGTTCTATCGACATCCTTAGGAATTGCCTTTTTCAAATCAGATCCTTCATCAACATTGCCTACACTAAGCACATTTTTTCTCAGTTGCCTCTAAATCAATCTGAACACCCTGGACATTTGCAGTTTCAGAATTTGAAGATACAGAATTGGCAGGATTGCTTATATGTCCGTTCAGGCTTCCATGCTTGGAATTCATTTTTGCAGCTGTAAAGTGTGGGAGGGAATCATAAGATAGATCAGTGTAAACTATCAACTATGTAAAACTTCCAAAAACTTGTCAGGGCCATGTATTAAAAACTAGTAGACAACATGTGTCATAGTTACAACATGAATGCCAGTAATACAATGAGCAAAGTTAACTTGCTCTAATGCCTATTTGGCTTTGCTTTAACAACTTCAAAACTTTGTGAGGAGTAATCTTCCCATGTAGAGGAATCATTGGAATTTGCATCCTCCTCCTAACATCAGTGACATCCAAAAGAAAAATTATATGATTATATATCAATATAAACATGATATTAAAAGAAAGGAAAAGGAATAACAGCTAACAAAAAGACTTTATAAAGGAAGAAAGAAAGTGGTAGAGGAATCATTCAATTCATTGTGAAATTGTGTGCATAGGACATTCTGATGTTGGGTACATGCAATGCGAGTATCAGCCGTATATTTATAATTTATTGCAATAATCCCTCTGATACATTCATACCATTTTAAGTGAACGGTGTCATGTTTTCATAATTTCTCATTCATGTGGGTTGTCCCCAGCTTGGAACTTGGAAAAGCTCGTATCCTTTCTTTATAAGCAGGGTATTACCTCGCTCTACAAAAAAAAGTTTATCTTTTGTTTCAATCTGTTAACTATCCTCACCACAGGGTATTACCTCGCTCTACAAAAAACTACACAGACCATGTCAACATCTGAAACTGCGGTGAGGATAGTTAACAGATTGAAACAGAAGACAAACCATGAGCAAAAGAGATAAGAAAAGACTTGAATTGTTGTGAAACAGATTTCTCAGTGAATAATAGTTACGATCTTGCATAACCATTTTGAGTTTTTTTTTTCAAACAATAAAAACATTGGGCTACTTAGACTAGCACAACAAATCAATTATTTGTCTTCTAAACTGCAAGTCGTACAAGTTCATGATGTAGAGGCTCTTAGTATCCATGGGAAGTTCAGTACAACCTCAGGGAAGTATGAAGCAGAACGATACAATTACAGAATAAGCAAACAGACAAAAAAAAACATAAGATTAACAAAA